>ML685852.1:5918434-6014602 GCA_007922175.1 Pelusios castaneus | reverse complement strand
TAAATGTGTGAGTGGGGGCCATTTACACCCTAGGTCACCCAAACTTATTCCCCTCCTGGAGTGCTGCTTTACTGATAACTCCAATAACGAAACATAAGCCTCAGGAAAAGCTTTCTCTCGCCAGTCTGCCCATTTCCTGAGCTCCTCCACAGCACCTCCTCTGTTCCAGACCCTAATTCTCTCTGCCACAGAGAGCCTGGATTACAGCCTGGAGGAGCTAAGAGGAGTCACTGTCAGACTGAGTCAGCTGTGACCTTGTGCTGGATCGCAGCCCCTACCTCGGTTTGGGTTTGGGGTGTCTTTGCAGAAAAGCTCTGTATCCTGGATCTAGGCCCTGCCATTTCTCATGACGTGGCTGCTGCTCTAGTGTAGACAGGGACATTGTTGGCATTTTTATCATGGCACTTCGAAAACAATCACTTACTGGCTGGAAGGAGAGAGAATATCAGTAATTGCTCCATTAGAGAACCCGGACTCCTTGGCCCCTCTCTGCCCTGGGCTCTGTCTTTTGGAGGAGAGGTGGGGAGGGAAGAAGGTGGGGTTTAGTCACCTGCTTCCTGAAAGCTGATCCTCAGGCCTGTGCTTCCGTCTCTGCTGCCTCACCTGAGCCTCCTGAATTCCTGCCCGTTGCCCTTTGCCCTAGCGGGGAATTCAGAGATGCAACAGGACAGATTGTGGGGTGGATGTGGGACAGAGCTCAATGCGTATGCTGTGGCCTCACAGTGCCTACAGGGGAACTTGGGGTGTGTGTAAACAGCAATGGGGAGCAGGGGAGCTTATTAGATTGGTCGAAGGGGCTGTAATTTGGGAGTAATGGGATGAAAGTGAGCGAAGACTTAATCTAGTCTGAATATCCAGAATTACCCATCCCCTCCGTTCCAACCCTAGAGAGTGGCGAGGAACATAGCCTGGGATGTTGAAACCAGACTGAGTGAGGCTCTGGGGACTAGACCATTTGGACCCACCCTGCTGTATGCCCAGGGGAAGGAATTTGGAACGCGATGGGTCCCTTCCATCGCAGGACTTTGTGGACAGGAGCGCTGGCTCCACTTCTTCATTATCACTAGCCCCTGTAATGGGATTCTGGATATATAGAGAATGGTAATTAGTGTTCTTTCCACCCCAAATGTTTTCCCTTGACAATAACAGCCTCAGCATTTTCCTCTGAATAATAAAGAGGTAAATGTGGTTCTTCAAAGTGAGTCGGCCCTGCCGATGATTCATTCTCAAGTGATGCTGAAAAGGAAGCTGGGGTGCTATTTCTGCCCTGCCGCTCTGATTGTCCTCTCACTGCTTTTACACCTGTGTAAATGGGGTTACTCCCGATTTCACAACCAGGAGTGAGATCAGAATTTCCGAGTCTGTCTGCATGCATGTGTACATGGTGGGGCACCTGGGGTGGGGAATAGAAAGGGTTAATCTCAGTGGTTCAGACCACCAGCACCAGGCATGGCTTGAATCTGTTTCAGAGGGTCTCCTTCCAGATCCTGGCAGGGGGTCAGGGTTTCTCATACCCCTGTCCCACACTGATGAGCTTTCCAGCTAGAGTAAAGTGGAGGTCAGTGCTATCACGGCAGGGCACTTGCTGGCTCCTGGGTTGATAATGTTTCACCTCTAGGTTGCGGGTTCAAATCCTGTCCCACTGGGTAGTGACTGGAAGGTCTATTTTAAATTGACTCAGCAGCCTGGCTCAAGTGTGCTCTGCAATCTGTTTTCATTAAAAAAAAAAAATGTTTCTAACCCTCATGGCTGGAAGAAAACCTTTAAAAATGAATGGAATGTAAACCAGCGTGATGACATCTTCCTGAGACTGCAGCCAGCTAGAAACCATAGTGCTGACGGTGTGAACTGTGCTGTTCGTATTGCTCGTGTGTTAACTCTGAAGCCAGCAACAACAGTCCAAATGTTAACACTATTGACTGTTTTGGTGCTGATAAATTTAGAAGGACCATCCAACTTATTGCACAACCCCGGCCGCCACTCATGGCTTCTTGGGCGCACCGTATCCAATTGCCAGAAGCCACTAGGGTCACTCTAAGAATGTATAGCTGAATTATAGAAGTTATCCATATAGAAACCTGCCAAATTTGGGCTATTAGAGGGGCTGTG
This sequence comes from Pelusios castaneus, assembly GCA_007922175.1. Taxonomy (NCBI): domain Eukaryota; kingdom Metazoa; phylum Chordata; order Testudines; family Pelomedusidae; genus Pelusios; species Pelusios castaneus. The sequence continues at coordinate 6,012,493 of ML685852.1, read as the reverse complement.
GAATCATATAGTGCACTGATAGAATTGGTAACATTGCACTGGTAACAGTAAGGTTGGCTGAAAACTTTTCATTGAATCTGTCTCTTAATAGAAAATTGGATATTCAGCTATGCTGGTGGTATCTGCTTTTCACAGAATTCTTTTTCTTTGAAAAACTGAAATATTTTTTCTGAAAACTGGGATATTTTGGGTTTTGGACAGAATTTTTTTGGGATTCAAATGTCTACTGAAAAATCAAATTTTTCCTTGATTTTTCCTCCCTCCTCCTTTTCACTGAAATTTTCCACAGCTGAGGCAGCTGTTGAAGAAGGCTTACAGAGACCTCCTCCTATTTATTGTTTTTTTTTTAATTTATTATTTGTTTTGTTTTGTTTTTTATGGTTATTACTACGATTTGTTCTCCCCTCTCCCAGCCTCTCAATGAAGAGTCTGCAGCGGGAACCCCCCAGGACGAAGATCCTTTATCAACTGGAAAATAAGGTGGAGAGCTGTCCTTTGCTCTTGAAATGAAAAACGTTCTGGGTTTTCTCCACAGAAAAGGCGCATGAGTTTCCTGGGAAGGGTTTGCATGGAGAGCATGGACTGGGTTTCGCTCCTGCTGGATGCACTGCCAGATAAACTTGCCTGGGCCCCTGGAGCAAGGGGGAGGAATGGGGGGAATTTGTCAAGCATAAAGAAAGCAGACAGGGTGAATGCTGCACATTGGAGAAAAGAAAAACAGGCAGGGGGTGAGAGGATGGCTGAGCCATCTCTGCTTGCAGAGCTAGAGCCTCCAGCGCTGTGTGTCCACTGAGCATACCCAGGGGTTGTGGAAGGGACCCAGCACTCTCACAAGATGGCACGGAGACTGTAGCTTCTCCCAAAAAGCCTTGTGCCTTTCCATTCAAATTAGTCCCCCACCCCCGGCTGGTTTGGCTGGGAGAGGAGTGGACCGGCTCTGGCCGGAGGATGTGGCTCCGGTCAGGGGACCGTTGCTGGGGAGGGTGCAGATGTTGAGGTAAATATCCTGTGGGAAGCTGGTTGCCAAGCAACTGGCGAAGGTAGAGATTGCTTGTTGTCAAAGGCAGCTGCCTCTCCGGGGCTGCTGCGATGCCCCAGCGGCATCTCTGCCTGCTCGTGGAGCGACCTGAATTCTGCTGGGGTGGCTGGGGGTGGCTGCTTTTGTGTGCTGGTGGGCAGAGAGAAAGCGCCACTCTCCACTCCGAGCAGCTCAGCAATGGATCCAAAGCTGCTCCTTGGAGCTGGGGGTGGATTCGAAACCCAAGGCCCTCACCAGCTGGTCGGCCTGTGGCTGCCTCTTTCCACTGGGGCTCCAGAGCAGGTCAGCGGGTCCGTCTCGGGTTCGCCCACAGATGGGGGACATTGCTTCTCCTCCCCTGGCTGTTTAATGTTCCTGGTAAATATCTCACTTCTAGGTCTTGAAATTCCTGGCATATGTGCCTCCTTGGCAGAGTGGGGCAGCATCCCTCCCACCTCCCCCACTCCTGACGGCATCTGCTGCTGGGGAAAGGGGCTGATGTGTTTTAACAAAGAAGAGGTCAGGAACCTCTGAGCTAAGGGATTTGAATAGGCAGTAAGGATTGTCTTGCAGTTACAACACAGTATGGCATGGCTGAGAACCCGAGTTCCATGCCCAGCTACACCACTTAACTGCTGTGGGAACGTTGTGTCATTCGCTGTATGGACTGCTTTGGGACTCAGTTTTGCCATCTGGGAAATGGGTATAATACCACCCTCACCCCAGAATGGGATTTGTCGAGGGCCTGGAGATCTTGTGTATAAGCAGAAAGTATAACAGAAGGATGGAGTAACTGCTTCAAGGAGCAGGGCTGAGAATGGGTGGAAATGCTCAGGGATTGTATCAGGAGGGCAGTGGTCATAGGAGGTGTCACCATCAGTTTTAACCCGGGCTGAAAATTGTCAAACCCAGCTGGGACTACGCTGGGACTCCTTGGGAAGCTGCGTGCTGAATAATAAGCAACCCCCATGATGTTCCTAGGGTCACTGCCTGGAACCAGCATTGCTTGTCTGGGATACGTGCACCGAGTGTAGCTGGCAATGTTGAAGGCACTGGCCATAACGCTCGGTGGCAGAAGGACTCCCATCCCTTGGCTCCTAGCCCTCTTTGAACTCCACTGCAGAGGAAAACATGCCTTTTTAAAAGCAAGTGTATCTCGCACTGGCACATTCCTGGCTGCTCAGGGCTGCCTGACAGGACAGAAGAGACGAGTGGTACATTTCTCTTAGCAGGAGGAAGCCTTAGTAAACCTGAAAACATGGCATGTTGTCTTTTCCGCTCTGCTTTAGAAAACAGCCAGAGTAGAGAAAAACCTGTCGAAGGCCTTGAGAGGGATGATCCTGTGTGGTGAAAGCGCAGACCCAACTCGGAGAAGGCCTGTTTTGTTCCTGTTTCTGTCTGAGACCATGGACCAGGCACAGCCCCGCTCTGTTTGTTGGTTTCCTCATCTGTAATATGAGGATAATGGTGTCTACAGGGCTTGACCAATCCCCTTACCAGTGGGGGCAGGTAGCATGGTTTTCCTGGGGAATGAGAGCCTTGCTGATCTGCTTCTGCAGAATTTAAGCTAGCATTTTAAATAAGCAAATGCTGTGAATGTAAATTTTCGGAGAGCAGCTGGTACTGCATTCTCTTCCGGAGGCTGTAGGTGCACACTCGGGAAATGGACACAGGTGGTACCATTACAAGCTGTTGTATGTGTTGGGAGGGCCAAGCAGGGACGTGGACCCCGCCCCCCTTAACCCTACTGCAATGCTTTGGGGATGATGGAGAGATGGGATGGGACATCGTGAGACTGGGGTGCAAGAAGTGTCAGTTAAACAGGGAGGGGAGCTGTGTCTGTGGCATTGAGTGCTTGTCTTTCTGCAGGCCCTGACAGGTAGGCATTTCCACTCCATGATAACGAGCTGCCTTCAGTCAGGGGGAGGAGGTGGGGGAGATGAAGCGTGAAGAAGTCAGGTTTACATTCGAGTGTTTTGGAATAATAACCAGCCCTTTTAAATGCTCAGTGTTGCATTGGACGGCTGCTTGCAAACACAAAATAATGGGAAGACACAAAGACGGGTGGACGGGTCTAAAAATAGAAACTCAGGTACATCAAATAGGGTTCTTGGTGCCCCTGCAAAGAACAAGGCAGCCCCTGCCTGTAGTGCCCAGGTGCAGACAGCTGACGGCAGTTCAGGGGCAGCTTAGAAGTTATTTGGCTTTGATGTGAGTTGAATTCGTAGGGGCTAGCTGTCCAAACCATGCAGATTGCCACCATTGCTGACTGGCTGCCTTGTTGGGACTAAGTCTGAGACCCAGGACAGGGCAGGCAGAGAGACTGGACGAACTTCGTGCCCCTAATGGTGACTCAGCAACGTGAGGCCTGAAGCATGGTGGCATGTGCGTGGACAGGTAGGCCTGGTCGACACCCTTGGAGTCTTGTGTACAGAGACACCTTCATTTGCCAGGGCTGCAAATTGCATTAAAGACTTCTTCACATTAAAACCCCCCACGCCAAGAAAGTGTATGTTGTACTGGCAGAAAGGACTGGATGGGGAAAGAGCCTTGGAGACTTATCCTGGATCTAGGCACAGATGGACAAAGCATGGGCCACGCTCCCGAGGCTGCCCCAGCAGTGTGATAGTGGTGTGTATTACAGTGGCGGCCAGAAACCGCCAATGAGCTTGGGATCCCCATGTGTCCGTCAAACCCATAGAAGCGACGATGCATGCCCTGATGAGCTTACAGTCGAAACAGTTGAGAATGGGAGGAGAAACAGGCACAAAGAAGTAAAGGGGCGTGTTGTCACAGCAGATTGGTGGCAGAGTCAAGAACGGAACTGGCTCAACCTGCTTTTTCCTCAGCTTCCCTCGTGAGCCTTATCCTGAGAACAGTACGTTTATTACACAGCTGAACTGTGCTGTGTACCAGTGGCCTGCCAGTTAAGGGACTCTTCATTTGCATGTTAATGAAGTTCTGTGGAAGGTGCTACCGAGAGCTCCCAATGATCTACGAGGAAAGGGAATTGCAATTTTTTCAGATTTATTTATTCAGCTGGAAGATGTCCCCCCAAAGGATAAAGCATTGGAAGCTAAATAACTTATTTAAAATGGGGCCTAAGCTACTGGGGCCTTGGCTATGACTGAGCGCTGTAATCATGTGTTGCTCCGTGTCTGGTATCAGGAAGGAAGAAATGGTAACTGACTGGAAAGAGTAGACTCTTGTAATTAAACACTAATGACCAAGATTTAAAAACCACATGCCTAAAGTTTGGCTCCTTACTCTCAGTCCATGTTGGGGTGCCCAAATCAGTGGCAATTCTGCTTCCCTTGCTGCTGTTTAGAAGTGTCTTTATATTTTTTCTTAGCAAAGGTGACAGTGATTAATTGACTAGGCAGTGGAGACATTGAGACTGACTAGCCACAAAGTGCTGTCAAAAGCACAAAGGAAGCAAACTGAAAAATGGAATGCTTTTCTCCCGTGAATTTCTTTTTCTCTGCCTAGAACTGAAGGGATTGGGTGTAGCTGTAGCAGAGGAGATATCTTCAGGGAGAAACGGGATTTTGAAGATGACGGTTGTCCCTTTTAAGTGTCAGGCTAGCTTGAAGATACATGCCAACCCCATCTTGGTGGTTTAAACTCACCAGCCCTTTTACTTTCCATTTCCCCCTCTGGGTTTTCTGTGAATAACTGTTGGGCCAAATCAGCTTTTGATGTTGTTCCAGTGACTTGGATGGAGTTGCGCTTCGGGTTGGACTTTGGCTCCTTTCATTTAATCTGACTAGAATTTGGAAGAACTTTTTTTATGCCTGATGGACTGCTTGGTGCTACCTGAAGGAATGAACTCCTCCCTTTCAATGGAGGTAGAGAGGGGAATGTTGGCAGGCGATGACTACAGGTATTGCAGTCTGTACTCTGGAACAGAGCCACAGATGTGCCAGCATTGGGCACAGGAAGATTACCACGCCCCAACGCAGTAGAGTAGCCCGCAGTGGTCTAGCGTGCTGTCTCCATGTGCGTGCAGTACAGTATGCGGGGAAGGGGGTTTTCCTTTCATTCCCTCAGACACGTTGCGGATTCGTAGCTTCACACTTCAGGGTCAAATGTGCACGAACTCTATTGCTCCCACAGGTTGAGTAGGCAGATGGCCACACTCCTGGCAACTGCTGGCATAACATAAGTACATAATTACCCAAACACAAATGCAAAACGTGTCAATCAGTTCTGATCTCATTACGTCAGAGCAGCCTGGCCAAATGCATTCAGAGAGATTAAAAAGTCCATGGACTCAACACATGCACACCATCCCCTCCTCTTCCCGAGCTGCACAAAGGGTGGGATTCAGTGTTTTGGCCCAGCAGCCCCCTGAGGAGAGAAGGGTCGGTTGTCCCACAGTGGCCAGGGCAACAAGTCAGGGCAGATTTGAAAGCCGTGAAGCAGCCGATCTCATGCATTGCATCTGGTGGTCGTGGCCCTTGTGGGGGTGAGGCAGGTTTGGAGATCTGGGCCCATCGTTCATTCCCTCCTAGCATTATTATTATTTCCTTATGGGAACCTCTTATTTCTTCATGACAGGTGGCTTCCCAGATTCAGTCTGGTGTGCTGCTATGACCCCTCGAACCCCACTCCTGAACCCCAATTCACCCCGCCCTGCTGGGTGACCACTTACTCCTGAGTCAGTCCCCACCAGCCACCAGCATGTAATTGGTCCCAGGCAGTGGGTGTAAATCCACTAGCCACACAGGCATCAGTCTCCAAGTGAGCACCCCCAGCCCCAGATCCCACACCGGGAGCCACTGCCTTACAGGGATTGGGACCCACTCCCAATCACCTTAGTTTAACCTCTAAAGACCACACAGCTTTAGTTAAAACAAATACTAGTTTATTGAGCAGAGTACGATATCAACTGAGAACATGGCCAATGAAGGCAGAATCATAATATAAATGAGTCGGAGTGATCACTGTCAAATAAAAGGTATAAACCGCATACTAATCTAAGTTCTCTACATAAACTGACTTCATCCTACAAGATTATGCACAAGGTGTTATGCTGTTGGGTGTTTTACAGCCTTTTTACAGGGCCCAGATCTTCCTTGAAGTTGGTTGCAGGATGGAGTCTCCCAGGTGAAAGCCTGCAGCTTCTCCCCAACAAATGGTCTGAGTCTTTGTTTTTACAAACTCCTCACAGTCCCTCCCCCTCTGTGCTGCAGTGAGAGTCTCATCACTTCTATCTGAGCCAGGGAGGGCATTTACATTCCTTTTGTCATGTAATTCTCCAGCCTCTGTGCTAAAGATAGTTCTGAGAGTCTGAACCCTGCAACATGCTTCACATCCGGAGTTAAAGTAAGGGGGAACGCACCGGAACGCAGTTCCGGGGCCCCTAAAAATAGAAAAATCCGGTGGAATGCATGTTCCGCCCTGCCCTGGCTGCTGGCAGGTCCTACGCCCACCATTGTTAATCACAATACTTATTGTATGGTGCAGTGTTTGCTAGTTTGTGACAATAATTGCTATAGACATAAACGCCATATAAAATTATAAATATTTTTATGGAGCGATAACCAATGCATGTGGTACTGAGAAGTTGTTGCAAATGCCTACCTGGGCTGGGGCCTACACATGCATGAAGGGGGTCCAGAGATTAGGAGGGTTCTGGGGCCCATCAAATTATACTTTAACCACTGTTCACATCTGGACACACATGTTGCTGTAGAAACATGGCATCCCGGAAATTATGTAGAGTATGTTATGAGCATTCACAAAGGAACCCGGTATAGCGTATTTGGCATCAAATCACACAATTACTTTGCAAAACTGAACAGAAAAGTTACATAGATCATGTCCTAGGGGTGCACGATGTGCATTCCACCATATTCTTCTTTATTTGTCTTTCAAGACCAAGGGCCACATCTCTAGGCCAAACCCAGCTGTGCTCAGTGCAGGATCTCAGGGTGAAGGTGGGTCTAATAAACCACTTCTTTGCCTCCCACTCTAGTACTGGGGCTGACTGTGGCCAGGTTTGCTCCTGGCTTAATTTAGAGCTCCCTTAGGGCTGCTCTAAGCTATACTGGCAGGAATGGCCCCCCTGGCCAAGGCTTCTACGGGCCAGGGATTGCCAAGCAGGATGCTCTGGGCACACCTCTCCATCCCCAGCCTCTATCCCTTATGCCAGCTGTAGGCAGAAGCAAGCTGACCCTTTTCTCCCAGTCCACATGAAGCCTGTCAAGTGCCTCTCCTGGGTTTGCTTGGTGGCTCTCCTCCTTCCCTGGGTCTGAGCATTACACTCTTCCCACAGAGCTCCTAACTTCCTGTTGTCACAGGAGCAAAGGACTGACTTTAAATTCCGCCCTTCCCTGGCTGAGGATTAGGGTGCCTGAATGATCCTGCTCTTGGCGCATCTGCTAAATCAGCAGAACAGCTCTGCGTCTCCATGCAGGGTCCTGCAGCCTCAGCCCTGCTTATTGATGGGTGAGAAGTTGTCTGGTGTAAGGACAAAGAGAGAGTAGAATCATAGAAATGTAGGGCTGGAAAGGGGCTTCAGTCCAAGAAGTCATCTAACTGTTTCCCCATCCACTGCAATGATGGGGCAGGATTAACTTTTTCTTATAAAGCTCCAATGAGGGGAATTCTGCAACCTTTTAATCTACCTAACCTGTTCCAGGGCTTTAACTGCCCTGAGAATTAGAAAGTTTTTCCGAATATCCAATCTAAAATTGTATTGTTGCAATTAAGCAGATTATGTTTCTTCCTTTTCTGGGTGGTCACAGAGAACAATTGATCGCTGCCTTCTTTTTGTAGCAACCTTTTACCTTAGTAAAGAGGGCAGTGTCAGTTCAATCTATGGCACTCTGTCCTGATATTTTTTGGTTTACATCAATTCATTGTCTGGAAGGAAAAGAGAACCTAAACTATCTGCTTAATGTCTTACTCACGGAAATAATTGCCATTTTGCAAAGAGCTTACTCTCTGTAAGGTCCATTAAAAAATAAATGAAGGGAAATCAGCATAAAATATATTCGGAGACGGTGAGGAAGAGAGCTGATTACAGTGGGTGTTGGACTGAGTGTCAGTGGATAAAATCATTGATTTAGAAAAAAAATCAGATTTTAAAAAATTTAACTAAAAATTAAATTTGAAATTGACAGTTCACATTTCAGTCAATGAATAAAAACTATATATAAGAGCATGAGGTCTACTAATTCTAAAATCTCAAAGGACCTGGTGAACAGAAACAATCTGTTCAATTCACTAACTATGAATAATACTTGCTCTGTTTAATAAAGTTTTGAATGCAAAACATATTTGATAAACTTTTTGATAAACCTTTTTTCCTGTATCCAGCACATTTAAAGTAGCTTTATTTAATGAAATAAGGTGCTGGTTTTGTGCCTTTTAATTGGATTTGAATTTCCATCCAAATACAGCTTTACACAAATGACAAGTAAAAAAAGAAAAATGACCGTTTAAGTAACTAAGAAATGCATAACTCACCATTTTCTGACATAATAAAATATGTAACATTCAGAATCTGAATAATTGTAAATTGAGCTATATAATTGCTTAAATAAATGTGTATAAATATAGTGCATCCTTCTGGTTAGCACCAAATTTAGTGTAAAAAGCTATATTTAGTTGCCTAGCAGTACAGTTTAATAGCTATCAACTAGTAAGAAACATTTTTTCTTTAGGAAAATAACTGAAGCACAAGTGTCAAAACAACATTAAAATCAGTGATTTAAATCACTTAGGTTTATATCAATCCACCCTGATGACTGCACAGTCAAATAGGTGACCAGATAGATAGCCTGATGGTTACAGCTAATGGTAGGGCTTGGCCAATGGGTGGGTGGGGGGGTGGTTACCGTGGGTACTCTGGCTATGTCTACACTTGCTAAAATTAGTTTGAATTAGTTAGTTTGAACGAACTAATTCGAACTAATTTTAGTTAGTTCAAATTAGCTTAATTTGAACTAGCATGGCCACACTGGAATGTTAGTTTGAACTAAGAAAGCACTTGCTTAGTTCGAATTAGTGATCCCCATTCATTTCAATGGTCGGTTAATTCGAACTAAGAAATTAGTTCGAATTAACATGGCCACATTGGTTAATTCGAACTAGTTAGTTCGAATTAACCCCTTAGTTCGAACACCCTATTCAAACTTCTTAGTTCGAATTAAGGAAGCCCTTAATTCAAACTAACTAAAGCCTAGTGTAGCCATGGCTTTAGTTAGTTCGAATTAAGCCTCCTTAATTCGAACTAACTTGCCAGTGTAGACATAGCATCTGATGGTTCTAGTACATAAACAGAAAGGATGATGGAAAGAGGGAAAGATGATAAAGGTTGATGAATACATTGCTGGGCATGAGCCCCCTCTGCTTGTCATCGTTTACACCTGTGCAATGTAAAATATTCCCTTCGAATCCAAGGCCAGAAGGGAGCACCGGACCCTGCAGTCTGCCTTCTTGTATGTCCCAGCCACCCAGCACTCGAACACGGAACCCAGCAACTGCAGTGGGATCAAAGTATTGTAGCCTGCAGGAGACACGACTGTCGTGTGTCAGAGGGCAGACAGGCACCAGTTCCCGAGCCCCCAGCAGTGGCAGGTGAGTGATTGTGTGAGCTAATAGCCAGATAATCCTGGCAAGTAGTTCAGCCAGTCTGACCTGGAAAATTCCTGCCTGACTCCACTGGTGGCGATCAGTTAGTTAGACCCTGAGCATGCAAGCAAGAACCAATGAGCTGAGTGTGACGCTGTCCGGATTTAGGGAACCATTTATGATATCATTTTATATTAATATTTTATAATTGTTATAATCCATAGGAACTATGCCATGTTTGGTGTCAATAGAAAGGTAATAATTTGTGGGGAAGGATTATATAGTTTATGTGTAGGATTCGTATTCATATTAGAAGTTAGGGATATGATTGTTATATTTTAATTGGTGTGAGTCTAGGGAAATTCTCCAGACTGAATGTCTACCCAGCCATTGTCCCCTCAATGGCCCATTAAGGAAGCTCCCCAGTATAATGGGCCGAAGGAGAAAACCTGTTGAGCCACTAGGACTTGAACATGTGACTCAACTCCAGTTTGATTGGAGAGAACTGCACACAGCATGGAAAAGGCCAGAGGGGATAAAAGGCAGCAGCCCCGACTCCATCTTGCTCTCAAGTCCCCAGTCTACAGCCAACACCCACCTCTGGAACTATTCCTCTGAGACTGGACAAAGGATTGAGGCCCACTCTGGTGCTGGGTGTTTACCAGAGGAACAAGCCTGCAAACTCCAGAGGAACAAGCCTGCAAACTGCTTTTCATGAACTTTAAATCATTTGTATGTATGTGATTCGCTTTGACCCTTCAACATCTCTCATATTTTGCTTCTTTTCTTCTTATATTAAACCTTTAGTTGTAGTTGCTAAAGGATTGGCCACCAGTGTGGTATTTTGGGTAAGGTCCAAACCTATACTGTTCTGTGTGCTGTGGCTGGCCCTTTGGGGTCAGGAGAACCTATATCTTTAAGGGACCGTGTGGCTAGGTGGGAGCCGAACGAGCTGGAGTGCAATAAAGGGGGCTGTTTCTATTTTGGGCAGATTTCTTGGTACGTGGTGTGGGGAACCAGAAGCCTGGTTGTGACTGATAGGGAAATTGGTTTAAGTACTACCCATCAGTGTGTGGGGAGTTTAGCTCCTGGTTTTGCAGCTTTCCCTGATTTTTGCACATACAGGAGGGTATCCCAGGAGGCCCCGGTCACACTGAGGCCTTGTATACACGATCACTTTATTGCGTGGTAAGGCTCCTTACCACCCAATAAAGCCACTTGAGTACACACGAGCAATTTCTCTGTTGCGCAGCAACACCCTCTTGCCGCGCAACAGTTAAACCACTCTGAACGAGAGTGGTAGCATTATCGCGGAACAGCTATTCCGCGGTAATGCTCGTCTGTACTCATTTTGCGCAATAGACAGCCTCTGGAAATGTCCCAGAGTGCCAATCGAGGCCACTCTGGGACATTGGAGATCTCAAATATGTCAATTTCACGCTCTAGCTGAGCAATGAAATTGACATATATGTCAATTTCACTGCTCTAGCAGAGCAGTGAAATTGAGTATTTTGGGGAGCTGTCCAGTTTGGCAGCTCCCCTGGACTGAACTAGGGGTCTGGGCCGAACCAGCTGCCCACGCTGGTTCAAGCCGGCCCCCCAACACAGTCCAAGGGTTCGGATGACAGCGGGGGCTGGCAACGCAGCCCCCCCTGCCACCAGAAGCCCTGCAGCTGGGCTAGGGGGCTGGCTGTGGGCAGTGCATGGTGGGACAGGTGCCCACCATGCACTGCTCTTCTTTCGCAAAGGAGCATTCACACGGTGAATGTTCCTTTGCGAAAGAAAGAGCACGTGTGTACACGAAAAAGCGCTATACTTATAGCGCTTTACTTGTCCCGCAATAACTTATTGCGGGACAAGTATTCTCGTGTATACATAGCCTGAGTACCGGAGAGGGAGAATGCTCCTGGCCCTCTGATGTCCCCGCTCCAGCTGTGCCCATCCCTGATGTTCAGAGAAAGAAGATAAAGAATACCTCCCAGCATACACTGGGGGGAGAATTCCTTGCTGAGCCCTAGCAAATCCAAATGGGAATGTGTCACACTTCCCCTGCAAAGGTGTGAATACCCCAGGGCGGCAGAGGTTCTAGGGTAATGTGTTTGTAGGCAGGAGGAGAGATGGCAAGCACTTTACAGAAGATAGAGAGCTGTCTGTAATGAAAGATAGACCATGGCTGGCTGGGTGAATAGACTGTTGGGTGGATGGCCACCTTAGACAGACCATGGACTCAAATGTTGACTACTGATGAAAAGTAGTGGGAGCAGACAAACTTGCCAGCGAGGTGTGTCCATCGTTCCAGAGGGATTGAAGCGAGTAGATAACTGCACCAGAGCCACAGCTGCTATTGAGCATTGCTGTGCTGCAACCATGGATACCTAGAGATTCCCAGTGGTAGATCGGCTAGGACTGGAATCCTACTGCTCCAAAACGAGAGACCCCATGCACTTGAGCTAAAAGGGGATCTGCATTAGCTGTTAGCCAAATAGGGCCTATGACACATAGCTGAGCAGTTCTGAATCTGCCCAGCAGAGGGCAGTGCTGTGCACACAGACCAGCCCACTAATTACACTATAAACAGACACTGATGACTTGGCTAATGACTGGCCCTGGGGTGCTCTAGCGACACACATGTCTCTTTGGGGCTCCAGGAAAGGCTCTTGTGAAGGATAGGAACCTCACTGAGACTCCTCATTGCTTTCCTGAAACCAGGCAGTGGGGGTGTATACTAAGCAAAGTGTCACTGGGATCTGCCTAAACTTCCTGCCCCCTGGTAAGAGCCTGAACCTCTAGGAATGGGGCCCTTTAGCTGGGCAGTGTTGTGACCCAGAGCTGGGACGTTTCTGGCTGTAACGTGGCTGTCTTGGGATGTCAATCTTGACTCTATTGGTCCCAGTATGGACACGGTTACACTACACCTGGTGCTGTTCTTTCTGGGGCTGCCTCTGCTGAAGTGGCTCTTAGCATTTCAAAGCCAAATTTTCCTGGTGTGTAAGCCTAGGATTGTGAGGTGCTATTACTGATGGCTGGCTGGACGCTGCGGGTGTACTTGTAGATTGCTAACATTGCAGTGTGGAACCAAGACAAAATGAGGGACAGGAGAGTGCAAGAAGTTGTGGGAAAGATTTATTTAGCAACTGCAGCGTTGCCTACACCTGTAGTTCCCTGATTCAGCATGTCAGATGCTGATGATTCACAGCGGTAACAGTGCCATAGCACAGAATAGGCATGGGATTGAAATCAATCTCCCTCTAGAATGAGGGCATTCCTTCACTGAGCGAAGCAGTCTAACCTCTCCTGATCCTATCTTAGCCGTCTTTCCAGAGGTAGAGCAACAATCGGGGTCAAAGTGGGTGGGTGGGGGACAAAGGTAGGCATATTCTTCCAAGCACGATCCACTAAATAAATTCCATCCACTTCAGACTCCTCCCATAGATTATGCAGATGTTTCAGGTATGGTGATGCATGATCTGATGGGCTACTGGGAATTAACTGTTCCTTGGTGGAGTTTGGATGCATGAAGATTGTTTGGATCTTCTCAGAATTATTGCCACAAGCTATGCAGACACTGCTCTGTCACTTCATGTGTTTCATGCAAGGTTTTCACTGCAACCATAAGGGCTAGAGAGGAAGGTGGCCCCATGTTTAGGGATCTCAGCGAGACAGCTTCAATTCTCTGCTCACACACAGATTTCAGTTGTGACCTTGGGCAAGGCCAAAATGAGATGTGCTTACTCTGCACCCACTCCCCGCTGTGTAGACACAGTGAGCCGTGTCTACACTCTACACCAGCTCCCTGCTATGTAGACATAGCAAACCATGCTGAACCAAGACACAGCTGATGGTGTGGATGTAACAATTGCATTCCAACTAATGTGCACCACTTAGGGCGTAAAAAAGATGCAAATTAAAACTTCATGTTGACAAAACTAAGCCTCCCTCTGCCTCCGTTGCTCTTGATTTATCCTCTCTCTCTGCCTCACTAGAATGGGGATAGTAGCAATTCCCTACGCCCAGTGAGTGGTGAGGGTAAGTAAATTAAAGATTGTAAGGTGTTCAGCTACTACAGGAATGGGGCCAGATATATACATGGATTTTTATCATTTTCAAAAGGAAAGTTGAGGTTCAAACCCCACAGAAGGTGGAGAGATGTGATGATGTGTTGTGCTGCCACGTAACTCCCAATCTGAGCTCTGACAGTGACGGCTGGAGTAGCTGAAGAAATGGAAGTGACTGCAGATTGAAGAGAGGGCTGCTGGCACTGGACAGATTCATCCACTGATGAATTATACCCAGGCTCTGTGTAAAGCAGGATTTTGCAGAGGGCATCAAGATCGTGAAAATGCCCCCAACCCATGATCTGTCAAGTGTTAGCTTCACTTACGGTGCTGTGCCCATGTCTGTGTGTCAGAATGGAGTGTTGCGTGGGGAACACCTAAGCAGGGAAAAAAATAACAGAATGGGTGTATTGTCCAGAAAACTTAAAAAAAAGTCTGCAGGAGCAACTGAAGTTGAATTTGCTGCTTAAATTCATTCCATGCAAACTATATGAGATTCAATATTTTGTCTTTTATTTCTCATAAATTTTCTGATGTGCCACACATGCACACACACAGTGTATCTTGCACAAGGATCTCATTAAGAATGCCATTTGCTATTACGGATAAGCCACCCTCACTCTAATGCCCTGTTTTCAGGCACCTGTAACTTTACAAAAAATTCCCATGCTTGTCCTCAGCACAGAGAGAAACGGCATGTGCGTGTGCATGTGTGCGTGTGTGTGTGTGAAATCCTCTCAGCCATTCTCCAGTTACTGAACCATGAGGGAAAGGTGTGTTTTATGCCTCAAGAAAATCACTCAGGCTTTTGCCCTCTTACTTTTCTTCTGGGCAGGGTTAGCTCCAGACCCCAGCTGGGATTTAAATTGTCAGAATTGCCACAGACTCAATCCTCAATGACAAGTCTGCCTTTGAGATCTGGAGTAGTCAAGTTTATCATTAACTCAGCTATTTACAAAGTTATATGGGCACACTTGGCAACACAGTAGGGCCTGAATTGGGACCTCCAGGGCACAAAGTGTGAGCTGTTACAGCTTGGCCTAGAGTATCCTAGCTGTGCCAGTCAGAGCCTCATGCAAAGGGAGACCTGTAATCCACTCACTTCCGGGTTTCACACGTTGAAAAATCATGCACGGGGGAGCATGTGGTCTTCTGTGACTGAATTTAAGTAAAACAACCAAGGAGTCCTGTGGCACTGCTAAAGACCAACACATTTATTTATCGCATGAGCTTTTGTGGGAGAAAATCCCACTTCATCAGATGCTCTAACGACAAAGTGGGATTTTCTCCCATGAAAGTGCCACATGACTCCTTGTTTGTTTTCCTGACCTAGACTAACACGGCTCCCCTCTGGAGCTGCAAGTATTCTCATTGTGTAGGAGTTTTGATAGCACCTGTTAGCCTCCGTGAGCTTTGATGGCAGCTGAGGCCTGCCCCACGTATGCACTCTTGGCCTAGGAGAGAAATGCTCACACATCCATTACTTATGAAATACTTTGTAGCTGGAATGTGTGTGTTAGAGGTATAGGTTGCTCATTGTTGGTTGCCTCTTCCATTTCCACACAGGTATTGGGACAGATTTTGCCTGTAGCTTCATGCAACCCCAGCCAGAAACTGAGAGCCAAAGGTGGTCGGTGTGGCCAGTTCAATGGGAGAGCTTTCTCTTTCTTTCCACCTGGAAGCTTTGTTCAGTGGCTAAAACACAGGGGTGGGAGTCAGGCTGCTCGGTCCCATTCCTCATTGACTGTCTCTACAACCCTCCATGTAGTCAAATTCCAAAGGGGTAGCCGTGTTAGTCTATTGTAGAGAGACAACAGAGTCTTGTGGCACTTTTAAAGACTAACAGATTTATTAATCGCATGAGCTTTCGTGGGAGAAAATCCCACTTCGTCAGACGCTTTGAAGATAGGAAAGTTACAGAGTGGGAGGAAATTAAATGCCTATTTAATTTAATTTAATTTAATTTCCTCCCACTCTGTAACTTTCCTATCTTCAAAGCGTCTGACGAAGTGGGATTTTCTCCCACGAAAGCTCATGCGATTAATAAATCTGTTAGTCTTTAAAAGTGCCACAAGACTCTGTTGTCTGTCTCTACAACGGGGATCCTGATCGTTCTGAATGTCACATGTGCACTGGGTGGGTTTGTTAATGAATGTCTGAAAGGCACTTTGGGGTCCTCCAGTGGGAGGGGCTATGTACCCACAGGGGATGTGTCATGTGCTTATTTTGTGAACTCGCAGTGCAGGGGCTGTCTTTTTGTTCTGTGTTTACGCAGTGATAGGAGCCTGGTCCAGGAGTCTGGTTCTTAGGCGCATTACAATTAATTGATGTAATGCATTCATTTTGATTCACCAGCGCTCCCTCCCATCTGTTTGTTTTTTTAAGCCCAGGAAATTCGATGCAAATGCATGCATTCGGCCAGTGCTGTGAGGTGTGAATTTAACCCCTGCCACTCCACCATCACTCCTGTCTGGCAGGGATGTTCTGTGGAGTGGCTACTCTCAAAACTCTCTCAGGTTTGTAGATGACACTAAGCTGGGGGGAGTGGTAGATACGCTGGAGTGCAGGGATAGGATAGAGAGTGACTTAGATGAATTGGAGGGTTAGGCCAAAAGAAATCTGATGAGGTTCAACAAGGACAAGTGCAGAGCCCTGCACTTAGAACAGAAGAATCCCAGGCACTGCTAGAGACTGGAGAGCGACTGGCTGGGCAGCAGTTCTGCAGAGTGGGACCTGGGGGTTCCAGTGGCCAAGAAGCAGGATGTGAGTCAGCAGTGTGCCCTCATTGCTAAGAAGGCTAACAGCGTATTGGGGTGCATTAGTAGGAGCATTGCCAGCAAATCAAGGGAATTGATTATTCCCTCTCTTTGTCATTGGTGAGACCACACTGCTGTGTCCAGTTTTGAGCTCCCCACTACAGAAAGGATGTGGACAGATTGGAGACTCCAGCAGAGGGCAACAAAAACAATTAGGGGGCTGGAGCACAAGATGAGGAGAGGCTGAGGGAACTGGGCTTGTTTAGTCTGAAAAAGAGAAGAGGGAGGGGGGATTTGATAGCAGCCTTTCACTACTTGAAAGGGGGTTCCAGGGAGGATGGAGCTAGGCTGTTCTTGGTGGCAGCTGGTGGCAGAACTAGGAGCAATGAATGTCTCAAATTGCAGTGGGGGAGGTCTAGGTTGGATATTAGGGGAAAAAAATTAGCAGGAGGGTGGTGAAGCATTGGAATGGGTTACCTAGCGAGGTGGTGGAATCTCCATCCTTGAAGGTGTTTAAGCTGCAGCTTGACAAAGCCCTGGCTGGGATGATTTAGCTGAGGTTGGTCCTCCTGGGGTGGACTAGATGACCTCCTGAGGTCCCTTCCAACCCTAATCTTCTAGGATTCTATGATTTCAGGCTTTGGAAAAGTGTACAACATCATATTGTTCAAGAAAGATTCCTTCTGCTGCCTGGGCTACAGTGAAACCAGTGTTTGGAGAAAACCACCCCCTTGCTCCCCAATGCTATGCAATCCCAACTAGAGAGAAGGGAGAAATACCTTAGCCAGGGCTTTGTTCAGTGGGCTTGTTCAAGGGATCCAGGCCCTTTGCAGTCTGCCAGTTCCTGCTGAGCAAGGGACAGAATGAGCCAATCTACCTCTAGTTCCTTCAGTCCCTCAGAACTCCTGATTTAAATAAACAGGTGAGCTGGGCTGCCACAAAGAGGAAGAGACAAACACAGTGTAAAGCATCCGTGAGACAAACAGCTCTGTAAAAACATGGGTGGGGAACCTGTGTCCCAGGAGCCAGGATAATGGACCTAGGGAGAAAACAAATGGGATCCCAGGTCCTCCTGGGAAACACAGCGGGTGGGCAGGGAGAACAAACCCTAGCAGGTGAAGAGGAAACAGGCTGGCTTGAAGAACCGATGATATACACATAGCCTGGTGGTTCCACAGGCTGCGTGCATTTATGAAAGTGCTGTGTGTATTTGGGGAGGGTATCCTTTCCTAGCTCCCCTTCACCCTCACTTTTGGGCACATTGAGATGCCAAGAGAATTGCTGCAGGAAGGTTTGTCCTATCAAAGGCAAGATCATTCTGAGCTTTCTCTCCCCAGGGCTGAGCTCTGTTCTTCCCCTGCCCCCTGTGGACCAGGACCTTTTCCTGTTCCTTGCCTGATGGGTGCACTGCCCAGCGGCTGCCTGGTTGTAGTGGTGCAGTGGCTCCACTAGGGCCAAGAAGGGGTTAACTAGCTGGAGAGGGGCAGCCAATGAGCTGCAGAGGGCTCCTGAGCCAATCAGAAGGCAGGAACCAGTATGAAGCCTGGAGCAGCAGGGCTGAGAGGTCAGTCTGCTTGGGGAGCTGCAGGGAGAAGGGCTGTCATGGGCTGCCAGCTTGCAGGACCCGGACCCGGACCCGGACCCGGACCCGGACCCTGTAGCGCTCTGAGTGCGGTGCAGCATCAGGAGCCCGGAGAAGCTGAACTTCCTGTAGGGAGTGGACAGTGGCAGGTGGCTGGATCCAGGCTGGTGAGAGCGGCATGACTGGGGATTGTGGGGAAGTGGCCCAGGGAGTTGACGCCCAAGCAAGTGGAGAGACTGGAGGGAGGTGGAAGGCCTCACTGGAGGCACATAGAGTCCCTGGGCCAGAGCCTGGTGTAGAGGGTGGGTCCAGGTCTCTCCCTGCTCCCCCAGCGGGCCAACCGTGGCCACTGACTGTTTTAATTAGTGGCCAGGAGTGGCATGGGCTTGCTGGCCCTTGACTGTTTTAACTTGGGGCTGGTGACAAGCGAGCTGGACTACGACCACAGGGAAGTGGTCAGAGGACTAGGCCTGGCCACTGCTGCAAAGTGGGCCAGGGGACCTAGCTGGGTCCCGGAAGGGGTGGACTATGGGTCTCAGCTGGAGAGCTGAGGTCCAGAAAAGGCCTCGGAGTGAGGGTCTGGTATGTGGAGAGCAGAGCACGAGCTACCAGCAGGGGGACCACTTGAGCAATTCCCCGTAACGCCACGAGGAGGTGCCCTGCTGGTGAGCCCTGTGCTGGCACATGGCCGTGGAGCGGTCTGATTAAATGACATCCTGGGGTAGTGACTGTGCAGCTCCTGGTTGACCCCCAAGCTCGAGAGCATCTGGCTCCCAATGCTGCTTTGCGCTGGGGGATGCTCCTGCGAGAATGAGGTGAGGCCTGGGAATGTCCTGGCTGGCTTGTCCTGGGACGACTCTGCACCACGGGCCTGATTCCATTGGTGGCGAGGCTCCCACTCGTTTCACTAGGCGCTGGAGCAGGCCTGGTATGGGAGGAGGGCTTTCAGGAGCCCTCAGCATCGGGATGCCAGCCAACAAAAACTGGAAACCAGGAGGAATGTGAGAGTTTGTGGCCCAGACCCCTTGGGAAGCCCTGGGAGACTTCCCAGGAACCACACTCTGCAAATCAGGGAGGGGAGGGCGCCCTGCGGCAGAGCCGAGGCTCTGGAGCCGGCGTCTGAGCCATGCCGTGCCAGATGGAGGGGGAATAAGGGTTGAATATTTGATGATTCGGCATCAGGCCCCTTACCCTCTGGCTCGATAGGACGGCATCACTGCATGTCCCGTGTGTATGTTTGTGGTGCCTGGGAAACAGCCGTGCGGCTGCTGCAGTGGGGGCGGGGGGCAGTGCACCGGAGGCTCCGTCTGCCGGAAAGGTGCTCTTTCTGGGGAAGTCACTGTCATGATTACGGTAACCCTCGCGCCCCTGGTTGCTAGATTAGCCCGAGCCCTAGCTATTGGCGGTTGCTGTTAGTACACCCTGCCCCCTCCCTTTGAGCATGGCAATGCACTGCCCTCCATTTGGTAGCAGAGCAGCACCGTGACCCCAACATGTCCTGCCAGGTAAATTACAGGTCTGTCCAACCCCCTTCTCAGTGTCACACCACCGGTGGTTGTGGGGGGACTCTGCCGAGAGCTAAGGACTAGCGCATCGTCCTGGTTCCTGCAAGAGGTTTGTACGGGAAATATTTTCTGGAATGTGCAAAATGTAGAATTTTGGTTTAAAGCTGCTGCAGATGAAGCGTGTCACATGTCGTGGGGCATGTCTTGGCTAACTCACTCCAGGGCAAGAACAGTTGACATCTTTCGGTCTGGCCCAGCTCTGTGTTCCCTGTGTGGGCCAAGGTGTAGCCTGAGCATGCAGTAAGACAAAAGACTCTGAATAGGGGACTCACCCTACAGCTCAGCTTGGAAACTCATGAAATATCCTGATTATGAAAAGAGACACAAAGTCTGGGACTATTTAGGAGGAGACGAAAGGACACAAGACGTCATCCGTCACAGAGGCGACACTCTGCCAAGACTGAGATGTGGCTCCCAATTCCTGGGCTAGCCAGGTGCTCTGAGAACTGACTGTGGGGTGAGAAAGGCCACGTTACACTGAGCAGGGACTTGTTATTAAGTTGGGACCCTAGGTTGTATTTG
Source organism: Pelusios castaneus (assembly GCA_007922175.1). Lineage (NCBI taxonomy): Eukaryota > Metazoa > Chordata > Testudines > Pelomedusidae > Pelusios > Pelusios castaneus. Next base: position 5,992,412 of record ML685852.1, on the reverse strand, counting down.
ATGTTTTTCTTTCTCCTCTAAACTTATGATTCCAAATCCTGTTATTTTATTTGACTTTTTAACCCAGCCTTTGTTAAATCATCTGCCGGTTGTTTTTGCTATAGATACAGCTAAGGGTCTTGGGCTAAAAACAGAACTGAGGGACCTAATAAATAGGGGTGTGTGGTTTCCACAGAGGCAGTGGATCAGTGTGCACCAGTGTCCAGATAACAAGGGACTGGGCAGCTGAGTGTAACACAGTGGGGTGTGTAAATTCCCAGTGTGTGATGGGAAGGAGCTGGGCCTGCGCTAGCCTGGTGCAGAGTGTGTGTGGCCTGCAGACGGTAGCTTTGCGAGACTTTTCCCCCATCTAAAAGCGTCTGACGAAGTGGGATTTTTCTCCCATGGAAGTTGATGAAATAAAAGAATTTGTTTAGTCTTTAAAAGTGCTACAGGATTCCTTATTCCTTCCTCCCTCCCCCTTCCTCCGCGGGCACAGACAAGACTCCTTCATGCTGTAAACAGGTGATAATGATTCATCCTGGACACCTCCGTTAGCCACGAAAAATGTCCCAACCACTGTTTAGGGCAGACACAGTAGAGCTGAGACTGCTGTGTCAACCCTTTAATTTCCCAGGACTGTACGGGAAGCAGATTGCCACCCCGCCCCCTCTAATTCCTGCCTGGAAGATTCAGCGTAGGCACCATGCGCTACAGAGTTCAGGCACATTCTCATTCAGGGCAGCTGAAAAGCCAGGCCTTTGTTTTCTCATTAGCATTGAGGCCTGACCCAGATCTGCTCACATGCCCTGGTCCCCAGGCAGGATTTCCCACTGAGGGCAGTGACCACCAGAAGGTTACAGCTGATCAGCTGCAAGCTGCCCCTTGCTCAGAGCTGTAACCATGTGGGGAGGAGCAGGGTTTAGCTGCAGAAACTTCGAATTTGTTTCCCTTTTTTCTTCTCTTCCATACTCCTCCTTTCCCCTCTCGTCACCCTGGTTCGCAGTGCTGTTTGCTGTCTGTGTTACTGTAGCATCTGGGAGCCCCAGGGATGGGCCAGGACTCGCTGTGTTTGCTACTGTACAAATACGGAGCAAAGATGGTTCCCTTCCCCAAGGAGCTTACAGTCTATATCCTCTTTTCTCTCCCTCTCCCTCTTCCCTTCTCTTTTCTTTTGGCTTCCTCTTTACTCCTTGTTTGCTGCCTCTCTGCCCTTTTCTCCTTTCCCTTCTTTCATAGCCCACCTGGCCAGAACTCAGCTGGGGCCAGGTGCTGCCAACGCTTGCTTATCCCCCCAGCCAGAATGGAAGAGGAGAGGGTCTCCCATTCACACTCCAGAAGGGCACAAATGGGCTGAAGGGGATCTGCCCCACGGGCAGCCATTTGCAGTGCACTGGGGGCTTTCCTCCAGCTGCATCCAGGCTTATAAAGGACGTTTCATTTAGAGGGAGACCATTTTTTCTCCTCTTTGGCTGGCTGGTCGCCCCACGCCAGCCTTGAGCCTCCACCAATGACATCTTGAGTTTAGCACCTCTCAGCCAGCGTCTCTAAGCTCTCCATGAACAAAGGTCCAGGTTAGGAGGCAGGGTCAGAATCGGGGACAGGCATATGACTTCCAGTCCCAAGCTCTAACCACTACCCCACTCTGCCTTACTAGAAAAACCTGATCCAGCTGCACATCCTCTTCTACAGGAGCTGATCCCATAAGGTTCTACATGGGGTGTAACTGCTGACAGGTGGGCAGGGAAATATCAAATACCTTTGAGAAATATCTTCCCCAGCTCCCCCCTTCCAGGCTCTGTGATCAGCACTCCTGTCCTTCCTCACTGGGTGCCGTGGTGGGACATGTCACCCGTCATTGATGGACTTGCAACGTGAGGGCTGGAAAGCACCAGCCGCCTGTGCTAGGCCTAGCTAGGTGCATCTTGCCCTGCTTCTCCCTCCTCACTCTTCTTCCTCTTCCTCCCCATTGGCACTGCCGCAGCTGTGCTGTCACTTGCAGGGTACCAATCTGGAGTGGCTCCAGTGGGGTCACACTAGGAAAGCCACTGCCTGAGCAGACTCTGTACTGGGAATCAAAGACAGCTCTCTCTCCTCTGAACGGGCAGATGCTAGCTAGTGCAAGCAGGACCCCACATCATTCCCAGCCAGGAAAGTGAATGCTTGGGCCATGGGAACTGAGCCTAGATCTGCTGCATAGCAGTGCAGAGAGCTCGCCAAAGGGGGAGGCTGGGTTCTCCACAGTGATTTTATTGTTTCCATCTTCAGAACGCGAGTTCCTCGTGGTGCAAAGCCAAACTAGAAAAGGGCCGACAGAAAGAACAAGGCTGAAGAGTTGGAAACTCCATCTGTACGTCTAGTCTTAGGAGCTCAAAAGCAACCGAGAGTCCCCCTATTCCCTTGCCCTAAGGAGAGAAATGCTGGGTTCTTTTTCTTTGCCTTCCATGCTATGAGCCTTTCTGATTATTGACATTTTCAGGAATTTCTCTACGCCACAAGGGCGACTGACTGTTTAAAAAAGAGCGGTTAAGATATATTCATGGGACTCCTGGAGCTGTAAGAAACTCCAAATACTAAGACCTTGAAGGTAAAGTTTGTAAAGATTGGATGGACTGTTTTGTGCAGTGTGACCTCTACAGCTCTTGGGATGCTCCCTCAGTGCTCTCTCTCGCTCCTCCATATCTCTTCGTGGTGTGCTGACAGTTTTTTGAAGCCGACCATCACTGTTTGGCTGAGTATGCGTGAGACGGGAGCCACTGCAGTAGGACATGGTTTGAAACGCTCATGATGACCCTAAACCCGTCTAAAGAAGGGGGACGGCCTGACAAAGTTGGGAGCTTTAAAAACAAAACAGAACAGTGCAACCAGGAAAAATAAGCTGAACGCACAGCATTCTGTGTGTGTAACAGTCATGTGTGAACACCTGCTTGTACGTGCGCGTGTGTGTACGTACGTACCATTCTCTGTGTTTAACAGTTGGTGAATGGAGGTGTTACCTGAGTTTGTACCATTGTGTGTGTAACTGTTCGTACACCTGCTTGTGTACCATTCTGTCTCTGTGTGGGTAACAGTCGTGCATGTGTGAGACATTCCGAGTGATGTTTCTTTTCTGCCAGTAGCTTTGGATAGCCCTGGCTGTTTGCTCAGGCATTTTTCAATCATTTTGCATCTGGCAGCCCAAATAGAGAATGCTGGGAAAAGCCCACTGAATCATAGCTACTGTGGTTATATATTCAAGCTGGCTCCTGGCCAGACTTTAGAGGCAGCACTCTTTATTTTTGTCGCTGCCGTGGCAGTAATTCAGTGCAGGGCTCTCAGTTTTCCCTCCTCTCTGTGCCTTTCCATTGCAGAATGGACAGCTTTAAATTTGGGATGAATAGAAAAAAGGTTAGGCCAGAGAGAAATTGATTTTTGTTGCTCTCCGATGCTCTCACCAGCCCCAGATTAATGGGGTCACTTACTTGCCGCGACTTTTGGACCATCTTTAAGTTCAAGGTTGTTTGTCTGTCTGAGAGAGAGACCCAATCAACCTGCAGTGATGGGCTGGATGTAGGGTTTGCAGGGTGAAGTTCTGTAGCCTGTGTAACGCTGGACGGTCACTTCTGGCTTTAAAATCCCTGGTGGGAGGTGAGCAGAGATCACTACAGGCTACACACCATAAGACGTAGTGCTTAACACCTTTCACATTTGGATTTTGAAGCATTTTACAAACATCCATTTCTTAAACTTTTCTCTCTGTGTCACACTCCCTCCCTCCCCGAGCCCCTGTGTATACCCCTCTGTGAGATAGCATTTTACAGACGGGGAAACCGAGGCATGGAGTGGCTCAGTGACTTCCCTGAAGTCAGGCAGCTGGTCACTGGGCAAGCATGTAAAGGAAGCCAGGAGTCCTGCCTCACAGCCTTTGTTCTAATCAGTAGATGTTGCTGCCTCCATAATATCTCCATGAATTTTCTGGGAGAAAGAGCCTGGCTGATGTAGAGAGCTGTTCATAGTCACCGCGGGAAGACACTCTGCCTACCCACTATCCCTGTTTCCTTTTGTGTAGAGGAGCTTCTCCCTGCCATGATCTGCAGGGCTGGTGCGTATCATTGTCCTGACCGTTGCATCAGGGAAGCTACAAACTTGGGTGAAATGACATTTTCCGGAATCCAGCTGCCTGGCTCCAAGCTCAGACTTCAGTGCGTGAAGGAGAGGAGTTTCCCTTCCCCACCTATGCATGTCACAGGTGACTGTGTTGAGGAGTGTTTTTGCCTTTCCTTGGTGTGTCAAGTTTGAGTCCTTGATGGACTAAACGGCACGATCTCCTACATCATGTCCTAGATCTGTAGGCAGATTATGAACCTAGAGAGCTGACAGTGAGATGAAAATGTCACTAGGAGGATGGCATGTACTTTACAGACAACTGGACAGAGATCCAGGAGGCTTCGGCTGCTATTCCCACCTTGCCACAGATTCACTGTTCGGGGAAAAGCATTCTCTGGGTGTCTGTTTCCCTTGCTGTTAAAATGGGGATCGTCACCCATGCCTAGCTCTCGGGTGTGTATGGAGGCTGGCCAGATGCACGCAAAGCACAGCGGGGTGTTGGGGTGGACAATGCTAGAGAAGTTCACGGGCTTGTTAGCACTGTCCTCGGCTTGTAATGCATTTGTGCCGAGGGTTATGCTCTGTGTACGTGTGTGTTTGACCCATCGTACGACCTCTGCAGACGATTTATAGTGCAGCGGCGCTCGGAGGCCCTGGCTGAGGGCAGACCCCATTGTGTTTGGATGAAGTGTAGAGACAGGCCACATCCCAAAGAGCTTGCACTCTAAATAGAAAGGGCAGACTCCAGAGGGAAGAAAGGAAGGATTTCCTCCCCCCCCGCTTACAGGTTGGAAAGGAGGCCTCTGAGAAATTAATGGCCAGACCTGGGTCCAGACCCTCAATGGCATTTAACTCCCAGTGGAATTAGTATGTAAGTACTGGTGAGCAGCTGGGCTCTCCTGTCTCATCCACTGTCGGACAGGAATTGAACCATGATCTCTTGCCTCCCTGTCCAGTGCCCGAGCCACAATCTCATTGGTCCTGCCCCTGGACTGCCTTGAGCAAAGTCACCTTGAACCTCCAGGGTTTCCAGTCACATGACATTTGCTCATCAAGTTGGTTGTTCTCCCAAATCCATATGCCGCATCCAAGGGGCAGCGCGGTGGGGGCGGGGTAGTGTGCAGGGGCTTGTGCAGGAGGAACTTCTTTGCTTGAACAGGTCATTTCTTTTGTGTAATGGATGCAGGGCAGCTTGCTACCATTAGAAATAAGCACATCTGTGAGACTTGGTGCACCCGGGCTTTTCTCTAGTCCCCTGTGGGGCAATGATATTTGTTCTCATTTTTGAGGGCTTTGTCCAACCCCCACATCCCCTCCTGCAATTTATTTGACCAATAATCCAGAAAGGGTTGGGTGAAAATGGACATTTGTTGTATAAAATCCATCTCGCAGGAAAGCTGCTTTCCACTGAAAAAAGACGTTTAATGGTAAAATTTTTCTAACTCTCCCCAGGAAGCCATTGCTTCTGATGGAGGTGATACAACCTCTTGAGTCATACTTGTGGGTAAAAGCACCCTGTTATGCAGATGCCCCCAAATACTTCCTCTTCTTGTGGGGTCCCCAGGAGTGTTGGTCTCAACCATTGACAGAGAGCACATGGCTCCCTCTTCACCTCCCCACTCAGACCTGACTCACTTCCCAACCACCCCGCACCTTCTGGAATGACCAGGTAGCCTATCATACACCTGGGGGGCTGCACATGCTGCTATCAAAGCTGGCATGCTTGAAATCGGCCCCTGCTGCGGGCCAATGGGTTACCAGCATCGACCACAAATGGAAACCCAGTTTCAGCTAAGACCCTTTGTAAAAACAGAGATCTTGAGTTGCATCCCACGTAGACTGGAGGAAGCTGGCTCTGTTTCAAAGCATCTGAGTCATCGAAAAGCATTTCTGGTTGCAATGGAGAATACAAATGATAGACTCCTGCATAGGCTGTGATTGCAAGGACACAAGAAAATGATGCTGCAGTTTAGCAGAGCTGGGGAACAGCAAGGGCAGCCTAGCCCGTTCACTTCCAGGGGCAGGGAGACAATGGTTCCCCAGCCTGCGCTCTGTGTGGGATGGAACATCTGTTGGGGCTCTGATTGGAGCTCTGGGTTGCCCTGTTCACCTCTTAGCCCAAGAAAGTCGTGAGCAGTGGGAGGGAAAGTTTTTTGTTTCTCACACCCAGCCTGGGTCTTGTGGGAGACCAAGAACTCGTCCTTGGGGGTTCTGTATTTCATTGTCTGGAGGCCTCCCTTGTTGTCTAACAGCCCAGTGTGATGGGAGGGAGGTGGCGAAGGGAGAGAGTGGGTGGTGCTATGGGATGGTCAGGAGTATCTGGGCCTGTTCTCTCTCCTGCCAGGTTTCAGCACACAGGGTCTAGCTGGTGGGCTCTGCCGGACCCACTACAGCGTGGGAGGTCTGTTCTGCCTTCGACTAGCCAACAAATGACCCTACAGTCTGGAGCCTGCTACTGCCCAGTTTCCTTGAAGACAAAGCAATATAATCTCCTCTGGTCATTCAGCAGGTAGCCCTGGGCCCGTCTCTTAGCCTGGTACGTAACCACCAAGCAATGCTGGTTAAGTAACGTTTAAGCACCGCACTCTGCCAGCAGATCTCGCTAGAGAGGCAATGTGGGAGCTGCAGGGCGGAGGCGCTCACTAGTGCCAGCCTTTCCCAGCAGGAGTCACTCTTGAATGATGCAGAGGATTTGGACCCGAGGCAGGCCCAGCCCCTGCAGCAGGGTTGGCTGTGGGGAATTCAGCAGGAATACTGCAGCTTGGGAATCCGATCTTGAACGCTTCTGCAACAATCAGACCACACAGGACAGAGGCTGATGTACCAAAAGAGAGCACCATTTCTGCTGCTTTATATTTGGAAAGTCATATTGCCCCCAAGGCCCCTCTGTCCTCTGCACCCCCAGCAAACAGCTGCCGAGAAGTCAGGCAGCTTTGATTCGGGGGAAAAGCTTAGTCTCGCAGGATCTGTTCCTTGCCAGGCAGCTGGTGTGTGATGGGTCAGGCCGATTGCTGAGTCCCTGGGAAGCAGGCTGACTCAGGCACTTCCCTGCCTTCGTTCTTCTTGGATGCCTGTATTGTAATTAAAACAACCAGAATGCAAGCCCAGATCCCTCTGACCATTCTGCCTCATAGCCACCTTGGCATCACCATTTCCCATCTCCCCCAGTTCCCATATTCCCCTTTCGATTGCGTCACTACCACTGTCTTTCCCTTGGGGCTTTGCTGTAGCTACTTAGATCTTTAGGCTGAAATGGGCTCCCATATCCCTATGAATGAGCCAGCCAGCCAAAGGCTGGAAACCCTCCTCTGTGTCAGCTCAGATTTGTCCTCCTAAGCTACCTCCACCCTCACTGCCCTCGAGCCATTCATTGCCCCATCCTTTCTGGAGTGCAGAGGAAGGCTTGGGAAAGAATAACGTTCTCACCTGCTCTTTGAAGAACATGATACTCTATCCCCGTCCCATGGAGATAGCCTGGGTCCATCTCTATCGCTGACTCGATGCTCTCCTCATCACAGGCTGTTGTGGCAGCAGCTTCCTGCCACAGTGCCATTGATGACTGATTTGTAGCCAGCAGAACAGCTCGTCTGCTCCCCGCACCCCAGCCTCCCAGTGTCGTCGTCCTCTTCAGAGCAGCAGCGCCAGAAGACGAGCGCTGAGCGTGAGAAGGGCCCAGTCCCGTGAGGGGTTGCAAGCCAGAAGTCACTGTGTGTTGAAGATGTTCCACCAAGCAAGATCAAGCCCAGTACAAATGACCATCCCAGGCTAGACTGAGCCCACCCCTGTCTCTGCTTTCTGGCACCCCTTAGCGACACAGAAGGAGTTTTGAGGCGGCCGGGCACTTTCAGTCAGGAATTAAAGTGAAGAAGGTGAGAGTTTGCATGTGGGAACCGAGTCAGCAAAAGGCACCAGCACTCTTTGGCAAGAACCCAGCCCCAGTGCCCTGGAGATAGCCTGGTGCCATTCAGACTCCTTTCCCATGCTGCTCCAGAGAGACAGCAGCCACCCAGGAGAGGGAAACGGAAGATGCTTCATTTAATTAAAGGGAAAGGTCAAGTCTTGGGTACATTGTGGGGATTATTGAGCCATCTGTCATTCCTAGCCCCTGGCCCAGACTGGCTTGCAGTGTTCTGATCCCATTCCCAGACCACCTGCCCTGCAGAGGCAGTGCTAAATGGGGTAACGTGAAGTCAAGTCTCGAATAGAGGACTTCAGTAACGCAGCCAGAGGCTAGGGGCCTGTTCCAGCCGTGGGTGGGTGTGGCTCTGTGGCTGCCATGTGCTGCAGGTCCAACCAGATGATCATGGTGGTTCCTTTTGACCTTAGTCTGTGTCTGGGATGCCCCTGCCTTCTGGTATTGAGCAGAAATAACAAATGCTAGCTCTTCCCTAGGGTGTTGCTCCCAGCCCATGCTGAGAAAAAAATGAGCAGGGGTTGAACCCTGGGGAAGAGGGGGTGACATGAACCACATGGTTAGTGCCATCTCTCTTGGCTGTCAGACCAGTTCTAGCCTGTGCAAGAGACAGGGGATCTCTGTCCATCGCCTTCTCTCTCCTCCCTTGTTTCTCTTTCTGTTGTTTGTTTTGCCTCTTACCTTCACTCCTCTTCTGTTTCTGCGTCCTCTCTGCTTTCCCCTCCCTTTCTCTTGTTTCTCTGAACCTCTTTCTCTCCCACCATCTAAGCCGTTCTCTCTCTCTCTTCCTTTCTGACTGATTCTCTTTGGCTCAGAGATGTGGGACACCTCTTAAAGCCCTAGTTGTAAGAAAGCACCCAGGGGTTAATCCTTCCTTTCCCGCTCACATGGTCGGCTATTTATTTCATCAGACAACCCATCTTATTCCAGGGTTGCCAGATTTGGGCATCTCTATAGAGGGTAGGTTCTGCCATGGAGCACTGAGTGGTGAACCCCATGGCGTGCGGATGGCCTGGACCCCAATGTCCAGTTTGTCGATTGTAATGGGTTCTTTACCTTCAGTCCATTAGGTATAATGTGGGTGGCACCGATCAGCACTTGGATGGGAGACGTCCTAAACAGGTGGTGAGGTTGCTGATTTATTTGGTGGCTGAACCAGTACCCTGACATGGAATTAGGGGACACAATGTCTTCTGGAGGAGACATCATTGTTACGGTTGTGACTCGCCCCATGTGATTGAGTCTCATCCTACATTCCTCCCCTCTACACGCCCATCTAACCTGCCGAAAAATTAAACCAGTTCTTCTGGTGCATCATCAGGCTAACCCTAAGTGATGGTAGAACAGCTTTGGAAGGCTTGGTTCCAAAGTGAATGGGGTGGTTCAGACCAATTGGGAACCTCCTCAGCTGCGCTGGCTACCCTCTGTTGCCTGTGATAGGCTGCTCCATTCCACCAGCTGGGACACAGGCCACGGGGATTAGAACACACTGACTTTCGAGTGTGAAGATGTTGTTGACTTTGTCTTTTCTGGCCCCTCATCTCTCCGGAAAGGCTTGTCCTGGAAACTCCACGTGTGCTACCTGATTTTCCCCCCCCCAGTGTTAACTTCAGCTCAGCTTCCCCCACCCTGCTCAGGGGAGAGACCCGGGCTCAGATCCAAGGCCAGTCAACTAATGGGAAGGCTCCCATTGATCAGAGGGTTTTGGGCCAAGCTCTAAGAGTGGGATGAGATGCCTTGGAGAGGGTGGGAGCCCGCCATCTCAGGGTTCACAGTACTGGGGCCGACACCAGGCTGGCGATCTCTCCTGTTTGCTTTCTGATGATGATATCTTTCTGCTCTCTTGTTAGAAGGCCTCGAGGAGCACATCCGGCAGACCTTTTTCTGCTGAGTCATTCAACCAATTTACAGTTGGCTGCAACCAGTTCCTGGCCACTTATGGCCATTATAAATCCAGGGCTCTTTTGCAAGAAACTTAGCCACAGAATGCCAGCCAAATTTCAGTCTGAGCGCTTGCAGTTTAAATTCTTCCTTGGCTTTCAGATGGATACAGCATTCTGCTTCGCTTCCCATCCTGAGCTCTGTGTGGTGATCCTATTGTGTGGCTGTTAGACAGCAAGTTCCACTCCAGAGGTGGCTGCATCTCAGTCAAGTGGTCCCTAGCTGGAAATTCTCTGGGGCGAATGACATGATATAAATGCGAGTCATTGTTACCAGCACCTCATGCTATTGGCGGTGTGCAGTATTTCTGCAGCTGACTCCTTTCGGCACCATGTACGTACGTACGCTGGGCTGGGACAGATAGTGCTCAGCTCAGCACTATCCTAGCCAGAGCTTTGCTGACGGTACATGAAATGGCCCTCACTTGCCTGAGAGCCACAGTGCTCCTAGATGCTTTGGGATGCCTAACGACAAGCAAGGAGGGCTTCAAGGGGTGCATTTGCCATCCGGCTGCATTAGCTATACAGGAGAACGGAGCCACGCCTTGTGAGCCAGAGGTCATGGAAATCCTAGAGGAATTCAATGCGGGCTGTGCAGCCACGTTGTTAAACTGAGGAGGAAGCGCAGAGGCAAACTCCACGGCAGAGATGAGCCAGGGAGGAACTGGAGAAGAATTAATTCCAGCTGCCACCTTTGAAATAGGAGAGGCAGATGGTGTGTGTGTATGTGATACAGATCTCTGTAGACTACAGATTATGTTGGATCCCATCACAACACTGTGGTTCAAGTTGCATACATGTCTTATACACAGCCCACATGGGTGGAGGTGATACCCATGTGATAAACAGATGCATTGAGAGCCGTGGGGTAAATAGCTTTGTGCAGACTCCTTTGACCTTCTCCCTTGCCCTTTTCCTGGTCCTTCAGGCCGCATTTCTAACACTCCAAACCCTTAGACTGGTTCAAATGTAAAACTGCTCCCTGCGCTGCACCCTGTCTCCCCCACCAAAAAAAGTCCACAAGTTTCTGACACACATGGGGCACTATTCAGACCTGCTATTGTGCCTTGCTTAGGAGCCTGGTCCACACTAAAAGATAGGTTGATCCAGCTACATCACTCAGGGATGTGGATTTTTCCTGAGAGACAGGGTTAAGCTGACTTACCCCCTCTTGTAGACAGTGCTAGGAAGAATTCTTCTCTCAAGGAGGCGGTTTCCATATGACAGTGGGAGAATCCTTCCTGTTAACGTAAGTAGCGTCTGTGAAGCGATGCAGTTGCAGAATTTTCAAGTGCTCCAAAGAGGGGTGCTCCACAGAGGAGGGAGCTAGGCTGTTCTCAGTGGTAACAGAGGACAGAACAAGGAGCAGTGGTTTTAAATTACGGCTGGGGAGGTCGAGGTTGGATATTAGGAAAAACTCTCTCACTAGGAGGGTGGTGAAGCATTGGAATGGGCTACCTAGGGAGGTGGTGGAATCTCAGTTTTTGGAGACATTTAAGGTTCGGTTAGACAAAACCCTGGCTGGGATGATTTAGTGGGAGTGGTCCTGCTTTTAGCAGGGGGTTGGACTAGATGACCTCATGAGGTCCCTTCCAGCCCTATGATTCTAAGTATAGACAGGCCCTTAGTTTCTGCTTTTCGCAGGACTGGAAATCAGAGGAAAGGGGAGATTCTCTATGGGGTCTGGACCTGGTGCATTATGGGCTGTTGGGTCTTTACAGCTGTGGCATTGCTGTGTCAGGGAGGTCTGTATTAGCTGTACAGCTTTCTGATGGACAGTTATATGTTCTCTAGAGGTCCGCATGGTTGGACTGCTAGTAACTTAAGGACCCAGTCTTGCAATTGGAACCACATGGGTGGACCTTTGTGCTATTGGGTCATGGGATGCTCTCTAGGGTATGATCTGTGTAACTTTCCTGTTCAATTTTGCAATGTAATTGTATGGTTTGATGCCAAATATGCCATGCAAGGGATTCCTTTATGAATGCACATAATATGCTCTGTGTTATTGTTATGGTGCCATGTCTTCTGCAGCATCATGTAGGTGTACAGATGTGAAACTATGTTGCCATGTATTTCACATGGCTCAAAGGGGAGACAGACACTCAGAGCTGTCTCCCAGCACATAAACAGGAAGGATGCATCACAAAGGCTATGCAAACTACAGGCCTTGGCCAGAGAGAGGAAGATCACCAGCCCTTTCTGAACAAAGTGAATGACCTCAGTTCAGGAAAGGGGGACTAGAGGGTTTGAAAAAGAGCAGTAGTCACACTTTGAACTGAGAGGAGCTTTTGCCAGAGAATCTCCATTCCGAAACACCTATCTACCTACAAGCAAGATTTGTGTCCTGCCTAGGGAAAGGCAGAGACTGGCTGCTAAACCACCATTCAGTCAAACATTGTGAGCAAGTCTGAACAGTGAACTTTAATTAGAAAGCATCTTATATTTCAATTTGCTGGTGGTTAACTCCTAACAGCTTTATTAAATGATTGTGCATTGATTTGCCATATACCCACTTAAAATCATGTTCTGATCAATACAGTAGGTTTTGTTTTATCTGAAGCTGTGTGGACTTTAGAGAAGGTGAATGAGCAATGCCTGGGTGCATTCCAGTTTCTTTGATAAACTGATGCGCCGGAGCCTATGAGCCTACAGCTATCTGGAAAGGGTCTCGATCCCTGCAGGATGGAAGTTCCCAATATAGTATCTGGGAGCTGGGGATGCTTGCTGGGGGACCATCCCCTGACTGGCTGGAGAGCACACCTCCACTGTCTGGGACCGATTACATGCAGGAGGCTAGTGTGGGCTGATCCAGGAGTGGGTGGCCACCTGGCAAAGTGGGGTAAGTTGGGGTTTAAAAGGGGGCAATGGGGAGGCACAGCGGCAGCCCAGGCCAGATTCTGGGTGGGAAACATCACAGTCGGCAGACCCATTCATTTCAGCTGCTGCTGCAGGTAGATGTCACAGTGAAAGGATGGAGTAGTCTGACAGGTAGTGGGGCACACAGAACAGTCTCAGTAACAACGCTTCACATGTTGTAGAGCTTCCTGGTACAATGTGCATTCCTGAGGGCATGAAACACTCTGAATTGGGTTTAGTGTGAGCCGACCTGCGTAACTGGTGTGCTTCTTGGGGGTGATGTTGCCATCTCGCACGGTTGCTTTACGTGAAAATGCACTCTCATGGGGTCTGCCCACTCTGCACGTGTCACAGTTGCTACACCATCCTGCCTTCACATGGCTTGAAAAGTAAATGTTTCTATGCTGGGAAAGCACAGTTCTGGCTCTTCACCAGGGATACAACTAAGTATCTCAAATACTTGTGAGGTATACAAACACAGGATCATTTCACCAGCAGCTGAAATGCAGTCACTGCTGGGGTGGAACACAGCATCTGTGTGGTGCTGCACAGCAACAGTTTAGAACAGAAAATGAGGAACACCAGGGGATTCTAGGTTAGCCATTTGGAATTGCCAAATTGGAATGCAGTTGGTGTGCAGGGGTTGATGCCCCTGCTCCAGCAAATGCTGGGATCTCTGATGACCAAGGGTAGCCAGAGCCCTGATCTGAGAGTTGTATCAAATGAAATGTTTGCACTGAATGAGTTATTCTGTCCTTCCATGAGACTCTGAAATCACCGTCCAGCTGCTCAGAGAGGAGCAATCTTGGAGCTGTTAGTTCCTCAGCAGGAGGCTCCAGCTGGCTGTATGTAGAATTTCGGGGGGAGAATGTTCTGTTTCTTCCAGCGGGTTTGATGTACCATCCCTTGGCCGTTCTGGAAAGGCCAGGGGCTAGATCCCATTCTCACTTACACTGGCAGGAACCCCACCAGCAACAGCGTAGGTAACCAGAACCAGATCTGATTCTGTAACTCTCTTGTTATTCTGGGGTCCCTTGTGGTTTTTATCAAGTTTCTAACGCCTGCCTAGGAACCTCTTGTGCTGCCATATTCCAAAGGCCATTGATTACGTCGTAATTCGTGAGTGACTGGGAAGTAACTTCATTGTCATATTTATGAAGTTACTTACATGCAGAGTGTTCACAGGGAGGGACAGGCTTGCTAAGGGAGGGGACTATGAAAGCTGCTTCAAAGACTGCCAGGTGCTGAGGGATGTGCTTCCTGTGTCCGTGAAAAATGCGGATGCAGATGCACATCCTGCTGCTCTCGTTATCCTGCAGAGGTACTGGAGGGTAGCGGGTTATGGACTTAGTGCAGGGGGTTCCTGGGTTTTCCCCCTTGCTCTGTCACTGACTCATTGAGCTCTTTCACTGTCTTAGGGCCAGATCCTGCCACCCTTACATTGATTTGTACTCTGATGATTCCAGGGGGAGCACTTGTGGGGGGAGGAACAACAGAGCATGAGTAAAGAGGGCCAGATCCTGGTCCTTATGATGTGACTGTCAAAACTGCTCAGCATCCTGAGCTCCATTAAGAATTGAGGGTGCTCAGGCCCTCTGGAAATCAGGCCCTTCACCCCTACTCAATTTCCCTGTTTTATAAAATGGGGATAATGTTATTGACTTTGGAAAGCACTTTGAGAGCCTCAGTTTATAGGTGCTGCAACTGGGTCGAGTGCTATTGCTTGAGATTTTCAGCTGCCATGGGAAATTAGTCACACCAGCTCCCATTTAATTATGAATTACATTATTACCCCGCTGAGGAATGAGGTGTATGTTAATTGGGTGCAGAATGGCTGCTGTGCTCCATCCCAGAGGTGGCTGCATTTCGGTGGGCGATAATTACGCTAGTGCCTAGCTTTTTCATCAGCAGCGCTCAAAGCAGATTGAAGCTTTCTTATCTATATTGTCAACACAGGCTTGACAGAATTAGAGGGTTTATAATAATTTCTATAAATAGTGATGTTTGGTTTTTAAATCTTTTTTTCAATTTTTGTTCATTTAAACTTTCAAACTTGTGGAAAATTAAGGGAGGGGAACAGCCAATCAGAGTGGTCAGACAATTATTTAACGACAATAGATCGGAAGATTAAAAATGTTAAGCTTTATAATGGCTAAAACACAAACTGGCAACATTAAATGTCAAAATATACCAAGTAAACATCCTTAAATCAAGTTCCAAAGGGGAGCCGTGTCAGTCTAGGTCAGCAAAACGAACAAAGAGTCTTGTGGCACTTTTAAAGACTAATAAATAAATTTGTTAATCTTTAAAAGTGCCACAGAACTCCCTATTTGTTATCCTTAAATCAAGCTTTTTAATTCCGGAGCAGCATCTTTCTTTCTTTGCCTATGTGTAAATTTTGATTGTTGTCAATGGAAATGTTCTCTGTGTGCACAGTGAAATTGACATTTACTAACATTTACAGATCAAAACGGAATCTAGCCAAGCCTGTGTATAGGGAACGTAAAATACGTTGGGGTCCTTCAGGAGGGTAGACGCCAGGGAGGAAGATGAGTTATTGAAGCTAAAGGCCAAGGCTGTGAATGAATTTAGGCTGGAAATGAGAAGAAGGTCCCGAATCATCAGAGGAGGGCGGTTCTGGAACAGCCTGCCACTAGGAAGTGTGGATCCAAACAATCCAACTAGTTTTAAGGTGGAGATTTATGAGTAGGCTTATATGACCAGATTGCCTGTGAGCACAGGAGAATGGACTGGATGATGTGGGTCCTTCCCATCCCATAGCCCGAGACGAAATGTGCTTTTTAGGTTGGAGGGAGTTGTTTTTTTTATTCCCTTGACGTGTTCAAAGCTTGTGGATAATGTGGATGAATTCTATCTTACACAGGGATAGAGCCTGTTAAGGCAGGATCCTGGTCGCAGAACGGTCAGGGCTGGTGCAAGCCTGCTTTTCCCTTCTGCCAGCGTGTGCAGGGAGGACAGATTCTAGGAGAGCAATTGGCTCTCCTTCCCTGGGGACCAACCTGAAATGAGTCAGATGTTTGCAGACAAGGGAGGTGGAGGGGCAGTGGGCAGAACACCCAGCGCAGTGCAGAACAGACCTACATACCTAGCATGGGAGCAAAGCTTTCTGCTCGCCCGCTGCGTTGTCGGAGGAGTGGGGTCCCCAGGAGAGAGGCGAGATGACGCTGAGGGTTTTCATCTGAGGAAGCTGGCCTGGCAGTGTGGGAAGGGAGCCCAGTTCCTTGCTCTGTGCGGTGAGGTCTGCTGTGACTGCAGTAGGCATCAATCAATGTGTGGGGGTGTGAAAGTTAGAGAAGAGGCTGCTCCGCAGAAAGCAGCGCGGTGCGTACACAGCCCCAGTCCGGGGGAGAGGAGCAGTGCAGCAGGCATGAAGACAGACGGGCTGTGCCAAGGTAGGAGCTGCCCAGCAAAGGGGAGGGGGGGAGAGGGAGAAAAGGCAAAAGCTGGACTTATTTTAGGCAGCACAGACTTCACCTGCGGAAGTGGGTTATTATAGCCCATGACGGCTTATGCCGTAAACTTCTGAGTCTTTAAAAGTGCCACGGGACTGCTTGCTTGTTCTCCAGCCAGTAGCTCCTCCGCATTGTGACCGCCCCAGTTCTGTCCGCCCCAGACCACCCTCGCCAGACAGACACATACCGGGCTGGGTTAGCCAGAGCCTGTAAATGAGGGCAGACCCAGCTGTGTCTGTCCGTGCAATGCAGCTTCCTGAGTCTCTGCTGCAGAGGGGCTGAGGTGGTTTCCCGCTGGAGTTCACTGTTGGGGAAAGAGCTGCTTTTGGGGCTCGTTGAGCTTGCAAGCTCGTGCCCCGGGAGCGGGAAGCCCAGTCAGGTGTACCCCAGCGAGGCAGCTGATGTGGTTTTTTGTCTTGCTGGGGGCCCCACCGAAGAGCTGATGCATCTCAAGAGAGATTGCCCTGCCGAGCACAGAGCGACTCTCTCCGGCTGCCGTCCTGTGAGGGAAGGCTCAGGAGTGACTGGACTCTAGTTCGGGGTTTGGTGGGGACTTCAGGAAGCTTCCCCTGACCACTCCAGAGTTGGGCATCGGTTCGTCCAGGGGGAGTTGGGTGCAGGTTTGGGGGTTATGGGGATGGCGTTTCAGCCCCTCAGGTCGAGGAGCAGGAAGGTTTTGTTCCATTACTCAAAGCTGCCTGACATTGTGCGGGGCTCCCCTTCACATCACCTCCAAGGCCTGACTTGGAGCAGCCTATATTACAGCCGGGCAGCGGCTGGGGCTGGTGTGAGCATGAAGAGGGGTGACTCCCTTGGAGCTCACGGGGGACCACAGGGTGACACAGTAGGCGGCCTCGCTCTCTATTCTCCAGCTCGGCTTGGATCCTAAACACAGTTGCAGACCCAGGCACTGGGATCTTTCCTGCTGCCAGGGCAGGGAACAGTAACCTGGCAAACTCCCTTTTGCTTTTTAAAGGGCCAGCCGTCCTCTGCAGGAAGCTGGCATGCCGTGGTGTCCATCGCTGTAGGCAATCCCTCTTTCCCAAGCAATTCTTCCACCTGGACCTCAATTAGCTTAACTGTGGTGTTCAGGGGTGTGAATCTCTTCACATCCCAAAACGCTGTAGCTCTGTCGACCTAAATATTAACTGTAGACCAGGCCTGAGGGATTAAAAGGGACTAATCCCTGTCGTGGCTGGCTCCTCCACTGTCCCTGCTGTGTTGCAGGGGGATGCCAGGAGGTGCTGTAGGGAAAGGCAGCCGGGCCGTGTCAGCCTTCTGGTAGCTGCACGGTACCTTCGACGTGCCCAGTTCAGACGTCAGCATGTCAGGGGTGCCCTGCGTGATCACAGCCAGTCCAGATGGCAGCACGGCGGATGTGCTTTGCCCATATGGCAGCTGGAATATTTAACACCAGTCAAGTGGTTCTGAGCGGTAGCAAGGAGTAAGGGCACAGGTTTGTTATTGTCCTGAAGTTGTATGTGACCATGTACTGGGAATGTGCAGGAAGCATAGCCATTGAGGAGATGGGATTTAGGGAGGGGATCCCCACATCCTGTGTCTGGCTAGCTGGCCGGAAAGGAGCAGATGCATAGGAGAGAAGAATTCAGGGGCCAGGAGTGACTGGGAGAGAGAGATTGGAAGCAGGTGAGAACACTTGAGGGACCAAAAGAGGAACGAGAGGAACTCACAGACATTTCCTCGCAACCCTTAATTGTATAACAAGAGAGGTGTGGAGAGCCCAGATGCCCCACAGATGGGCACACTAGAAGGAGATGCAGCTGAGACTGGACAGGCACATTGGAGAGGAGAATGGAAGGGAAGGAAAGATGTCTGGAGGAAAAAGGAGATGGGGAGAGTGAGAGAGGCATGAGTGGGGGGTGGAGGACTGAGCGAAGAAGGAAGAAATTTAGCAGTGTAAAGAGAGACATTCAAAAATAACCCAGCTGAGAGTGATAGGAAAGGTAAAAATAGAAAGACTGGATCAGAGAAGAAACTGTGTCTTAAAGGAAGAGGAGAAGAAAAGGGTTCTGGAGGGGAATAGATACAGTAGACGATTAAAATGTGTGAGAGATGGTGTGACATCTGTTTGGGAAAGCACAGGTGAATCTGGGAAATGTGAATTCAAGCACTGTAGAGAAAAGGGAGAATGAAGGAAAACGAAGGAGAGAGGGAGAGAAAACAGACAGTAGCAATAGACACCATGCCTGGAGTCTGACTCAGACTGAATTTTCTGCAAAACCAATTCAGCTATTTCCAAGAATGAGATTGTTTTGCTGTGTTAAAAAGAAAAATTACAACCATATTGTTGAGAAGCTCTGTGCTGTGGAATAGGGCATTTAAATTTAGTGAGGAGATGGCAATTGTTGACCCAAATTTGGCCAAGTTATAAGACTTTGAAAAAAATCTATTTGCACAGGCTCAGTGGAGACTTGTTAAACTTTGGCAGCTAAATTCTCCAGGGATTCTGATTGCACTGAGCATGGTCCAACTCAGGGTTGTATGGGCTCAGCAGGACTTTCCCTGCGTAGTTGCTGCCCCAGGAGGGTGCTCTCTCTGTAGGCACTGAGGAAGCAAGGAGTAAGAAGCAGCATGACTCATGCAGAGGGAAAAGAGCTGGAGCAGGGTGAGGCAATAGATTGGGACAAGGAGGGAGGGAAGACAAATAGGATAGGAGCTGGGGGGCAGGGGTGGGGAGGGATTAGAACTAGCTGGGCAAGGAACTTGGAGAGAGACTGGGGTGGGGGAAGAAGCTTGGCATGGATGGGCAGAAGTAGAATCATCTGTGACCACTAGAGAACACTGTCCTCTAGAACACCCTTGGTGGCATATTGCGACCCTACAGGACACACCAGCCCCCCCCCCCCCCAGGCCAAATCCAGCCATCTCCCCGGCTCTCTGCAACATACCTAGCACTGTGTCGACACAGTGGTTGAGAACCACTGCTCTAGAACCTGGTCTAGAACCCAAGATTCTAGGTGACCTCTCCAGATCCCTTCCAGTCCTAGATCTCTGATTCTGTGATCCCCAGGTATCACCATTCTTCTGCTGTCAGCCAGTATCTGTGTAATCTACTGGGAAAATGCGTGTCTTACCCCCTCTGGCAGTGATCCACATCAGCAGTGGTGTCCAGACTACGGGTCGGGACCTAGTCCTGGGTTGCGGCGGCCCCTGCTGCTGCCATCAAAAGACTGGAATGCATCGCTGAAAGATGTCATTGTTGGGTCATGGGCATAAATGATTTTGTTCAACTGGGTCCTGAGAAAAAAATTTGAAAACCTCTGGCATATAGGATGACCCCTACAGCTGCCGTCGGTTACTCCATTAGTTCAATGGCTGAGGTCTGTGTGATGAATCCAAAGGTTCCAACCCTGCTGATGACCCACATGGGTGTCAATATGCTGCCACAGGAGGGAATTTCTGTATTTTCTGTTGCCTTTAAAAGGGGAGTAAAAAACCCCTAGGAAAGTATATTAAGAAAGCCAAGGCCAGTTCTTAAGGTTGCAAAGTCAAGCACTCAAAATGCCAGAATTAATGATGCCGTTGGGAACATGCGTTGGGATACAATGTTTAAAGACGTGATCACGTGCTGTTATGAATTCTTTTCCATTCAGTGCACAGGATTGACTGTGCTGTGGAAATCTATCAGGGCTGCATACTCAAGTAGGCTCTAGTTTCTTGGACCCCTGTATTGTTTGTTGCAGAAGGTGGTAGCAAGTGAGGCACGGGATGGCAGGAATAGAAAGGAGGGCTCCATGCTTGAGGCAGTTGAATGCTGCCCTAGAGAACTGGATTGTCTCCCTGCCTGCAGTTCCTGTGTGTTGCTGGGTGCATCACTTGAACCAATGTTTTTGGAGGTGGTCACTGATTGGGTGTTCCTCATTTTTCGAGAGCCCAACATGACACCTGGGGGCTGATTTGCAGAAGTGCTGAGCACTCCAAGCTGTAACTGAAGTCAATGGGCCCTGTATTTTGAACGCATAAAGTGCTGTGTGATGGCTAAGTGCTCTGAAAACCCTGGGTGTCATGAATTAATGAATACATTTTCCTTTCGTCTCTCTGTCAGAGCTCCCTATTTATAAAAGGAGGCTACGTTCCCAGGTCTCTCAGAGTTCTTGCAGAAATAAATTCATTAATATTTGTGAAGCATTCAGATACAGTCGTCAATACATCATTCAGCCTTTTTTGATCTGTCAGATCTTAGATTGCTTTACAATGGAGGTCAGCATCATCACTCCTGTTCTACAGATGGGGAAACCAAGTCACAGAGAGGTGAAGTAACTTACCCCAAGTCACCTAGCAGCCAAGCAAAGACTAGAACTCAGGTCTCGGAGATCCAGGGCCGAGAGCTATCCTCGAGGCCATATCACCCTATGGTGACCCTCTCCTTGGGACATTTCTCAGGCTCACACTGCTGCATCCTTGCCGTCTCCCTGGCATATGTCAGGTGTGTCTCAGCCCACCTGGGAGAATGCGGCTGTCATGAAGGTTTAGAGCCAGAGGTGAGTTGTTGCCTGGAAACCAGGGGAGGGAGTGTTGGGCTCCAGTCTCTGCGCCATTCCCCTTTCTGCTGTAAATCAGGAGTGACTTCAGCGTAGGCGGTGGAGTGACAAGGTGGCCAAACTGGAGTGAGGGAAAGCCAAGGCTTCAGGTGAGGGAAGGAGTGGGGCCTGGTTCTGACAGATGCAGCAGAGAATGGAGGGGTTGGGGTAGAGCCCTGCGTGGATACAGAGATGTGGATTTGCATCTGCAAGAAATGATCCACAGATATAATGCGGATATTGCAGATTTGTGGGGATCTAGTTAGGGGAATGGATCCCAGGGGCCTGGTTCTGACAGACCCAGCAGTTTCTGTTCCCAGTAGGAACAGGTCTTACTAAGCGAGACGGGTAGATTCCCATATTCTTAGTCGTCCAGGGCAGCGATGGGGCTGGTAAGTCCAGGCGTGGCAATGTATGGGCACTCAGGGCCTTGCCTTCCATCAAAGCAGCTGCTCTTGTTCATTGTTTTTTGCAAAGGAAAAACCAAACCAAGCCCAGCAACCCTGAGTGGGACATTTGTTCAACTCCTCCTGTATGGCCTAGTGATCCAGAAGTGATTTCCTCTTGACATAATGGGAATGTGGCCACCAGGGAATTGGTGTCTATGCTACCATTAGAGTTCCTAGGAGAATACAGCCATGTTTATTGCTGGGAAGCCAGGGAGATGGTTCCCTTCCCCAAATGCTTTTGCCTGGTTCTAAGCATCTCTTCTCCTCTATGGTCTGCAGGAGTGCGTCTCTGCTGTCCTCAGCTCTGAGACAGTTGGTCCTTGGCTGGGACTGTCCCAGCTCGGTCACTGGTGCCGTGAGTGTGTGCAAGGCTGTGTACCCTCCTCCTTCAAACCCATACTTCACTGGGGCTGGGCTCTGCTCTTCTTCACACCACTGGGAATCCAGAGTAACCCTGAGGACCTCACTGGAGTTTCATCTATGGCACTTAGATGGCCTCCATCAATCACCGTGGTAACTAAGCACCCATCAGAGGCAGGCAGTGCTGTTACCCTCCTGTACAGGTGGGGAACTGGGGCTCAGGGAGGCGAAGCGGCTGGGCCAAGGTCACACCAGAAGTCTGTGGCAGAAGAGGGAACTGAACCCGGGTTTCCCCAGTCTTAGCCTGTTGCTTTGATCCTGGGACCATCCTTCCTCTGGTTACACTAGACTTTCATAGCTTCCAAAGCCAGAAGGAACTACTGTGATTCTCTAGTTGATCTGCTCTACAACACAGGCCAGAGAACTTCCCCAAAGTAATTCCTACAGCAGATCTTTTTGCAAAACAGCCAAGCTGGCTTTAAATGTTTTCGGTGCTGGAGAATCCACCTGACCCTTGGGAAATTGTTGTACAGTATGCTTAATTACTCTCTCCATAGATAATGGATGCCTCCTTTCCAGTCTGAATTTGTCCAGCTTCAACTTCCATCCACCCAATCATGCTATGCTTTTTTTTTTTTTTTCTTTTCCTGCTAAACCAGAGAGCCCATTAGGAAGTATTTGTCCCCCTTGTCGGTGCTTGTAGACTGCAGTCAGATCACCCATTAGCTCTGTCTTTGCTAAGCTACATAGATTGAGCTCCTTGACTCTGTCGCTGTAAGGCATGTTTTCCAATCCTTAATCATTTTCCTGGCTCTTTTCTGAACCCTTTCCAATTCGTCAACATCCTTCCTGAATTGTGGGCACCAGAATTGGACGTGGTATTCCAGCAGTGCTCACACCAGAGGCCAGATACAAAGGTCAAACAATTTCTCTGGTTCTGTTCAAGCTTCCCGTTTATTGATCCATAGATTGTTAGCCTGTTTGGCCACCACACCGCAGTAGGAGTTCCTATTCAACTCCTTATCCACCCTGACCCCCGAACAGTGATGTAACTGACAGCTGAGATGGGCCCCCATGTGGTCCTTCCACACTGGCATCCCCCACCTCCAGGAATCTCACTTGCTCAGGTCTGGTAGGGTGCCATCTATTTTGGTCAGGAGTGATGTCTTATCATAGGGCTTGTAAAGCAGAAGTGTGAGGCTGGGTCAGGATCAGGCTTTAAGAAAAAGGAATTCTTTGCCCTACAGGACAGACCCGGTGTGCCCTGCCCCCCCACTCCAAGAGAGTGTGAAAAATTTGCCTGCATCTCCCACATCCCGCTTTGACTCTCACATCTCCCTCCTGGAACTTTCCTTTATGACAGACAAGGCAGTGTTCCCCCATCCATCCGGCCTTCCAGCTCCCTGCCCACACCGGGGAGCTGCCTGCACTCAGGGTCCCTGCCTCCATGCTGGGAGAGGGAGCAGTGTCAGCTCTAGAGGAAGGAGGTCCAGGAGAAGACAAGATGGCTATAGAAGGAGTGTCTCTGCATGCCCCGTGCAGAGAGCCTTAAGACACACATCTGGGGCCGGATCCTCAGCTGTGAGAAGTTGGCCTGGCTCCCTCCTTCTCCCTGTTCTGACAGTTCCACAGCTGGCCAGAGTTTGGTGTCAAGGGGCATTCTGAGGGGCCTTGGATCAGCTGGAAACATGCATGGACGGTGCAGCCTCCAAGCTGGTTGCTCACGGGAGCCTCAGCTGGACGCGGACACTTACAGCCAGATGTGCATTGCAGGAGAACCATACTTCCCTGGCTGGAGTGTGGCAGAGCTGAATGGGAGAGGGCCTGGCCGTAGAGAAGGGCCTGAGGATGGAGGAAGTGATGTGAGCCAGGATCTAGGCTGCTTGCCCTGCAGAGCATGCCTAGGGCTGAGGGCGCAGCAGCTAGTGGACTGGGAAGAAACCAGAATTCAAGAAAAAACCAAACCTCACACACAAAAAAAAAAAAAAAAAAATCCAAGAAAGAAAAGAAATAGCAGAGACCAAAAGGGGTGGGGCAGAGGTGGGGAACTCTGCCAGGGCAGGGAACGAATGGTAGAAGAGGGAGGACGTAGCTGTCACTCCATTGTCCCTCAAGGAGCAGGGTATGGAGGGATACAATGAAGGCACACCCCAGAGACGGACACTTTTCAGTTCAGGGCCTGCAGGTGTGTGGCTGCATCTCCCCCACCCCTTGGGACTGAGATGCTGGGGAGCTCCTGAAGATTCCCACAGCCTAGCCAGCACCAGAAAGTTTCACGTGCTATGACACACCGCGTCACCATGAGCAGGACACGTTGTCGCTGCTCTTATGCCAGGACATGTCAATATTAGTCGGGTTACTTTGACGTGCCAAACCTAAGCTGGGTCGTTTCCAGCTGGGACGTTCCTGCCTATTGGATTGTTTGGAAACACATGCTTGTGGCCGTGCGACGCCAAGGGAGGCCATCGGCACAGGGTATCACCAAAGGGGCCCTCTGTGGGGACAGGCCACTCCGGAAGCCAGGCAAAGAGAGCTGGGGGGCAGAGAAAGGGGTGGTGGTGGCAGCAGGAGGTGAGCTGTGAAGAAGCATCCAAGCCTGGGGGCTCAGGAGACCAGCCATGCCAGTGGTTCTTGCCTGTGCCCTGATTGCAGCCCACTCTGCACACAGTCGTGGCCCATGTGGCGTCCTCAGGGCCAGATGGTGTGTGCTTATGGCCCATGTAACACAGAGAGAGCTGCGTACGCGGCCACTGACAACCCCTTCACAGCGTGGCCCACTCTGTAAAATGGCAGCCTGGCTTCCATCTGTAGCCTCACCCCACAATAACTTGCAGCCCTGCAAACTGAACCAAGGAGCTGGGGGCCAAGTAGGTTCCCTCTGGCTCATGCATCTGGAACAACAATGGTTCTGCCCTCAGAAAGAAGCTAAGGGGTCTGCAGGTGACTCCCCAGCTGGACTGGAACCCAGCCCGCTCTCTGATCGCTGTGTTCGCTGGATTACTCGGCCATGGAGCAACACCCTGGCAGAGACATGGTACTGTTGTGGTGGGAACTCATCTTTTCAAGCTGGGATCTGTAGATACAGGAACAGGATGAGAACCCCAGCGAAGGCATTCGCCTCCCAGCATCCTGACGGCAGGAGCTCACAAAGGGCGTCTGGTTGCCCTATTAGCCCAAACCAGGGAGGGAAGAAGGCACCTCCAAAGCTAACAGCATGAGTTGCCGCCACTCAAGCGAAAGAGCAAGGCTGTGAGGCCTGACACATCTGGATTGGGCACAGAGGGGCCAAGTGCTTTGTGTACAATAGAGCATATGCTTGAAGGATGTCTCTGGCTTATACACGTACGTACGTATGTACACACACTCCTTTTCCTCTCCTCATCTGCTGCTCTGGGCTTCATCTGACTCCCTGTTCCCTGATGGCAGTTATGCTCCGAGCTGACCGGGGTGGGGCCATGTCCATATCTCAAGGTCAGAAGAACCAGGCCAGCGTGACATGCTGTGAGGATGGCCACTGGGAGCACGTTGAGACCCTGGCTCAGTGGCCTGGCTGGAAAGCAGTGGCATAGGCCGGGCAGCCATAGGTCAGGACAGGATTTTTGTGCCTGGATACAGCTCAGGCTGGAGAAGCCCCACACTGAATGCCCCGCGTTCCTGAAGCTAGAAGGTGCCTGAAGCTAGAAGGGGTTTGCAGAGCAGAGCAGAAGAGGATGGAGCTACCTATGGGAACCCCTAACCTCAGCTCTACCCTTCATGGAGTTAAGTGCTTGGAATGGCGGTGGATGATTGCTGCATGGCTGGATCCGCCAGGATGCTGTAACTCAGAGGTGTGAATGGCTCTATCTAGCCTCACGTGCAGCATGGGGAGTGCCATCTCTTCTGAGTGGCTGGGTGATCCGTCAGCCAGAGCATGGGCTGGAGAGGCAGGAAAGCTGGGCTCTGTTCCCAGATTTGCTGTATGATCTTGGGTAAGTCACTTCTGTTCTCTGTTTTCCCCTCTTGGCCTAATGTATGTAGGCTGCAAGTTGCTGGGGCCATGGCTTTCTTTAGTATATGGCCCAGCACCCTGAGATAGTGACTGCAGCCAGGGCTACGTGGAATACCCCGACAGCCCTGTGCAGATTCCACCCTCAGGGAGCTGTGACACACCCCTCGTGTCCCCGAGTGAGCCGAGCTGTGTTGGGTGGGGAGCGCCGGAGCCTGGGGCTGCAGCTCGCCAGGGATTCTGCCAGCCTCAGGCGTCTCCATCGCGGATGCTCTCGGTATTTTATGGGCTGAGCCTGGAGCGAAGGGAGCTGAGAAAAGCCAGACGCTTGTTATTTATGAACTACATGGCTTTGAGGTGGGGAGACAGCAGCAGCGTTTGGAGCACAGAGGGGGCTGGGCATGGGGCTGGGCACAGGAAGGGTAGCGTTGAAAGGGAGGGGCATGACTCTGGCAGACAGAAGGGAGGGGCTGCCTTCTCTCCCCTCTCACAGGGTATGCAGGGAAGGAGGAGAGTGGTTCAGAGGCAGCCTGTGGATTGTAGGGAAGCGATTTCCACCCCCAGGGAGATGAACACTCTGCTTCTTTCCACTCCTGCCTTCCCTTGGCTGAGTTGTGTTGTGCACCCCAGCTGGCTGTGTGCTAGCTGGGAGGGGCAGCCCTGCCTCTGGGGCGTGTTTGTGAGTGCAGGGTGCTGGCCTCCGTGCTGCACACCACCACTGCCTCTGCCAACCCCCTTGTCACATCAGTATTTAACTCAGCTGGTTTCTAGCAGATCCAGGCAAGGGGGTGAGCATTTTGCCTATGTAAATTTCCTCCAGTGATTCCTGCTGGGGCAGGCCAGGACTGGAGTAGCTGGGGCCCCCTCATTGCTCTGACATGACGCAGCCCCTCACCAGAGCCATGAACCAGGCGGTGCCAGGCTTTAGGTAGCTGTGACCTACCCTGTATAATTCTGCTTTGTCTGCCAGCTTCCCTGGCCCCGAGGGTGACTGGAAAAAAGCTCATTGAGTCATTTGGTCACCTTTTAGTTTTTTGGGAGGTTGTTGGGGGAGCTGGTAGGCGTACTGGAGAAATGTCAGAGCTTGGGGAGGCATGTGTGGAGGTGGGAGGGGCGAATGCAAGAGGAGGAGTGCTCGGAGTTTATTCTGCAGGAATAGTTGTGATGTTTGCCATTTTTGGAGGCTGACACGCCAGCCCTGCATGATTCTCTCTTGGCCGGCTTTTCTGCCATCCCCTCTGCAGCAGTACTGGCCGCTGAAGGAATGTGCTCCTTTGGGGTGGAAAACACAGGAATGTGCTGCGGCCAGGTGTGTGCACTGGTCCAGCATTTGGCTTCAGGAGTTCTGAAGGCCAGAAACAAACTCTTCTGTCCATCGGCTGGCGGCACGGCGCTAGAATCTGCAGCATGAGCAGTTCAGAGGACGTGGTAAAACGTAGAGTAAGAATTCTGCTTTCTCCCTGCAGGTCCCAGCCCTCTTGGGGATGGCATATTGGTGTGGGGAATGGGGCAGGAACACCTGCTCCAGCTCAAAGGGGTCAGAGGACAGTAGGGAATATTGTAGCGGGGCTTCCCGTGGGCCCGTAATGGGCATGTCCGAAGCCATTGCTCTCCCTGCTGGAGGTGACCTGTGTAGAGGGTGTGTTGTGCTCTGGCCTGGAGGGGCAGGTGTGGTGTGGTCTAATGGTTTTATTAGAGCTTGTTTGGGCTCCTTGCATGACTCAGGACCAATGAAGCTGTAAGTGACTTATGCCAGCTTATTGCTGAGTCCAGGTTAACCCTTCATTCTCCAGCCAGTCGAGAATTTTTTGACAAAAAGGTGGTTGCATCGAAAAACGCAGGTTGGCTGAAATAGCAGCTCATCATGGGAAAGCGCTGCTTTCTGAAAGCGTGGAAGTTGTTGCTGTAGGGTGTTTTGACATTTTTTTTGAAACTCAAAGTTATTGGTTTTTGGTTGGAAACTACTTGGTTTTGGCATTTCTGTTAATTTATCATTTAAAATTAAATCTCTGACGAACATTTTGAAATTAACTAAACATTTCCGTTGACTTTCAACTACATTCTTTTTCATTTTTGGTTTGCAAAAGCTTTTGAGATGTTAATTGTTTTGTCTCGATTTAGGATGGGAAAAACGTTCCAAACCTTGAAAGTTTTCCAGCAAAAAAACCATTTCTGTCTAAACTCCACGTCACGTGCCTTCTTCCCCCATCTTGTGTTCTCTAGGTGCTACCAAAATACAAATAATTATTAATACCAACTTATGACATCCCTTCTGCTGTGTCCTGTGTATGCCACATAAGCTACAATTTCAGAAAGAGTCCCCAAATGCTCCATACTCTATTTCTTATTGCTCCAGAGATAAGGTCCGGGGGCGATGTCATTGAATGCACAGACAGGCAGGAGACAGAATGAAAGAGAACTAATCATTGTTTTCAAAAGCCCACTAAAACGAACCCAAAATAGCTTTCCTGGACATAAACAAGTTGTTTTTTAAAAAAACAAACAAACAAAAAAAACCATTCTGGGTTGGCCTGCAGGGCTGTGCAATTGCATTATCGATGTTCAGGCTTACGCTGAAGACTGGGCTCTGAGACCCTCCCTGCTTGTCAGGTCCCAGAGCTCAGCTTGGGCTGCTCTGCAATTTTACAGCCAAAACCTGCAGTTAGGGGCCAGCCTCGGATGTTTCACTGCAGTGTAGACATGCCCTTAGAGGCCAGACATGCTACCAGCCTGTCATTGTTTGACACGGATGCACAGGGACGTTTGGGGGAGGGAAATAAGGACAGGCCTTGTAGCACATGTGAAATCCATGGGGCAGGGCAGAGATGGAGAGGCCGGGGTAGTTACATGGAAAACTTTATTAAAAATAAGTTCAGCCTATCCTATGCAGGGAGCAGTGTGTGTGTGATCGATTTGAGAGGTGAAACCGGTGGTTCAGTTTTGCTGGAGGCAGAAAATGGCAGGTGTCTCCTGCTGTCACGGCCTGTTCCGTGGACAGCCCAGAAAATGAGCTGTGATGATGCAGTTAAATAGATTCTCTTTCATTTGGACTTTAGTGATTAAAGCTCCAGTTAGCCCTCTCTGCCTGTGAGCCCTATGGAGGAGAATAGATTGTGGAGGGAGGAAGGAGAGCTAGGGAAAAGCAGAAGCTAGGAGGAGAGGGCTGGAAGGAGGGATTCAGTGTAAGCCAAACGAACAGGGAAGGTGAGTGCGTGCGATGGCAGTGGGGGGCGTTGCGCGATATGTTCCTGAACCCGCTTTGCACAGCCCAGGATTGCGCTGGGAAAGCCTTTAGCTGAAGAGCCACGAAGGTGCCAGCTATCACACTGTGGGGACCAAATCCCTCCATCCTGCCAGCTCTCCTTCTGCCTCATCTGCCCTCCTTGTCCTGGGTACCCCCCCAGTGCACACGGAGCTCTGCTGGTTCAACACGACCTGCCCCTGCAGCCCCCTACCGCCCCCGTCCTGGCTCCTGCGCAGAACCCACCCATCACGTCGCTTGGCGGCACCAGGGACAGTTTGTCACCCGTCTTCCACGGTGAAAGGCCCAGGTGTGGTGTCAATCTGCTTTCGTGGGCTGGGCCGTATTTGAAACGGAGACAGGGTGAATAGGAAGCAATTCTGCCTGCTACTGGGAGTTGATCCTAGCCCCAACCTGGCCGCACATGGCAAGCAGCTAGTGTGGTCATGATTTCCCCTCAGCAGCTATGTCAGGGACTGAAGTTCCACTGTAGACAAGTTCTTACAAAGAATGTGAACCATGCACCGGTTATTCCAGGGCATGGCCCAGTGGGGTTCATTCTGTGCTGGCCTGGAAGTACCCCTGAACGGAAAGCAGGGATGCGTCCAGAGCTGGCTGGGGCTAAGAAGCTGGGTTTGCTGGCAGCTGTCCCCGATCACCATGCCAGTTAACCCAGCATGCTGTGTGCAACCTACCACACATCCCTGAGAAGGGGGTCAAGCTGGTGAATGGATAAGGAGAATTCTTGCCCAAACAGCTGGGGACCAAGATGGGAATTTATCTCTGAATACCAGGGGAGGTGTCTCAAGGTGAACCCATTCTCCCTAAGAGACACCCCAGCCCAGCCCCCCTGACGGGAGGTTAGTGGGTACTTGGAGATCCATGTGCCCTCATTGGTGGAGCTCAGTGCATTTCATACGTCATGCCTGCAGATGTTTCATCAGTGTTTCAGGGCTTGGTCTCTGTCTCAGTGAAAACAGTTTGACTAAAAATTCTGCCCTTCCTATTGGCTCACAACTTCACTTTCTGCCGAAGTTGTAACCCCACTAGTTCTCCAGTCTTCCAAGGAGCCCTCCAGCAAAAAGGAGAAAGACAAGAGCAGAGCTTTCCAAAATTTCAAAAACCAACCTAAATGCAAACCTCTTAACAGAACAGATCACACTTTGTTTTTCCTCCATCTGCGGGTCTCCGTTAAATGGCAGCAGACTAAAAAACAGCAGCTTTCCTGAGGGGTGCAGCCAATCTGGGCAATTCAGTGCTGCAGGAGCGTGTTAGAGAGAGGTTGGGGCTGGATTTCAGAACAAGGCTGGGTGGTTTTCTGGTCCCTGATAATTCATGCGCAAGCACAGCTAATTATTTGGTTAAGCAAATCGCATCCTTTAGTGGGTGGCTTGGGTGGGGCTTGCCAGCATGTTGCATCTGCTTGGTCACTCAGGTGAGGTAGGGGAAAGCTCTGTTTCTGTCTTCCTGAGAAGCTTTGGATGCCAGGCACAGGCCGCACAAGGGCCAGCACAGATGAGCCCTCTCCCTGCTATCTCAGGTGACTCCTGTGAAGCTCTTTGCTGCTCAGCTCTACTGCAGGGCTGGGAGTGACTTCGGGAGACCAGAGAAATGAAAGCCAAGGGGCTGAGGAGACTGGCTGCT
The DNA here is from genome assembly GCA_007922175.1 of Pelusios castaneus. NCBI lineage: Eukaryota > Metazoa > Chordata > Testudines > Pelomedusidae > Pelusios > Pelusios castaneus. The sequence goes on along the minus strand of ML685852.1, from coordinate 5,961,942 downwards.
CCCTGTCCCTGACATTAGAGGCCTGAACACAAGGCAAAGCATGGTCCCCAGAGGGGCCCCATTCATGGGTGTCTGGACCTGGCCCCCAGTGGCCTGCAGATGGGAGTCAAAAGCGCAGGCTACCTCCTGGAGAGATTTGGGACACATGCAGCTGCGTCTTGTATACAGGGTGGCACTGGACCCCCATGCATGTCATTTCATGGCCCCACAGTGCCCAGTGCTGCCGGGTTAGACAGTAGGGAGCAGAAAGTGTGCTGTGATCACGCATCGGGGTCCAACTGATTGCAGCCCTGGGGGCTTTTCTTTACCGCATGTTGTGGGGACACGACCCTGTTACAGAAGGTGCTGTGCTGGCTCAGCCAGAGCACAGCACAGGACCTGTGCAATGCCCCTTCAGGTAGAGCACAGTGCCGCCCCGGCCATATACCAGGTCAGTGCGCCAAATAGCCATGGTGCTGAAGTTGCTTTCCGCTGAATCTGTTGGCTTATTTGCTTTGAATTTGAATTCCCACCCTCCCCTCTTATCCCTCCAGGCTGGCGACTTCCCTTTGTAGTTCCTAGGAGTCGGCTCTCTCTTTAGGAAGGGGAGAAACCATCCCCATTCAGAAATGTGTTCCAGACTCTGCACATTTTTAGGCAATCCCAGTAGCTATTAAGAGGCTGCGCACATGCTGACGTTGCAGGCCGTCAGCCAGCTGGGGTGTCCTGCTTGCTGAGTCACCCAAGATTCGGGCCAGATGCCCAGGGGCACTGGTTTTGGCTCCGTTTGCAAGAAGGGTTCTCAGGAAAAGTCTGCAATTGGCCTCCTGATTTCGCTAAATGAAAAGGCCAGTGTTGCTCCCTGGCAGATTAAGGCTGGATCCTTTGGTCATTGGGATCCAAGTCACCCAGTAGGAGGAAACTTCGGAGTGAATCTTGGGCAGGGCACAGGAAGATTTCTGCCCACCTCCCTCCTGTTGAGCTGAGCTGCGTTGCTTAGGATGGAGGGAGAGAAGAATCCAGTGGTATGGGCTGGGGAACTCTTTCCATCCGGGGTACCCTTCTATTGTGGTGGATCTGAGGGAGGGCAGGTAGGAGCAGGCATCTCTCGTTCGTTGGCCCCGGGATCTAATCTCTGGTTCTGGCTGTATTGTTGACGAGGGCCATAGCATGGAGTGCTCATTAGCCATGCTGGTCATCTGGGTCACTGCTGCTGGCTTTTAATGTTAATCCCTGTCCCTGTGTGCTGCTACGCCTCCCTGACAATGGGCAGGCTGCGTTAGACCGGACGGCTGTAAATCGGGACTCAGGGACAGGCAGGCCCTGCTTTTGAACGCCAATCACCAGGTGGATTCTCTGTCTCCAGCCCAGGACAGCAGAAAGCTTGGGTGTCCATGTGGCCAAGTCCACTCATTCCTGGCATTCCCCCAGCCCAAGTGAGGGCCTGCTGGCTGAGTCTGCACCAAGGGGCTGGAGAGGTTCTCCCACCAGCACTCTAGCACCCGGACAGGACATGCAGCGGCCATCCTGCTGGCAGCAGCCTCTGCTAATGCTTCCTTTGGGGCTCGCGCCAGCGCCAGAGCAACATGGGAGGATGTCACAGAAGCCTTGGTGTGGGCAGGGCCAGGGAGAGTCCTTTGCAGGAGGGACAAAGGAATCCAGCTCAGGTGGTTCTTCCTATTCCAAGTGATGACCAAATCAGTTGGGCCCTGGGCTGCTCAGATGTACCCCCCAGTTACTTGCATGCTGGCAAAGGGTCCCCACCTTCCTTCCTGCAGAACTGACCTCCAGGACCAGCTGCTAAAGGGAGGAGGCAGTTCCAGGAAGCACTGACGAGCATGATTGTTGAGCTGTGCAGCGGGCTGGTAACCAATTAAAGTGGTGGCCTGCCCCTCGTCGGGCGTGTTCCCTGGAGAGGCTGGGCCTGGTGGGGTAGCAGGCTTGCGAGGCGGCCGTTGGGGGCCCAGGCTCATTCGTCATGGCAAGTTCTGAAGCCCTTGGCACGGCTGTTGCCAGGCAATTGTTCGCACGCCAGGCGTGTGCCTCCCTGAAGAGCCGGGGGAGGCTGTTCCAAAGGTCAGGATGGCATTTAATTCTCCCGCTTACCTGTGCAGCTGCAGAATAATTAGTCGCCATGACGACAGAGACTGGTCCAAACTCGGAGGTGAAGAACGCCCAGGAGGAGCCCCCGCAGCAGCAGGTGGAGGCAGCGGCAACCGCCCCGCCCACGGTGGCCACGAGCCCCGGCCCGACGGCCAACGGCCAGGAAGCTGAGGCCAACGAGAAGCCCGGAGCCCACGCCGACGCGAGGAGTGCAGAGCCGGTGAGCGGGCGGTGGGCTGGGGTTTGGACCCAGGGGATGGGACGCTCGGCATTGGGTGGGGCTCTGCCTGGTCCCACGGGGCAGGTGGTGGCCGCCCCATCGGTGAGCAGAGGGGATGCAGTTGGAGACTCTGTCTCACAGGGGCTGGGAGGGGATTCCTTTCATCCTGGCGGCTGGCCTGGCTTTCCCAGCCTCCTTTCTCCCCACAGGGATCCCTCCAGGTGCAAGCCAAAGCCAGAGGCATCTCTTTGGATCAGCCAGTGTGAGGACAGTACAGCTCCCACTGGCCCGGTGTGCCACGTCCTGAGCCAGTCCCCAAACCCCACATCTCTCTCATGGTGCTGCTGGGTGCAGGGTGACCTGTGTTTCCCATCCTTCAGGGCATGGACTTAGAGGAGAAAGACTACAGCGAAACAGACGGGATGTCGGAGAAAACCACACCCAGCAAGACCCAGAAATCCCCACAGAAAACCACCAAGAAGCTCAAGAGCACCATCTGCAGGGTGACCCTGCTCGACGCCTCTGAGTATGAGTGTGAAGTGGAGGTGAGTGAGTGGCCCGGGTCCCCTTAGCCCCAGGAGTCTGTCTGTGTCACTCTGTCTCTCCTCTCAGCCTGGCCCTGCTTGGCCATCACCCCCTTTCTCCTCTTTAACAGGGAGGCAACCGACTGCTGGACCGTCTGAGGGGCAGGGGGGGTTCTCTGTCACTGGCCAGTTTTAACTGAAGATTGGATGTGTTTCCAAAAGACACGCTCAAGTTCTCACAGGATGTAATTCAAGGGAGTCCTACAGCCGGCGTCACACAGGAGCGCTGGCCCTTTCTGGCTTTGTGATCTGTGGCTCCCTTGGTTTTACACTGGGAGGCCAGCCTGCTTTGTACCAGAAAAATGGCAGACAGCTCAGCGGGAGTAAGGGGCGGCCTCCCCCTCTCCGTAGCTGTGAGAGGAGATGGAGGCTGTTCCCCGCTCTTGGCTGGTAGCTGGCTGTATCTAGACCCTGCACCTAGGACATTGCAGCAGTTCTCAGGGCGAGAGGTCTAGACAGGTCTGCCACAGCAGCTGCTGTTTGGGAAGCAGGCGACTGCTAAGCTACAGTAGCTTCATCCCGCTCACAACATGAAAGTCAGATTGACACATCAGTGGCTCACTGCCACACTTGCCTGGTGTCAGGGTTGGTGAACAACGAGAACAGAGTCTGGACTCACGAGGGAAAGAGAGGCGTGGACAGGTACTTACACACAGACATGCTCTCAGGTAGACACACACACACAAAGCTACAGTAACAGAGCGTTATTAAGGGGGCAACGTCAAGCAATCAGAAGTTAGGAAATGCCAGAGTTGAGGCAACCTGCGCAGGCTTAGTTTGTTCCCGTCACACAGATGCATTGTGATACAGTCTTTAATTACATGACCACACACTGGTTTTTTCACTGGACCCCTTCCTTACCAATTGAACAGGATGAATGCTGCTCACTTGGGCTACGGTCTGCGCTGTGAGCTAGAGGTGCGATTCCCTGCTCACGTACACATGCCAGCTTTCATCGAGCTAGCATGTGTCTAAATCCCGGTGTGCCCGCAACAGCAGAGCTAGCGGGAGCGGCGGTACGGCTGAGCCATGTATAAACCTCCCTGAACTGGTGGACGTGTACTCAGCACGGCTGAGCCACGACTCCACTGGTGTTACCTGTGCTAGTGACGCCGCACTGCTGCTTATGCTCACACTCACTTGATGTGAGCAGCACAAGCCACAGCCCAAAAGGCAGATGTGGCCTTAGTGAGAAGCTCTGCCATATTTTGTGGTCTCCTTCTTCGGCGTGAGGCATCAGACCCCATTTACGGCTCCCTGTCCCAACCCTGCTCAGAAGCCAGAATTAATAGGTTCCACGTGGGCTTCCTGTAGTGCTCGTCCCTGCGGTGTCCGAGAGCCTCTCTCCCACTAAGGAACGTCTTCACAACTCCACCGTGAGATGAGGGGTGTTATCCCCATTTTGTGGATGGGAAACAGACACAGAGAGATGAAAGTCAAAGGTATCCACTGATGTTGAGTGTCTAGTTTCAGATACACGGCATCTGAATTTTTAGAGTCTTTATTTAGCATTCTCCTTCCCGAGCTGGTCCCTAGCTGTTTTCCAGTGTAGGTACATGTGCATTTCACGTGTCCAGAGCTGGAGAGTTCTGAAAACACCGTCCATTGGTCCTGGCTCGTCTTGTGCCTCCCTGAGGAGACAAAGGGTGGGTGCACCAATTGCCTGGCCAGTTCCTTTTCAACTCAGCGTGGTCCAGGTCGAAACCTCCAGTGTCTGACACTTCAGCTTTCTTCTTGCTCTGAGAGTATATTTCAGTATCTGTAAACAGATTTTATCTGGTGGTGGTAATGTTTTGTCATTAGTTAGTCTCCCTGACCTGGAGAACAGCCTGCACCACAACCTCCTTTTGGGTACTAGACTATGCCCAGCACCCCAGGCTTCAAAATGTGTGCATCCTGCCCACACACCTCACTCAGTAACGACGGCCAGTGCTGCTTGTACTGCCTTGGGGAAGTCCAGATTGTGGTGTAGTATCTGTCCTTCATTCCCCATGCTTGCCCAGGAAGAGTGGGAACTTTGCCTTAGAAAGAACTTAATGGAAAAGGCCACAGTCAGATCCAGGTTGGGGACCCCACAGTACGCTGGCTTGACTCAGCAAACAGTCCAGAACACTGGGCCAAAAGAAACCTCATGAGGTTCAACAAAGACAAGTGCAAAGTCCTGCACTTAGGGCGGAAAAATCCCATACACTGCTAAAGGCTGGGGACCGATCGGCTAAGTAGCAGCGCTGTAGAAAAGGACCTGGGGGTTATGGTGGACGGGAAGATGAATATGAGCCAACAGTGTGCCCTTGTTGCCAAAAAGGCCAATGGCATATTAGGCTGCATCAGTAGGAGTATTGCCAGCAGATCAAGGGATGTGATAATTCCTCTCTATTCGACACTGGTCAGGCCGCATCTGTAATATTGTGTCCAGTTTTGGGCTCCCTACTACAGAAAGGATGTGGACAAATTAGAAAGAGTCCAGCGGCGGGCAACAAAAATGATTAGGGGGCTGGGGCACATGACTTATGAGGAGAGACTGAAGGAACTAGATTTATTTAGTCTACAGAAGAGAAGACTGAGGGGAGATTTGATAGCAACCTTCAACTACTTGAAGGGTTGCTCCAAAGAGGAGGGAGCTAGGCTGTTCTCGAGTGTAACAGAGGACAAATTACATCTGGGGAGGTCAAGGTTGGATATTAGGAAAAACTTTCTCACTAGGAGGGTGGTGAAGCATTGGAATGGGCTATCTAGGGAGGTGGTAGAATGTCCATCTTTGGAGATTTTTAAGGCTCGGTTAGACAAAATCCTGGCTGGGGTGATTTAGGGGGAGTGGTCCTGCTTTTTAGCAGGGGGTTGGACTAGATGACCTCGTGAGGTCCCTTCCAACCCTATTATTCTATGTTTCTATGAATGCTTCCTGGCATGAGGGCTGACTCAGGCATGAGGGAGTCGAGCCCCATAGATCTCTCAGAGGGGTCTCGTTGGGAGGTAAAAGGTTAAATCTTCCTCCAAACTCACATTGAAGAAGTCGGTTCTGACCCTGCCTAAGCTAAGCATTAGCTCAGCCCAAAAGACTTAATACATCCTAGGTCTCAGAGGCATGACAAGAAAGTCCACAGATCAGAGCCGCACTGGCACTGGATCATGATCTGCTGGCCCTGTTGCCTACTACACTACCACCCAAGAATGAACCCTGGGTTCCACTAACAGTGATGAAGACAGATTGCCAAGAGCATTGGTCAACCACTCTTCGGCCTTGTCTTCCATGGCTGTGGCACCAATTGTCTCTGCTGGGGATCCAGCAGTTTGGTAGATGTGGTCCCTTGTTCCAGAAAGAATTGTGTCTTATGCTGTTCCTGAGGACTCCTTGATTTATCCAACCCAGAGTCTCCCATTTCTTTGGGTCCCTCCCTCTTAACAGAGATTGACACTCAGAGGAGCCAGCTTTTGGGAGGAATCTGTCTCCCATGACATCTTCGGGCTACGATTCCCTCCAGTGGCACTGTTGGTATTGCCATTGGAACCGGAATCAGTTTTTGCCTCCTCAGAAGACTCTAAGCTGCCCAATGAACAGTTACTTTCTCCTTCAAGACACATCTTCTTGGTCAGAAGACCTGGACCAGCTTGGGACCAATCTCCACCTCATCATCTTCCTCGGAACGGTTGGTACTTCAAGTCTTGGGGGATCACTGTAGCCCCCATTCAACTCATGCTATTGGCCATACGAGGGGACCAGTATCGCACTACTGAGTGGGTCTGGTCTGCTAGGGAGTCACCCCTTCCCTGCCCTTTGAAGGGACAACTGGAGCTTCCCTGGGATCCTACTAAAGATTATGTACCAAATCCAGTCATTCAACCCGAGCCAACAAGATTGCTATCTTCACTGCCAAATGAGACAGTGACTCACTACCTTTCTACACATCTGTAAGCCAGGCAACCGGCCCTCCATGGGTAGGTGCCTGGCCTCTCTTAGTCCCTCTGTCCGACGATTCAGGTAGACGTGCAAGCGGGGTTGCCTCACGCCCCGCAGGCGGACGGGCAAAGAAACTCTGTCCCTGGCCCCGCAGGCAGGGCAGGCAGGAAAAACAACCAGGCACCTAAGTCTCTACAGCCGGAAGGAGAGACTCGCCGCCAGCCAAGGCTTCTGGGGGTTCACCAGAAGGGAGGAAGCAGGGGGACGCAGGCCCACCCCACTCCCCTGCGTGCCAGCCCAGGTCCCTATCCGTGGCAGAGGGGTCTACCATGGGCCCGGCGGAATCCCCACCAGGGCACACGGACTCAGGCTCGGGAATCACCGAATCGTAATAGGCCTCCCGGTCCCCTGGGCCACTTCCTGCCCCCATCCCGGCTGGTGCCTGTTCTGGGCCCCCATCGTCCTCCTCCTCGGGGTAGTCACCCAGGGGGAGGTCACAAAGCCCGTCCATGTCATCCACTAAGGGTAACTTCTCCAGGTCACAGACAGCCTCTGGGGGTGGTGCGTCCTCACTGGCCAGAAGGAGCTCCTCCAAGTCGCAGCTCAGTACCAGGGGGCTGTCGTCCAAAGGGTCCGCAGGCTGTGTGGGCAGCGGCAGCTCCAGGGACTCCTCTGGGTTCAGGTTCCTGGGTGGCCGGTCTCAGCGGGCGGTTCCAGCGGGGTCCAGTTGACCATCGGGGCCGCAGGCAGGTCTTCAGCGGGGTAGTGGTCAGGCGGGTGCTGGGGAGGGAGCAGAGAGACACCCTTCCCCTTCGGCTGCCTCCCTCCCACTGAGCTTTCAGGCTTCCCTTTTATACTTCCTGTCCCGCCCACCTGCTACCGGCCTGACGGACAGGCCGCCTCCAGCTCCGCCCACCCCGGTATAACTGGGCCCAGGCTGTCTATCTCCGAGGGGGGCCACACTCCCTCACTACAACATCCCCCTCCTTATGACTGTAAGCAATTCCAGGAACTCCTTTGCAGAACTGCAGGGGTTGCAGATTCCTCTTGAGGAGGTTCACGATCCTCAACAGAAGGCCCTGGCCATCCTTCAGTGCTCTGGCTCCTGTGGAATAGCACTCCTAGTTAACGAAATCAGCCTGTGGCATGAATTAGGGGTCCTGTGGCCAAAATATATGTGTTGATGGAGCTAATGACTCGTAATTCATGCTTCCAAAGGCACAGGCAGCCTTTCTTCTGTCATTTCCTAACTTTGCAATCGTAAAAATGTTCCTTGAACATTGTAGATTTTGTAGGTTTTGAAAAAGGGAGACTGAAAAAACAAATTCCATTGTGTGATGTTTTATTGACACCCACATGGATCATCATCAGGACTGGAACCTTTAGATCCAGCACAGAAACCTCAGCCACTTGAGGTAACAGAGTAACTGGTGGGTTGTCATCTTGTACGTGGATGAGACACGCATTTTGCCAATGGATTTCTTACCTATTTGCTCACAGCAGGGGAGTGGTGAAACTTCATGAAGCTTGGGTTCCATTCTAGGCGTCAGAGAGAAATATGATGTGATGGGCACAGACTCTTGCCTATTCCCCTGTCCCTCCAAGCTTGAACCCCATATGTCCTTCCCCTCCAGCCTGTCCCTTCTCTATCCCTGGCTCCATGTCCACGTCTCATTCTTAGTCACTATGCCTCAGGATTCTTACCCAGTTCCAATCTCCATACCCGGCCAGCTCCAGTTTCCTTCTTCCCAGTGCCTAATCGCTCTCCTTCCCCTGTGTCTCCAATCACACACCCTCCCTGCCCTCCTTTCCCATCTGGCTCCCAGTCCCAGTGCCCTATCTCAGGCTCCTTGTGCAGTCAGAGAGTCATCCCCCATTGATTGATACACGTAAAGACACAGGTTTTCACATACTGGCATTCCCACACCGACACGTATGCACATACAACCAGAGAGACACGTGTGTACATATGCACAGCTAGACACGTACAGTCACACCCTTCCAGAGACATGCGTGCGCAGGTGCGCAAGTAGAGACGTACATTTGCACACTTGCCTGCACAGATGCATGAGCACATGGCTTTCAGAACAAGCTGGCTATGTGTCTCATCTCCCATCCGCTGATTTCCCGGAACAGAGCGCTCCCTTGCTGAAAGCCTTTTCTGCCTGCGGGTTCATTAAAGCACCTAAGGCACCGTGAGCTGTCTGGGTTAGTAACAGAAATACACATCGACGCATGCCCAAGTGCACACGTGAGCATGCACAAGCAGGGAGCGAGAATATAGGTCTGAGGTGTGTGTTTCTGTGCGGGCGCTGCCTGCTGTTTGAGTATTGTGGTGAAAGTGAAGCGTGGGTGTGTGAGGGAACCTGACACTGATAGTGACCGGCCTTGCTAGAGAAGGAGGGAGTTCTTGCAGCATGCCGTGTGATCAGCCCACTGCAGAGAAGAGGGTGTGAACGGAACCACACAGACAGCCTCCAGCTTCTGGCGCTCCCACATAGCCTGGAACATTGCTCCTTCCTTTCTGCATGGTTCCCAGCACTGATGATTCAGCCTCCGTTAGGGCTGTCAGCCCGCCCAAGCCTGTGCTGTGGAAATTGGGGCCAAAGCGCCTGGTGGGGCACTGGAGATGCTCAGGCTGGTTCAGTGGGGGTGGGAGGGCACCTAGAGGACTGGCAGCTGAGGTGGATCCCCTTGAGGCGTTGTGCACAAACCCAGAGATGGCACAGACCAGGCGCCCTCAGCGGAGCCCTCTGCCACGTCTGGGGTGGCAGTGGGTGGCTTTTTACCCAGCTAGGGTGACAGAACCTGCTAGACTGGGAGAGGCATTTGCTGGGGCGGCCTGTCTCTGCCCCTGGCACACACCGCACCTCCTCTCTCCCTGGACTTCCATTGGGTCTTTCCCCCAGCCTCCCCTCAGGCTCCAGTGGGAGCCGCAGGAGCTCAGTGTTTCCCAGGTTCAGTGGACCCCCGTCTGTATAAGAGCATACGCAGACATGAACTCCACTGGTGCTCTTGCCATGGTCAGAGAGCTGGCCAATCACATGGCATTGCTTCCTTCTCCTTTTCGGCCGCTGCAGCTAAGCATCTGTCAATGCTTTCTCGAGGCTTTTCTGGGTGAACAAGGGCTGTGATTTCCTCAGGGATGGCCCAGGAGGGAAGACAGCCTGCAGGGCCGCCCTCATGGCGAATGGAAAGAGAGGCAGGCTCAGATGGTAGTGGGGAGGGGGAAAGAGGATCTGTGTCACAGTGAGAGGAGAGATGGAGTGAGGGGGGGCAGGCAGCGTTCATGGGGAAGATGTGGTCCATGTGATAGTGAATGGGCAGAGCGGTGAGGTCTGGTATTTATGGGGAAAAGGGGGGAGGCAGGATCCAGGTTCTGTATTCTCCCTCCATGGTCCACTAAGGGCACCTGTCCCTAGGCTCTTGATTGGAGACCCATGTCTCTCTCCTTCCTGACTGGGGTATTTCCAGGTGGCACGGTCCTCTGCCTATGATGTAAATTCCCGACAAGTCAGACTGCCTAAGCAGGCCTACTTTGCTTTTCTTCTCAGAGGCTATGAACAGCGTGATTGCTATAGGTATAAGTTACCTCATAGCTCTTTGTGAGCAAGCACATTTATTTAGGAGGCAAAGCATTACAGAGAGAACATGTTAAAACAATACAAGAATCTACATGCATACCAGAGACCACCCCAACCTCAGCAAAGGCTCTTGGCATTCTCCAGGAAGTGGGTCTGCATTTGCTGGATCAGAAAGAAGGTCCCGAGTCCATTTAAACTCAGGCTGTTTATCCAGAAGTCTTTTCTTTGTCTGTTGGCTCTCTAGAGAATCCACCTCGGAGCTGTACATACGAACCTCTCCAGGTGGGCACACCACAATACTACCTAAACATAATTCAGTAAGGCTAGTCCAGGGTATTGCAGGAAATTGCCATACCTGTCACCAAGTGAGGAAGAGCAGAGGGTGGGATCCTTATGGCTGTGGCTGTGAGAGGAGGTGGGGCCCATGTGATTTCTTGAGGAGGGGAGGTTGAGTGATTGCAAACAGTGAACGGGAGGGGCAGTAGGGTTCGTGTGATGGTGAATGGGAAGGGTGGAGGGGCTGAGTGGTTGCTGATGGTAGGGCAGTGTCATGAAGCAATCTCTGTGGAGAGGTGGTTCCCACTGGGAAAGAGGTCAGAAGCCTGGAGCTGGCTGACCTCACTGCCTCCGAGGAGGTAAGTTAGGAAGAATCCCCCCACTGCTCCCGATATTTTATAGACAAGAAAAGGAAGCACAGAGGTGGGAGTGAATCATTGTCCGAGCTGGGATTGGATCCCTGTGGCTGGCCAAAATCTAATATTTTCTGTGAAAAAAATTTGAAAGAAATGGGGAAAAAAATTTTTTTTTTTCTCCAAATTTCTCACTGAAGTTTTAGAAACGAAATGAAATATCAATTAGAAAAAAAATCATTTTGATTTAAATGGAAATGACACATTTTCAATTGTCTTTATTTTTATCACCCTCCCCCCCACAGTGCCCCTCTAGAAAAAGGGGAAAATAAGAAAAAAAGGAGAAAGAGGGAGAAAATCCCCAAATTCTGTACACTGATTTATTTTTCATTTTACATTAAATTAAAACACATATTTTTTGTTTCAATGGAAAATTGAAAAATTTAAAACATGAAAATGTTCCTGGAAAAATGAATGTTTCAACAGTGTGGGATTTTCAGGAGTCAGTTTCCACTTACCTGCCTGATAGCCAGACTGTATTCTTGTGATCAGAGCGCCTGACTCCTTTCCCAGGACTATAGGGAGAGCTGTTGTGTGTCTGTTGAGTGTAAAGAGTTTGGCAGAAGTGGTATTTGCTGCTTGCCTGCAGTAGAGTGAGGCAGAGCAAAGCATAGTGGCTGCTGCACTGAAGTAGGTGAGTCCACTTCTCTATCTCTCCCCTAACTTCTGTTTACTGGGACTTCCACCCGTCCCCATCTCCCCTGGGAATAGCACACCTGCCTGTACCTGCTGCTGTTCGGAGGTGTCCCAAGCAGCTTATAAATAATGGCATGAACCCGCATGGGTTTTTGTTGCGCTCACCTGTGCTTCTCACCTGTTTGGGCAGCCAAGAAACAGACTCTTCTTGTTAATGTCATTCAGCTGCTGCCTCACAAGGCTTTGAGCAGCAGCAGAGCCATTGAAGCTGCCTGTCTGCAGACTCAGGAAGATGGCACTTAATTGAGTTACCCTCTGTTTATGTCAGGAAGGTAAACCAGAATATAAAAACTGAGGTTCTGCAGAAATTGAATCCACGGTGTCCTACGCTCCTGTGGGAGGCCTTCGCACCTGACTGGATTTTTTGAGCACTGATGGGGGGTGCTGGTGGTCTAAAAACTAAGCAGACAGAGAAGACATCAGCCTGTGTTCACATGATGGGGCAGATCTCTGTTGCATGGAGATTAATTAATGTAAGAATCACGGCCTTGAATTTTCTGTGGATGGGAATATTAAGTCTCCCAGGGCAGCCCTACAGTCAGGGCCCAGACCTGTGCTTCGGACTACGTGGGTGAAGGAATCCGAGCCATCTTTGTTCCTTTGATCTCAGCCCTTGGGCAAGGCCATGCTTTAACTGTGATTTTTAATAACTTGGTTTTTATTTATTGTAGAAACACTGATTGTCACAAAGCCGTAAACAGAACAGGTCATGACAGCATCCAAAATGATCACTTAAAGCGGGAGAGATGAGCTTCTCTGAGTCCTGACACAACGCGTGGATTTTGTCACCCTTCCCTGATGCCTCTGATTAATATTTACCTAGCAACAGACATAAATGTGGACCCACAAATATCTGCATCATAGCTGATACATATGCCGTATCTTGCTGGTTTCTTATCAGAATACTACTCTTGTATGTAGCTAGGAAATCGCAGTCTCCTGGTATCTCGTTGTTTCTGCTACTCTTTTGTTTATAGTAGAAGCTGTCAGTAGCTAACTCTGATCTTATGAGATTCCATTCACAGCAGAGTCAAGGTGAAGTCCAACATTGCTGCAACGTTTTGCGCTATGAAAATGGTTGTTCTGGCTAGTGAGGAATCAGTACTCAGAGAAAAGTTCTTTGGGGAAAAAAATTTGCTTTATTAAAAAGGCCTGTGCTGTATTTCAGTTCTTTCTCTCCCCTTTTCACCCTCTCTCTTCCCCCCACATATATTTTTGCCTCAGTTGTGCACTATGGATAATGCTAGTGCAGTAAAAAGTGAGACCTGAGGTGCGAGGGCTAGTATCATAGGCCAGCTCTGAGGCCTGAACTAAAATAGCAGTCAGGCCCTGCTGTTACAAGGCAAAGTTAGCAGAAGTCAGGCTGGGAAGCGGCTGGCAAATTCCCAGAATCTGGCGAGAACAGAGCTGCTATGGCAAAAACTCACTCTCCTAAGGAAGGATGAGGCACAGAACACCCATGCAGGCACAATTCAGAAAGGGGGAACCAGAACATCCCACATACCTGGCCTGGTACAAGTACACTCCCCAAAGATAACAGGAACATGCTGACTCCTCTTGTAGATAAGGTCAGCCTGACTGTTGGATGGAGAGAAATGTTTTGATGGAACCAGCATGTACAAGGTAAAGGGTGGGGCGTGGTGTTAACATCCTCAGTAACGTGTTTGTATCAGTGTATAAAAAGGGATCTCAAAGGGGAGTATCTTTAGCTGGCTGTGGGAGCAATGGAAAATCCTGCTGTACACTGAGCTGGTCCATTGTAACGAGCATACATGAACTAGACACTGGTACAGAAAGTTAGCACTGTGCTTCATCTATAATAAACCTGGCTGGGTGCCTTCACTGCTGAATCCAGGGCTGTGTAGATTTACTGGGAAGTTTAATTAAGGTCTACCATGCCGGCTAAATGCACACTAAAAGAACACACACACAAGCAGCACCTTGACAACATTGAAACACATAGATCCAATACCCTTGCCTGAACAAATTCTGATCTCTAGTACTCTTTTATTTAAAAAAAAAAACAATAGGAAAAAAGAGAAGGGCTCCAGAGCTGGGAGACTAACACTATTAGAGGCAGAAGAAGATTTCTTTATCAGAAGAGATTTAAAAGACGGGTACTTTAATTTAGAGCGGAGATGAAGAAGAGGGGACATGATAAAGGCATATAAAAGAATGGGTGGCCTAGAGAAGGGAGAGCAGGTTCTCCTGTTTACCCAGTGTCTTCTTACATGGACAAAAGAGACACTCGGTGCCGTTGGAGGGTGACGCAGGCAGAACAGATCAGAGGAAATTGTTCATCACTTCCTGGCTTTGAGTGTTGTGTAGTATTGCTGTTCACTAGCTAATCTGCAGAACTCACTGCCATAAGATAGCAAGAGGCCAAATGCTTGGTAGGCTTCAGCAGAGGATGGAGCTTTACCTGGATCCTGCGAACACCCACCATTGCATTAAAGAGGTTTAGAAACAGGACTATAAGGGGTGGAGCTAGCCGCTAACTGTTTGCTCGGGAAGGACCTACCCCTGCAGGCGGTGTTTCCCTATTGCTATTGCAGAATTGCCCACTACAAGGTTTCCTGCATATCCTCTCAGGCATCCGGCGCTGGCTAGATGGACCACTGCTCTGATCCAGTATAGCAGCTACTGTGCACCCGTGTTCCTTTACAGGGGGAGGGGTGGCAGCAGTCGGGTGGGTCTCTGTCTCCTAGATCCGGCTTCGTCCCACATGAGAGCACTGAGCGCTCGCTTGCGCTGTCCTGCAATGTGGTGCTAGGCTCTTCGCTGGACTTGCCCTATGTGTTAGCATCAAGATGCTGTCTCACGTTGTGCTGTCTCGTAGCCAGATCAGTTCAGGACTGAATCTCCCCATGTTTCCATGGGAGGTGGGACTGGCTCTCTCTGGAGCTAGGACAGGAGCGTCCTGGAGGGAAACCTCAGGGGCAGGTGCGCTTCAGGCAGGAGCTAAGGCTGAGATTGGTGCTGGGTGGTTTGAATCCCCAGGAAGAGGGGTCATGTCATGGGGAGGGAGTTGGTGGCTCATGTCTCAAGATATCCCAGAGGACTGTCTGGACGGCACGGTGCACTTCTGTGCTGCCTCCCCTTTTTCCCAGCCCTCCCTGTCCCCTTGGGGTGACTAGTGCCCATGGGGCACTCCCAGAGGTTGTGAGCTCTTGTGGATACAGAGGCTGTGACTGCACTTGGTCTTGTGTGCGGGAAGCAAGGGGCAGAGATGTCCTGTTTTTGTCTCCCTTCTGTTGGGCAGCTGAGGCATGACAGACTTGGAAAGGGAGAGGGAAATACGGGCTTCAACTCCCCTCCTGTTCTGTCTCCTGCAGAAACACGCCCGAGGCCAGGTGCTCTTCGACTTGGTGTGTGAACACCTCAACCTCTTGGAGAAGGACTACTTCGGCCTGACGTTCTGCGACTCCGACAGCCAGAAGGTAAGGCTGGGCACTGGGCCGGGCTGGTTCGCTGCATTTCACCTACCTAGCCTCACCCCATCCCGCCCTCCAGGCAGCGGCCGTGACCCACTGTTTGGGCTGTTTCTTGTTGTTTCAGAACTGGCTGGACCCCTCCAAGGAAATCAAAAAACAGATCCGCAGTAAGTCACCCAGTGTGTGTGCTGGGAGGGGCCATACCCTCCTCAGAGCTGCCCGCCAGGCTGGCCAGGGATTTGAAGGAACTCAACAGCTCCCCTTGTTCTCTGCTGTGTTAACTGCCTATTCCGCCTACCCTGGTGGAACTCCATCCCTCTGGTGCAGCCCAGTCTCCCTAGGGCAGCAAGACACGCAAGGGGAAAGGTGGAGACTGCAGCAGGATGATAACTCGGAGTCTGATTGTGAGGTGCTAAGCACCGGCTGCTGCCCTGGGAGTGCATGTGAGCAGCAAATGCTGCGCAGCACCCCTAAGAGCCAGGCTGCTGGCATCCTAGCAGGGGAAGGTCAGGGAAAGCTGGGGAATATGTGGCTGGTGCTTGGCAGAAGGGGAACGCTGGCCTCCAGAGCAGGGCTCCAGTAGCCGATGGACCACGCGTGCCACCTTTCCTGTGAAGGACCTTTCTTACGGCAGCTGGCTGGGAGGACTTTTCTGTTCCTTAGCCCTCCAGTGGATGCACAGCTGGGCATCTCTGCCTGCCTCCTCCTCCTTTCACTCCCCTCCCCTGAAGTCAACGAGAGACCTGGCAGGAAGCTGATGGGAGACAGGGAGAATCGTGCCTCGTGTCAGCGTCTCTTGTAGCTGCGCGAGGATGGAGGGAACAAGGGGTGATGTCTGCTCCCTCTGTGGAGGGGGTGTCTTCTTTTTGCTAGTGAGATGGGCAGGCCTGGGGGCTCCCTTAGTGGCTGGATTCCCAGTTACCGTATGATGCCTGCAGAGCTTCTTGAGTGGGGTGGGGATCCCTGTCCATATCCACAGTGGTGATGCTGCTCAGAGCCAACACAGTGCCTTAGGATCCAGCCCAGCTGGTAAAGACGTCCTATTGACAGTCCGTGCTCCCTCAGAGAATGGGTGGGAAAGGGCTGGGCTGGATGAACATGACATAGGGAGAAGGCTCTGGTTCCACCCAGCTGGGAGACTAGGAGAGCCCAGACTGGCCAGGGTGGGGCAGTGTGTGGCACAGAGGGCCAGCGGACTGGTTAGCTGGGTGGTACAGCAGCTTGCAGAGATGCCACGGGGCCGGGGGCCCTAATCATGGATGCACCTTAGGGGACCTTGCTGGAAAATGTGGGGCTTGTTGATAGGAAGAGATGGTGTCCCTGCATGGCATTGGGTGGGCAGATCTTGGCTGGGCCAGAGAAGTGAAGGGTCTGCAGAAAGTAGTCTACGTATTCCCTGCGCCACCCACGCTGGACAGGTTAATCTCTCTGGGTGCCTGCCCCAGGGGACACACTTCTTTCTGCCTCGGGGTTTGTGGTCAGGAGTGGGATATGGACACAAGCTCCTCTGCGTGCTGATCCCAGACTGGGGGGCGGATGCCTGGGAGCAGACGTGTCCTGGGCATATGAGGAACATGTTCCCCCATTTTCTTTCTCGTCCTCTCACTAGGTGGCCCCTGGAACTTTGCCTTCACTGTTAAATTCTACCCGCCCGACCCTGCCCAGCTCACCGAGGACATCACAAGGTGAGAGGCGATGGGGCAATTGGCTCTTCCTCACCTCCCTGACACACAGCCTCTGTCCAGAGTGCCAGTGGTGTTGTAGAGGGGACCAAGGGTGCGTGTGTGTACGGGAAGGACCTGCTGTATGTAGGATATGGCCACCCGTATGTGTGGGGTGGGCCAGCTGTTGTCAGGGAGGGGGCTGTCCCAGTGGGTAGAGTGTGCCAGAGTGCAGGAAGGCCAGGTATGTCTGCGACTAGGTGTATTGTAGGGGGCAACCAGGTGGGAGCGCTCCTCCCCCGTGTGTTTCCCTCTGGAGAGAACATGACCCTGTGTCCTTAACCGATCTCACCAGCTGCCCCTTTTCTCCGCCCCAGATACTACCTGTGTCTGCAGCTGCGAGCCGACATCATCACAGGGCGCCTGCCATGCTCCTTCGTCACGCATGCCCTGCTGGGCTCCTACGCCGTGCAAGCCGAGCTGGGGGACTATGACTCCGAGGAGCATGTTGGCAACTACGTCAGCGAGCTGCACTTCGCACCCAACCAGACCAGGGAGCTGGAGGAGCGCATCATGGAGCTGCACAAGACCTACAGGTTGGCTCCCTCCGTCCCCGCCATTCCACTCTTCTGGGTGGGGAGCTGAAGGGCTGCACCCCGCAAGGAGCTGCTTGTACCAGCCTGGGAGGGAGCCTTGGTGCTGGCTCAGTGCTCATCGCCTGAGCAGTTCCCCCTGATCAGGCCTCTGCCCCCTGCCTGCCTGCAGGGTGTCAGGGTGGGCTCTAATCAGCCTCTCTTTGCTACCCGTCTCCTTCCCAGGGGCATGACGCCGGGTGAAGCCGAGATCCACTTCCTGGAGAATGCCAAGAAACTCTCTATGTACGGCGTTGACCTGCACCATGCCAAGGTGCCTGAACCCTCTGAGACCCTCCCTGCGCTTCTCCTCTCTGCCTCGCACCCACTTTCTCTCTGGGTATATCTGTGCTGCTCCTAGGAGGTGTGACTGGCACACCGGCTGGCGCTGGTCTAGCTTGTCCTGCGCACCCAGGAGCCTTGGGACAAACCTGAGCCGTTGACCCAGTCAGCCACGGCTTCACCGCCATTGGAACTCGAGCTATGCCTAGATGTGTGGCAGGCCCACCGCCCGACTGCAGTGGAGACATCCCTCTCTCCCTCCATCTCTCCCCTGCCAATCCTTGTCCCTTGCAGGATCTCTGAACAACCCCGACGCCAAAGATCCCGGCGGCTTTCCGTTTTCAGGCAGTACAATAGCCCTGAGAAGTTTGCCGACTGTCTCGTCTGAGCTGGAACAAACAGAACTAGAATCCTGGGGACTCATGTGGGCCTTGCTGCCCTGTTATCCAGGGCTGGGGCACAGCTCGGAGACGCTGCCAGTCCCACAATCTGACCCATCTGCTGGGGTCTTCTCCTACCCCCTGCCACCCTTGTCCCCTGAGCCAGCGCCACGGCTAGTGCCGGAGCTTCCAAGCTGCCCTTTGCAGTTTGTTGCAGCTGGGGAGCTCGGCCCACCCACTGGCCATGCACGCCAGCCCGGTCCGGCCCTGACCCCAGCTGCGAACCTGCCAGTGGCCGCAGGATCTGGGCCAGAACGCGGCTGGGGACCATCCGGCCCTGAAACTGGCTGGGGATTCAGGGCCGGGCCGCAGGCCAACAGCGGCAGGAGTGGCCCAGGCCCAGAATCTATTTTGGCACGTGGGACAGGCAGCAGCTGGCAGGTTAGTCCCACGTCAAGCCACCAGGCCCTTCCAAGAACAAGGCCAGAAAGTGCCCGCCCTGCTCACAAGAACAAAGTGGGTCGGGGACAGGATGATCGTTTTCAGCTACAGGGCTCACGTATGAATCCAGCCTATGCTGCTAATGGCTGTGAGCTCTTCTGGGCTAGAAAACTGAGCAGGTGGGCTTAGTCCAGTTCACAGCTGACAAATGCCCAGGGTGCTAATTACATCCCCTCGTTAGCTACTCAGCAGAGGTGCCATGGACTGAACAGAGCGGAGCGGTTCCGGATGCTAACCCCATCCCTGCTGTCTGACTAGACGGCCTCAGCCCCTGGCTCAGTCCAGGAAGCGGCACTTAGACCTGCTGTGTGCCAGACTGTTCCCACTGGCCCTCTGCCGGCATGGCCTCGCCTCTGTGCACTCAGCCTATTGGCTGAGAACCCCCCTCTGCCGAGCACAGTTCTACCGGCGCAAGGCCTGTGTGGACACTGAAGTACCCGAATCGGTGCAAGCAGTCCTCCAGCAACAAGCCCACAATGCACCTGTTGCTGGAGCAGTGACAACTTTGCTGCCTGGGGCTGACAGTGCCGGGAAACCTGCCCCTCATTTAATATCGCCAGTGCGTTTTGAAAAGACTTCTTTCCCTGTTGTCTTTACGCACTTGCCTAGGCCTGGCTCCAGCCCCTGCCCAACTTGCTGCATGGTCCAGGAGCAAGGTCCTGACTTTTCTTGGCCTATTGGGGGAGGAATAGATGGGGAGCGCCGCTGAGGCATTCCCACAGATGCGTACCTGCCCTTGCAAAGACCATGGAGAACCTGGGGTTCAGAGGAGACAATGGCCGATGGTAGGCAAAGGGGAAGGATATCAGAAGACAAGAGCCCCATCTGCAGCCAGAGGCCTGCCCCAAGACCTGCCTCTGTAGTTAGATACCCTCTGAGCCAGCCAACCCCTTCCCTGAGCGTGACAGTGGATACTTCGCACAGACAAGACGTAGGCTCTTTCGTGACTTAGGTGTTTCTGGAAGCATCACCTGGTCGGTATATTGTACACCGGGCCCCATGGCGGAGCTGCTGGGGTTGTGGTTCTGTCATTCCACCCCTTAAGCTGCCGTGAAGCTCAAAGCCATTTGAAAAGATGGAAATTGCCCTTGCAAGGGTGGAAACCCCCCAGGGCTTTGACATAAAGGAGCACACGTGAGTCTCGCAGCCACAGTGTTTCTCCTAACCTCCTGCCCTGTCCTGAGTGAGAACCTCCTTCCTGCTGGCCTTTCCCTCTGGGCATCTCCTCCAGGGGCCCTGGGTGCCATGTGCTGTGGGGGAGCAGTCCAGTGGCGCTACTCTGCGGGAATGTGGTTGCGGCATTTACAGTGGCTTTGAGATCCAAATTACCAGCCAGTCTGGGGTCCCTGGTGTGGGGCTGGCTCTGAACACCCTGCTAGACCCCACTGAGAGGCAGTAGCTGGAGCGGGGGAGAGGGGGGCTATTGCTGAGCACGAACCCTACAACCTTTTCCTTATCTCCCTCCCCCTCTGGCTTCCATCAGGATTCAGAAGGCATCGACATCATGCTGGGCGTCTGTGCCAACGGCCTGCTGATCTACAGGGACAGACTGAGGATAAACCGCTTTGCTTGGCCCAAGATCCTCAAGATTTCCTACAAGAGGAGCAACTTCTACATCAAAATCCGCCCTGGGGAGGTGGGTCTCTCTTGGAGAGCCCATCCCACGGGAAGGGGGTGGGCATGGGGGAGAGTGGATATCAGAAAGTCTGGTCTGTTTCTGGGGAGCTTGTGTGCTGGAGAGATCTGTTATTGCATGGCACCAATGTCAGGAAGCCCCCAACATTCATTTCAGCAGGGAACAAACCAAACCCACCATGTCGTTCATTTTGTCAGTGAGTAGGAAAGGGAAGGGAAGAAGGGAGAGAAAGTTGGGCTTTTCCCCTTGGTAGGAGAGAAAGTGAATTTTATTCTCCTTCCGTGAGGGAACTCCCCTTCCATCCGTTTAGTGCCGAGGAAACTTTAGCAGTGACAGACACCGTCCAGCTGCAGTGTGAGTGCCGAACCAGCCCTGCTGCCCAGGAATAACCAGGGCTGGGCTGGGTGTCCCCAGGGCATCCTGGGAAGGGTTCATGGAGACCTCTGGTCTGTCAGGCTCCTCTTGGGACCCTGGCTGGGAGGCTGTCCGGAGCCTGAGCCGTCCGCCGTGTTGGGAGGAGGTGATAGCAGTCTATCTCCTGTGTCTAGTATGAACAGTTTGAGAGCACCATCGGCTTCAAGCTGCCCAACCACCGCTCCGCCAAGAGGCTCTGGAAGGTCTGCATCGAGCATCACACCTTCTTCAGGTGAGGACGGGGCAGGACTTGGAGAGAGGAGGCCACAGCTGTGTCCCTGTCCCTGCCCTTCTGGTGCCTTTCACCTGGGGAGCCCTTAATGCCCCTGGGGGAGCCATGCAGAGGGAGGACAGGGGTCTCCCCTCACCTTCCTTTGCCCCATTGATACCTCTCACCCCTCTGCCCCATGTGGGAAGGGGCCGGCTCTGAGCCTCCCCATCTCTCTGGCCTGGTTCGGCCTGACGTCCCTGGCCTGCCCCACCCAATATCCCTGGGAGCTGCCCCTCCCCTGTGCTTCGGTCCTGGCTTCGACCCACCAAACCAGGTGAACCCACCCGAGCAGGGAGAGCCCTGTGCCCTGCCCAGCGGGGTCCCAGGTGCCCTGTACAGTGGGAATCCAGCCAGACTGCCGGGACGAGGATTGGAGAGAAAAGCAGCATGGAGCTGTGTGCTGCCATGGCCTCACCTGCCGTATCGCCTGACGCATGGTGGTCTCCTCGCACTACCTCCATGTTCTCACCACAGCAGGGAAACATCAGCACCAGCAGCTCATAGAGGAGCAAAGCAGGGCAGGCAGGGAGGCGAAGTGACTTGACTAATGTCCATGGGTGGATCTGTGGAGAGAGGAGATTCCCAGGCCTTCTTGCCCCTTCCCCAACTGCCCCTGTAACCAGAGGGGGGCAGCTCCACCCTGAGTGGCTTGAAAAGAGGTTTGCAAGCCGTGCCCTCCTTTTGGGTTATAATTTTTGGTTGTGCGCCCCCACCCCCAGGCAGGCTGAGTGGCCTCCTGAGGTGAGCGAGGAGATGGAGGTCATGCTCCGTCCCCAGGCCCTGCTGCACGGCGCTGGCACATTCTGCAGTCTTCTGGTTTTTTTACATTCCAGCCTGGGCCTGGCCGGTGGAGCTCCTGGTTTCTGGAGCTCGACTTCTAAACTGGAGGAGGCAGAGCATCCGACAGACTTTTCTTTTTAAAACCACTGTGTGAGATCCTGGCTTCGTTCCAGGAGTTTTGCTGCCCCTCCAAGCCTTCTAGCTCCAGATGAGTAACTGCAGAGCTTCTGCGGGCGGCTGCACTAAAGACTGAAGTCTTCATTTTCAAGAGGCCACTAATTTTGAAGGCCCACCTTGAGACCCTTGGGCCTGATTTTCAAAGCAGCTGCAGACTGAGCTGGAGTCAGTGACTCTTGACACCTCTAATAACCAGGCTGTTGTGGCCAGATTTTCAGCTTGCTGCTGTGCTTGCATCTGAGGTTGTGAATACACAAGTTACAGGCCCCAATCAATTTCACTTGAGCATGCCTGTCCCTGACTGTGCCTGCAAATCAGGTGTTGACAGAGAAAGCACATCTACAGGAGCCCAAGGCCTGGTCAAGGCTGTTCTGGAAACCTGGCCCAGGGCTCTCAAATCGGGCTTCCAAAATCTGTAGCCATTTTTGACCACTGATATTTGCCCAGATTGTGCAGGGCGTGCAGGGAGGAGTTCACTTCCAGTGTCCTGACCGCCCAATGCTGGATTTCCCAGGCCTCATGCTGCACAGTTTCTGCGGCAGCAACAGCACAGAGAGGTGAATCTTACTGTGTCTGCACCTGGGAGTACAGCATAGGGTCTCCACATGCTCTGGATCGCTTCCAGTAAAGATGGTTTGGTTCATTGGCCACTTGTGAGGGGGGGGAGTAGTTTGGGCTCAAATCGAAAATGATTTTTTTTCAACATTTTTGGCTAATTAATTGAAAAATTAAAAAAAAATTCATTTGGGGGGAAGGAACCATTCTGTTCTATCCAGAATGAAATGTTTTATTTCAGTTTTGAGCATTTTAAAATTTCTCCCAGATAAAATTAAAGGACATTTCTAAATGAAAAGTCGCTTGGAATAAAAATATTGAATGTTTTCTGTTTTTTTCTGGGATTATTACATTGTTTTTGTTTTGACACAAAGAATGTAATGAAAAAGACATCAATTAGCAAAATGTTTGTTTCCAAATTTGCATTTTTTGCTGAAAAAAAGTCCCCCAGCTGTAGTCCCTATATCTCTCCTACCCACTCATGCCCACCACCCACCTACAGTTTACTCATTTATATGCACTTGCCTCCCACTTTATCATCTGATTTAGGCATTTGCCTTTTCAGCTCTCACTTCACCCCACTGCACTCCAGCCCCTCACTTTCTACATTTGATCCTGAAGCCATTGAGATGTGGGGTGAAGCAATCTGCCTCTTCACTGTTCGGAAGATGTAGAGTAGACAGGAACAGATAGTGAGATGGAGGCAAAGAGACCAACAAGGAGGGAGAGGGCCAGAGAATTTGGCTAACAGGATACCTCTGTTAAGAGTTAAGGGTTAAGAGTCGAGGTGTTGGAGGAAGGGTGGCTCTTCATTTAACTCCTACAAGCACAGTTTCCATCCATGCTTCCAGGGTAGCTGGATGCTTCTGCTGAAATGATCTGCAGTGGAACAATGGAGTGGCCACCATTAGGCTTCAGAGTAAACAGCATCACTGCAATGAAGATGTTTGATGACGCCTCTTGGCCTTTGCCTGGTTGTGACCCACACTGACAGCCAGTCTCCATGGGGATCTGTCCCTGCACCGCGTGTAAACAGAGCAGGCCGCCAAGTGACACTCTGCTTGTCTTCCTTTTCCCCCCACAGGCTGGTGTCCCCAGAGCCACCCCCAAAGGGCTTCCTGGTGATGGGCTCTAAGTTCCGCTACAGTGGGCGGACGCAGGCCCAGACCCGGCAGGCCAGTGCTCTGATCGACCGACCTGCGCCGTTCTTCGAACGCTCCTCCAGCAAACGGTACACCATGTCTCGCAGCCTCGACGGAGGTACGCACCAAATTAGGGAGGGGGAGGGAGATTGGTTCACTGGTGGAGCGGGGAGGACAGCCTTAGACAAAGGGGCTGTGTGGGCGAGGGGTGGCTGGGTCGCGGTGCTGCAAGCTTACAGCTTCCCACTGCCACTGTCGCATCTTGGGCACCAGGAGGCTAGCTCTCAGGAAGCTGGGGGATTGCTGCTGGCCAGGCACAGCGGGAAAACGTCGTCCCCACTGGTCTGCCAGTTCTTCTGTCCTGACCCGCAGCCCTTTCTCCCAGCTCTGTCCTGTGTCCCCAGTCCTGACCTAGCAGAACCTGTTCCCAGCCCCCTCCCAGCTATAGCTCTTGTCCCCATCGCTACTCACTCCAGACCTGCAGCTTCGCTCGCTGTCCCAGTGCTAGGAGTGTATGAACATCTGCCAGTGCACCGGAAGGGTTTTAAACCCTCCCACACCAGCCAGGGCCTCATTGCTTGCCAATTAATGGGACAGAAAGAGCCTAAGTTAGGCTAACCACCAGATCCACCCGCACTGCAGCCTCCTGCCCACAGCCTTCGTCTGATTTCCTTCCTTCTTACCCTGCCCCTCCCTTGGATCACTCACATGCAGCATTGGGTCTTTCCTGGGCAGAGGATGCTGACTTGCTGCATCCCTCTGAAACTCGCCAGCCTCCAGCACACCTCCCAGGCCAGCAGTCACAGCTGATTCCCTCCCTGTCTCTCTGTGAGCTGCATGGACAAGGGCAGCTGTAGCATCTCTCAGGGGCTGGCTGGGCTAGAATCTGCTGACTCTCTACCCTAGTTGGGGGGACTTTAGAGCAACTGCTGGCCTGGCTAGTTGACAGAGGCAGGCCTGGGCCCTGATTAACACCTATGGTGAAGAGCTTTGTGGACAGCCGCTAAAAGACCCCTCTGCACCCCAGCAGACCTTATGCTGCAGGACGAGGGGCTTGCAGAATGGCAGGGGAGCAAGAGGGCAATAATGGGGAGGAGACTGAGGCAGGACATCAGCCTCTCCTCTCCCCCATTCAGCAGCAGCTGTTTAATCTAGACATTGCTGGTGGCTTGGATCTGGCTTAACCCAGCCAGGCAAGTCCCAGGGACTATTTAGTGCCCATTCAGCAGAGGGCACTGGGGACTCCTTAGCTAAAGGTCTGCAGAAGGCTATTTCCTTCTCACACTACTCTGATCTCCTGAGCACCCCTCCCTGGGTGCAGCTGGCTTGGGGGGCTACGTGCTCCTTCTGGTGGGGTAGGGAATGCCCCCTGTGACTCACGGAAAGATTTCCTTCCCAGCCTGGAGAAAGTGACCTGCCAAGAAGCAAAAGGGAAAGCCCTCTTTGCAGGGGAATCTGCTGATCAGGGATTTGTCCGTGGATCCATTTCCAGTGGACATCGTTTCTTCCAAGGATTTCAGCCACAGACCGGAGTTTGCAAAGGCTGACACACTTTTGGGCAGCATGGCATAGAAGCATGGAAGATCAGGGTTGGAAGAGACCTCAGGAGGTCATTTTGTCCGACCCTCTGCTCAAAGCTGGACCAACCCTTGCAGAAGCTCTTGCAAAGGCATCCCAACATAGAGCAGGCTCTGGAGTGATTTTGTCCAGGCCAGGCAGGGTTACCAGTGAGGTACTGACACACTGGAAAGAGATCAGTGAAGAACAAGCAGGATAATCAGGGAGCTTGAGGGACTGGATTTAGAGGAAGGAATACATGAGATAAATGGGCCAGATTCACCTTCACCCTGCACCTTGGATCTGTTACCCCAGCGCAGAGAGGATGCAAAACCCTCCCATTCTGATTTAGCAGCACCCACTTTGTGCTCATTTCACAGGGTGGCAGTGATGGTACGAAGTGCTGGTGTAGCAGACTCACAACCAATTTGTCTGACTCCATTAGGGTTGGGGCTCAGGCTTTTAATGGTATTTTGGCATTGTTCTTCTCAGTGTGGCTAAGTCCTGCTGACTTTCAATGAGCTCTAGCGTAAATGAGCTATGTATTGCAGCACTGAGCAGATCTGTGCTGAAGTAGCTTTACATATCTGGCCCTAAAGCCTTGCCTAGGCTGCGGGAAAGGTGCTTTTTTCAGCAGAGCTAGCTCACCTTGGTTGCAGACCTCACTCAATGGAGTTGAGCTAACCCAATTACTGTCTAGGGGTGAGAATGGCTCTGCAGTGAAGAGTCTGTAGTTTGAGGAGGGAGAGGCATGGGAGGAAAGGAAAGGAAAGCACAGGGTAGTGTGTTGCCTGCTCGCCTGCTGTGGAGAGCTGTGGGCTTTCTGCTTTGTTGCCTGTGATGTTTAAGGCAAGGCTGGCCATACCCATAGGAGAACGTCTGTAAAGATCAGGTCTGTGTTGACTGTGGCTGAGGGAGGGGTGTGGCTAGCATGGCCCATCTCGGCCTCTTCCACGTCTAACCCTTCTGACCTGTGCGTTCTTCTCTGCACCCTGCAGAGTTCTCGCGCCCAGCCTCCGTCAGCGAAAACCATGATGGAGGGACAGAGTCCGAGAGGCGGGACGAGGACAGCGAGTATGGTGAGAGGCGACGGTCAGAAGTGGAGGATGAGGAAGTGACAACCCCAACGAAAATCAAGGAGTTGAAGGTACAGGACACCTTGAGCGGAGACCATGAGGGTTTCACGGGTGAGGCCATGTTGAAGCTGGCTTGGAGGAGTGCCCTCTATAGAGATTAGCCAGGGCAACCCCCAGCCTGCATCTGGAGAGATGAGCCCAACGTGCTAGAGACATAGGCACAGGTGCTCTGAACCCCAGAGGTGGGGGCTGCCTTCCCATAATCCATGTCTGCCACACAGTGGTGCCGTTCCCTGCTGGGAGATGCCAAGACCTCCCTGCGGGACTCTGGTGCCGACATGGGTCCTGAGTTGCCCACTCCTGACCTCCTGCACTCCAAAGGTATGGGCTCGCCCATCTTTGTCGGGGGGGGGGGGGGGCGGAGCGCTCCTTTCCTTACTAAACTGCCCAGGGACCCACCCATGTGATGTCTCCCATAGAGTTGGCTGGGATGGAGGGGCGTTCTCAGGTGGCACTGCTTGACTCCAAGGAGACAGCAGAGAAGGAGACCTGCACTGCTCAGTCTGGGACTGAGAGCAGCGCCCACTCTGACATGCCTGGAGGGTGCAGCGCACCTTGCAGCTGCCTCTGAGGACAGACAGAGCATTTTGGAGCTGGTCACTGTCTGGGGCAGGGAATGACAGCCACACTCTGAGCTCCCTGCCCAGCCTACATGGGACTGAGCACTATCTACTCTCCTGGTCCCCCTCCCCTCCAGGGAAACACGCACTGCACACACAGAGACACCCACTGCACACACAGACTTCCCCACAGACACCGGCCACTCATCCATCAATACACCTGGCCCTGCCATCCCCTACCCTAGTAACACCAGTTGGGGCACAGAGGAGGCATCCAAGCCTGTGGCCTCTCTTCACTATCTCCACTTCTCAGGGGCCAGGCACTCCCCTTTCCGCAGCTCCCCCAGCTAAGCTGGACAGGAAGGTGGGTTTTGGAAGCTCCACATCCAGCTGGCGACTAGAAACCTCGTGAGGAAGCTCACACTGCCGGAGTGCCAGCCGGCAGTGGTGGGGCACCGCTATGGGGAAGCCCATGTTGCTGTGATTGCCCCTGTATTAAACTGAACCGTGATCCGTGTGCCGAGTTCCCGTGACTGACCATGCTGATTACTCTCACCCTCTCTTCGCTGCCAGCCGGAGCAGGAAACCACCCCCAGGCACAAGCAAGAGGTAGTGTGTCTGGAGCCTCTTACTGCCCATTGTCCCCACATTGTCCGTCTCCCTTAAAACAACCGTCCCTCACCCTGTGTGTCATCCTATTTACTGGAATACAAGATGCACCCAAACAGTGGGGAGCCTCCCACTCTGAGACTTGTCCCATGAACCCAATAGCCAAGTGCACAGAGGTTTTCCATGAGCAGCATCTTCTATCCCACTAAGTAAGGCAGCTCTCCTCGCCTCGTGTGTGTGAGCGACAGCCATCCCAAGGCACAGCCAGTAGGTTGCTTTGGCGTTGGGATGTCCTGGTTCCTGCTCTCTTCATTCACTCTTATACATCTCCTCGTGTCCTTCTCTCTGTCCAACCCCCTCCCACCGGGCCCGACTCTCTCACCAGGCAGAGTGAGATATGCCCCCAGCCCCATGACTTCAAGTTCACCAAGTTACTGCCATGCCAGCCCCGCTCAGAACTCTGCCTGGCGACTCCCAGTGGGGATCTTTAATTCCATGGACGAGGCATGCAGAGAGGCTGCCCCGCAGCGAGACATTATTTCAAATACACACACTCGTGCTGGCAGAGCTGTTTCCAGTGTTCCTCTCCAGCAGTGGCCTCCAGCAAGGCCCTTGAGATTCTCCTCCATCTGTTTTACCCATCTGTTAATGGGGAGCGTGAGGACAATTGTGCAACGCCCTTGGAAGGTGGGTCTTTCTAAGGAGGGTTATTAACTTGTTCAGGTTCAGCTCATAACCACAGGCTACCGTTGCCTAGTCTTCACTGGGGGTCTGTGGGGGTAATTAACCATTGGAACAATTTGCCTGGGGATGTGGTGGTCTTTAAATCAAGCCAGGGTGTTTTTCCGAAAGGGTTGCTCTGTCTAAAATTCCTGCCATCACCATCCAGCACAAGGGGAAGCCCCTTTAGTGAGTGATCTACTGTTCAGCACCAGCTGGTTGGTTCATTTCCCCAGTTCCTGCAGGGGCCCGGTCCCATTCCTTCTACAGCATGTCTCATTCCTCGCTCCTTTCTGCATGTTCCATGTACCATTTTCATGTACCATTGCTGTTAAATCCCACCCCAGCCACATTTTGTGCTAACAATAGGCGAACCTCAGGACGGCAGGTTCTAGACTGCAGACAACATTCTAGATTCCTGTCCTAAACTTCTCTGAGCCCCCTGGGTCTGCAAACTGGCTGGACTTCTCACGAGAAGGGCCTTTCTCAGGCCTCTTAGCTCTTGGGGTGCGTCTACACTTACAAATGAAGTCGACTTAATAACACCTCGATTTAGGTCGATTTAAGCCATTGTGGGCAGGGATTAGCGCCTAAATCCACCTTATTAAATTGACTTAAAGTGTTAAGTCGACTTAATAAGGTCGGAAGGGGGCTACGTCTACACTAGAAAAGTTAAATCGACCTTTGTTAAGTCGACTTAATAAAGTCGACTTAACTTTTCTAGTGTAGACGTAGCCTTGGGGTCCTGCACAGAACCCAGAAATATACAGGCCACTACAGGAACTAAAAATAAGGGCAAGGAAGAAATTTATCTCAACCTTTTTGAACCTCCAAATAAGTTTAAGTTCAGGCCAAAAGTTGGGGTTGGTTCTTATTCTTTTTTAATAGGTTTGCTCATCCCTAGTGCAGAAATAGGGGTCTCACAACATTTCCATTGTCATGAAAGAGATAGGGTCTGCTCTAGAGATATGGCCTGAGTCAGTACGTGGGCCTCAATCCTTTGATCCGTTGTCTTTGTTGTGGGCCATACTCAAACCCAAACCTCACCTCTAGACACCCTAGCACTCTGGGGAAAGCCAAATCCAAATGTTACCAATTGCCATCATCAAGTTCCAGGGAAGCCTTATGGAAATTCCAGTAGAACATATTCAGCTGGTTCCAGATGGCATTTATATAAAATAGATTGGAACAGACCAAACGCTTTCTTGGCCTCCTGGTTCAAGTGGTGTTGGTGCCTGATGTCTAGAGTCCTACCAAATTCAAGGTTCGTTTTCGTAAATTTAACAGTTGTAGCATTTTAGAAATCTTGGCTTTCACGGTTTCAGATATTTAAATCTTACATTTCATGGTGTTGTAACAAGGCATGAATGTGGATTTTAAAAGGGCAAATATAGACATATAAACCCTTAAAACTCAGCATTTCTCAAACTGGGGGTCTTGACCCAAAAGGGGGTCATAAGGCCATTGCAGACAGCAGGTTGCAGAATTACCATCCATACACCTGTGCTGCCCTCAGAACTGGGTGGCCAGAAAGCAGCAACAGCTGCCGAGCATTCAGCTCTGAAGGCAGCCCAAAAGTTAGGGTGGCAATGCCATGACCCACCCCTTACCGTAGCCTTGTGACCCCCTTTGGGTCAGGACCCCCAGTTTGAGAAACACTGTGCACTCTTGTATGTTTACCCCTATAGTATAGGATAAAAGCACACAAAAGGCCAGATTTCATGGGGGAGACCAGATTTCACAGTCCACGGTGAATTTTTCCTGGCAGTGAATTAGGTACGGCTCTACTGATGACCCCCCCAGCAGAAATGGACAGTGGCCAGCAGAAACCTGGAGAGACTAGAGATGACTGGACTTGCAATAGGGAATGGAGGTGACTCCCCTTTGAGTCTCACCATTCTGCTATTAGTGAGAATCATCTAGGCTTGGCCTCATCCTGGCCTGACATTTGGATCCCAGGGAGCTGTGCTGTAAGATGGGAAAGGGGCTCACTGGTCAGTGCCAGGAAGAATGTGTAAGCTCTGCTATTCCTTTTCAGTCTGCGGGGTGATTCCCAGCAAATTTGACTCGTGGGATCCCGATTTCAGGCTCTGCATGAAGCAGGCTTCCCCTTCCTGCTGTGGTCTGCTCTTTGCCTCATTTAGTTACTGTCCCATCTCCTTCCCCAAGTTTTTAGACAAGCCAGAGGACGTTTTGCTAAAGCATCAGGCCAGCATCAATGAGCTGAAGAGGACGCTGAAAGAACCCAACAGCAAGCTGGTTCACCGGGAACGAGAGAGGCGGCTGCCTTCATCCCCAGCCTCTTCCTCACCCAAGAATGAGGATGAGACGCCAAAGGGGACTCCAGAGAAGGCCAGTGAGGTTTGTTTTATCCTGACTGTTTTCACAGGGGGGTTTTCGGTGGATTGATGTTTGTGGTTTGGTGGGAAGTGAGTATAGTTGGTGTCCCTGGGGTGCCTGTTCTCTGTGCTACCCAGGAAAGCGCTCAGTGGGGTCTAAGTAAAGGGTGTGCACGTGACAGCAGCCCCATTGGCCTTTGGATTTGACCTCTCCTCTAATTACCCCCAGACACCACAGGTGGCCCCATGCCCAGGTGTCTGCTGCTGCTTCAGCACTGCTAAGCGAAGCCTCATCCCGTCCCTGGGATTGGCCAGCATGGCTCCATCGATTCAGCCAGGGGAGCAGGTTGTGTACTTCCCCTTGGCTGGAGCTGGTGCACCTATCTGGAACAGGTGTCCTGCCTCCTCCATCTCTGCTTGCTTCACGGATGCCTGCAGAAGAGTCAGAACTGTCTGTGGGCTGGTGACATGGGTGAAGTGAATGCATAGGGCTATTGCGCTGCTCTGGGCTAGGTGCTGCTCTGGTCTAGGTGCTGCATACATCCTCCATGTGTGACAGAGCTGAGAGGTGGCTCCACTCGGCTCGCTGCTGTGGGCTGGGGAGAGGCTGGCTGCTTCTGGCTGATGAGTGGGGTTTCCGGCACTCCCTGTTGAGTGGGGTCTGGTAGGGTTCCCGGCTCTGCGCTCACAGATTGATGCTCCGGTGTGTCTGCAGGGGAGGGCTGTGCAACGCTGGGATCTTGCACACAGGCGTTAGGTGAACAGGGCAGCAGATGAGGCATGTTGAGGCTAAGTCCTGCTTGGGCTGCGCCCCGAGATGAAGAAGGGCCGGTGAAATCAGTGGGCACCATGCTTTGCTGAGGATAGATGGGCAATAGCGTGGGCTGCTGGGCACTCATCTGTGGAGAGCAGCGTGAGGTGGAGTGAGTGACGGGGAGGGGAACACTGGCCGTTTCAAGCTAGACGTGGTTGAAAAGCCACAGGGTGCGTCTGGGTTTTGCAGGTAAAGGCGCCACCTGCCGTCAGCCTCGAACATAGACTCCCTCAATTCCTGGCTGCCAACAGGAGTCACCGAAATGGCAAGGCCCTCTCTCTGTCTCCCCTCCCTGCCCCAGCTCAATGGCCTGCTTTATCCTGGGCTGTGCTTTTTCTGTACAGCGCCGTGCACACCTGTGGAACTGGATCAATGCTGATCATTGCCATAATGGGGCTGGCGGTCTCCGGCCCTTTGTCCTGGAGATGGGGATGGGTTCTCTGAGCAAGTAGCCTGGACCTGCTTCATACTGCAGGTGCCAGGACCGTGAGGCCTGGCCCATTGCTGTCCCTCAGCTGCCTGAGTCTGGGAGCAGCAGTGGGGTCAGGGGCACAGGCGTTTAACCCAGGCTAAGGAGGTTTTCTGGTCTGACATGCCTCTGGTCGTGGCTCCTCGTACCTACTGCTGATCACAGGTGGATCCCCTCCCGGGTGGATCAGGAAGGTCTGGCATGTAGTGAGGGTGGGTCAGCAGTGAGGGTGGCTGAGGGGATGGCAGTAACCTGGAATTATCATCCACACCCAGTGCTTGGCCTTTGCCTCTGTGTGCCGTTTGGTGTCCAACCACCATAAGCCGTCTCCCCGGAGAGCTTCCACCTGGTATCTCCCTTCCTATGGGGTTACTGCAGATGCCTCACTTCTCCTCCAGCCCCCTTCTCCCAGCAGTTTCACTGTCCCTTTCTCTGCTGGGTCTGAGGAGTGAAGAGGACTGCCTAGCCACAGCCTTTGGGCCCCTGTTCCTGGTGAGGAGAGGGCTGTGCAGCTGGGCGGGTGCTTGTCAGTGGGTGGCGAGTGACTGCCTGCGGATCAGCCCCTCTCGCGCTCAGCCCTGGCTGCCCAGGGGGGTGCTGGGCTAGAGCACTGGGTGCTGGGGCTCAAGCTGCTGGGAGCTGAGGTCAGAGGAAGATGTGCCCAAATCTGCAAATGAGAATTTTAAACAAACGGACGCAGGCCAAGACCCCGGCTGGGGGCTGCAGTATTCGTGCTCCTCATTCATTTATCCATTTATTCATTCATTCTACTTCTCTCTCTTTCTTTCTCTCTCTCTCTGTCTCTCGTGGCCTTGGGTGCTTGGCTTCCCATGCTGAATCAGAGGCTAGAAGAGGATTCCCTAGAGGAGTTTTCAGCTGAGCACGGAGCTGCCTTGTCCATGGAGTCTTTCACCCAGAAAAGCCTTGTCTCTTCTCCTGAGGTTATCATCAGCCTTTCTCTCTCTCTTTCCCCCTCCCCGTCTGTCTGTGTGTGCAGACCCTTGTGTAAGTCTCGCCAGGGCGTGGGCAGCTAGTCAGCATACTCTGAACAGGTTCTCCATCCTACCGGGCGGAGGAGGATTAAAGGCACAGAGAGGTCCTGCATTGCTCTCTGGAGCAGGCGTGACTGCAGGGTTGGTGAGGGAAGCTAAGCAGCAAAGCTGAGCCGGTTTTCCAGTATGCCACTTTGGCCTACATGTTGAGGCTGGTAATCTAAGCAGGGTTGGGGCTAGTCGGTAGCTGGGTGGAAATCAGGTGTGCAGGCATCATGCTGGTGAGTCAGCAGGGGGTTCTCTTTAAGCCAGGGCAGAGCGAGGTGCTGTTCTGGAGCCGCAGGTACACATCTTCTCAGACGTGCAGACCACTCATTCCTACTGGTCCCTGAGCGTTTTTCTCAGAAGAGAAGGGGCTAATCCTGGTGTGCAGACCAAGGTCTAGCCTGGTAAATATGGTACATTCTACCCATGGGAAGCTCCCCTGCATTTGATTGTGATGATTTTGTTAACCTCCCGTCCTAAATGGTTGGGTAGGGCTCTTGCTCTGTGCTTTTAAACAGTTACTGCTCTGCTCCCAGGGATGGCCTTAGTGGGGAGCCAAGTGACGTGATGTATGCATGCACGTTTTATGCAGTCCTTCCTCAGGCAAAGCTTCCAGCCCAGAAAAAGGGGGCGTGCCAGAGTAAAATCTGAGCAAGGCCTAGGGGGTGGCTCCCTCTGTGAGGCACAGTAGGGCCCTTCTGGATGAAGGGTGTTATAAGAGCACATAGAGCTATTCCCATCGTTCTCCAACGCTCCATTAATTTGCAGGGCCTCCCATGTTAGGCAGTCGGATCCCATGGGGATGGGCCTGGCACAGAACAGACTAAAACACGGGCTGACTCCTGCCTGTCTGTCTTAGATAGTCACCCAGCCCCTGCCCCATCTTGGCTGAGCACCCTTAACACGGTTACCCTCACAACACCCCTGGGAGGGGTGACTAACACTCCTGGGGCAGCCCCTTCTTCACTTCTGATGGAGCTGCTGCCGCCTGTCCAGCCAGGGGCATTTCAGGTCAGGCACCCCCCAATCAGTCAACACTTCTGAAATATTTGTTTCAGACCAGCGATGGAGCAATCGTCACTGTGGAACCCAGTACAAACTTGCCCGCAGGTGCTGCCCTTCTGGGAGGGAAATCAGTCTACCGGCGCCTTTGTTTTTATGTTTTTCATGTGGTATTGATTTCTTGGTAACCCACCCCTAACGTGGTTACCGCTTACCTGCTGAGAACCTGCATTCTAGGTTAGTCCTGCCGGGGCCAGCACAAATGGCCTATTCTCTGTGGATAACTTTTGGAAAAATATGTTGGGAGCTCAAGGCTGACCAGCCGTTTCTGAACGTGATTGTTTCTAGTGCAGCTCAAGCCATAGAGAGGACAGGGCTGTAAGCAGAGTTGGCTGTAACAAAAGGCAGTTTCAAAGGAGCCCAGAATGGCAGGATGGAAGAGGTTCTGTTTTGGAGAAGAAAGGGGCTCAGTTTTAATTCCTCTCAGTATCCCTGGAGAGCTGTTTGATTGGATAGATGGACGCCTCCCCCCAGTTAGTACTGCCTCTGGCTATCTGAACACTGCTCTGGATTTTCCCCTAACCTCCTTCCCCAAAGTGAATGTATTTGTTTCTGTATCCAGCCAAGAGATCCCCTGCTAACTCAGGACAGCGCACCAAGGCAGATGTCTGTAACTGCCCACTGGAAACAGCACCTTAAAATCCTGACAGTGGCTGTTCGCTAAGCCACAGGGGCAATGCTTTCCTAGGGCCTTGCTAATTGTATGTGCTGAATTTGTGGCCAGAGGGTCGCTCCAGCCATGCAAGTGCCAGGCGTTGTGTGTGCCAAAAGGATGCACTGGCCTTTGAGAGCGTGGGCAGGACTGTCCTGGATTTGATGGCTATTAGAAGTGTAGCTAGGCAATGGCTGGCTGTTGGAACACGGCCGGCCGGTGGCTTTCATTAGCAAAAGGACCTGATCCGCCTTACTCTCGTTTAGCGCCTTTGATCTTAGCGGTGTTACACATATCCGTGAAGTCCCACCATGAGGAATCCAGCCCAGAATCTGTTGTTCATGCAGGTTTGCGCTGAAAAGGTCGTATTGCCCTGGAGAGGCTGGGAGGGAGGGTCAGTCTGACACAGGCTGAATGGCAGATGTCCCCCATCTGTGGTGCGTTCTGCATCCTGCTGGTTGGGGGGATTTTTTTATCAAACACATCTGCTTTTGCTAGCTGTGTGTACTCCTAGGGTGGACATGGAGCTTGGATACAAAACCTTGCTCATAGAGTTTACTTTAAAAAGAATAAAAACCACCAAGAGATGAGGGCCAGAAAAGCCCTGGAGAACCTGGTGCACTGTAATCTTTCACTCTGACTGTTGGGGGCATTTTGGTGATTTGAGACACTCCAGTGCAGCGCTGGACTGGTTTCAAATTTAGTTTTCTTTGCTTCCAAGTGTTTGTGGTTGGGAGTTGATATACGGCTGCTGCAGCTTTGTC
This sequence comes from Pelusios castaneus, assembly GCA_007922175.1. Classification (NCBI taxonomy): domain Eukaryota; kingdom Metazoa; phylum Chordata; order Testudines; family Pelomedusidae; genus Pelusios; species Pelusios castaneus. The sequence continues at coordinate 5,926,605 of ML685852.1, read as the reverse complement.
CTTCAGCTGCCTGGGCATTTAATGAGTAACACCGAGCTCTTTAGTTTGGGGCATGTTCAAGGTGTGGATGGAAGCACCCTGCCACTGTGGCGCTCCGTACTCCTCTCCCCCCCCCCCCAGTGCAGTCAAAGGTCCAAATCTATCTTGTGTGCAGTGAAATCATTTGAAGCCTGTAATTTTATGACAAGTTGAAATTAAATTACTGCCCCACCCCAGCCCCTTTTTACAGGATGTGATTCTTGATGTTCATGCCGTTTGTAAAGAACTTTGGGCCCAAGTGCCCCTTCCTCTGTGGTGGGGGGGGAAGGGGAGAGTCCCGGGGCAGCAGCCAACCAACTAAACCTGGTCTGGTTAGCCAGACTCCATCTCCAGCTAGATGGGGCCGCGTCTGTCGCGTGTGAGTGGATGCCAGTGGCCAGAAGGCCAGCACAACGACACATCAGGTTGTCTCAGGAATGAGAACAAGCAACGAGTTCCCCCTCAGATCTGCAGAGCTCCTCTCAGTTACTTTTTTTTGCTCAGTCCAACTGGGCCAAGGAAGATGGCAGACACGCTGGAAAAGAACAAGCGAGTCCTTTTCTGCCCTGAGCCGGTAAGGTCTTGCAGCCTGGTCTGCCCAGATCCCTCTGCTTCTCCTTCCACCCTCCAAGTCACCGCACATGGGGGCCATGGAGGTATCTGACAGCATCACCAGAGGCCAGAGAGGAACCATTGATTGCCTGCCATGGGTTGGCTCCCGGGACACAGGGCTGTCCCCTGGGGTTGTAATTTTACCTCTTCTGGCCAGATCTGTCTTCACTGAGGAGTTCAAGGTGGCCAAAACACAGCTGCAAAATCCTTCCATCACATGCTAGGAGAGGTGGCACCTGCCACTGAAAGATCTATCATGGAAGCCACTCTGGACTCACCAGCTCCAACTCCCCCTCCCCTGCCTGCTCATGTCTCCTCTGACGTCATGTGCCTCTCTCTTAATGAGCCAGTTTGTGACCTAGCTATTCCACATCTCACCCCACCTGCCTCCTCCTGTGTGGCCCAACCTAGCCTGACTTTGCTATCTTGGGCTGCCTGCAGGAGAAGCCGCCTGAAAGTCCCAACAGCTGCCAGAGCAGCAGGGCAGAGGAGGGTGTGCCCAGGAGACACACTGAGTCAGGGCTTCGTCCAGGTGGGCCAGAGTTTAAAGCTGACAGAATGCCCCAGTCCAAAACCCGCCCCGCTCCTACCAGGGGTGTAACTGCCCCAGCTAGTGCAAACAAAGGGGGAGAAAGAGCTCTGACCAAATCCCCATGGCCTTATCCAGCATTTTCTTCCTTTCTTCTCTTTCCTTTTGTGTTTCTCTCCCCTTTGCCAGTTTTCTTCCCCTGTTTCTCGCTCTCTTCCTTCTCCTTCCCTGTCTGCACGTAGTATTTCCAGCTTAGGTTTCCATCTTCTGGTCTGAATGACACAACATGACTCAGCTGTGCTTTCTTCCCTGCTCCCATCAGTTCCCACCAGGACCCAGCCCCTTGGTGGAGACAGCAGTTTCCGCTCAGTTTAGTTTAGGTCTCTTCCCTACTCACTCTCTTCTCCACTGGAAGGAGACCTTGCAGCCAAGGGCAAATCCTTTGGTGCTGAACTTTCCTGTTTTGCGCTGCAGAAAATGAACATGCTCTGTCTTATGAGACATCATCTTCTAGAAGCAGCCCTCCGGGAGGGCACACCGTCTCCCTATGTTCCACTGATTTAGACTGCAGCTTGCCACAGAGTGTGCAGGAAATACACTGTATTGTAATCCGTATCCCAGCATCCTGCGCTGAGCTATAGCAAACCAGCTGCTGCCCTGTTTTGGTTTGGGTGTATCTCAATCCACCATCTGTTACGATGTACTCCAGCAAAGGAGCATTCTAGTGGCATCAGAGACTACATACCAGTGCTTCTTCAAAGCACCTGACGAAGTGGGATTTTCTCCCACGAAAGCTCATGCGATAAATACATTTATTAGTCTTTAAAAGAGCCACAGGACTCTTTGTTTGTTTTACATACCAATGGAGACTTTAAATAAACGTATCCTGAGGTCCTGCCTCTCTATATGAGCAATAAAAATCCCGTGACAGGGATGAGTTTCAAAGGGGGAGCTGTGTTAATCTAGTTCAGCAAAACAAACAAGGAGTCCTGTGGCACTTTTAGGCTATCTCTACACTTGTAAGGTTAAGTTGACTCTGTTAAATCGACTTAACAGTAGACATAGCCGTCCACACTGGCTTTAAGTCGACTTAATAAGGTCGACTTAGCGCTATTCCCCATCCACACTGGCTTTAAGTCAATTTAAGAAGTCGACTTAAGGCTTAAGTCGACCTTCAGAGGTGGTGTTATTAGTCGACTTAAGGAAGCACTTAAGTTGACTTAATAAAAACCCAGTGTGGATGTGTGCTTTGTGTAGGTCGACTTAAGCGTCCTTAAGTCGATCTAAGTTGCCAGTATAGATGCACTCTTACAGATTTTCAAGCTGGAGGGAGGTTACCAGTGGAGTCCCTCAGGGATCTGTCTTGGGACCGATTTTGTTCAACCTTTTTGTTACTGACCTTGGCACAAAAAGCAGGAATGTGCTAATAAAGTTTGCGGATGACACCAAGTTGGGAGGTATTGCCGATACAGAAAAGGATCGGGATACCATACAGAAAGATCTGAATGACCTTGTAAACTGGAGTATCAGTAATAGGATGAAATGTAATAACGGAAGTGCAAGGTCATGCATTTAGGAACAAATAACAAGCATTTTTCCTATAAGTTGGGGACGCATCAGTTGGAACGGACTGAGGAGGAGAAGGATCTGGGAGTAATGGTTGACCATAGAATGACTATGAGCCGCCAATGTGATGTGGCCATGAAAAAAGCTAATGCAGTTCTAGGATGTATCAGGAGAGGTATTTCAAGTAGAGACAGGGAGGTGTTAGTGCCGCTGTACAAAGCACTGGTGAGACCCCATCTGGAATACTGTGTGCAGTTCTGGTCCCTGATGTTTAAAAAGGATGAATTCAAATTGGAACAGGTGCAGAGAAGGGCTACAAGGATGGTCTGTGGAGTGGAAAACCTGCCTTATGAGTGGAGACTCAAGAAGCTTGGCTTGTTTAGCCTAACCAAAAGAAGGCTGAGGGGGGATACGATTGCTCTCTATAAATACATCAGCGGGATTAACATCAGGGAGGGAGAGGAATTATTTGAGTACAGCACCAATGTGGACACCAGAACAAATGGTTATAAACTGCCCATCAAGAAATTTAGGCTTGAAATTAGACGCAGGTTTCTAATCATTAGAGGTGTAAAGTTCTGGAATAACCTTCCAAGGGAAGTTGTGGGGGCAAAAACCATAACTGCTTTCAAATCTGAGCTTGGTAAATTTATGGAGGGGGTGGTATGATTAGCCTATTTTGGAAATTGACTGATATTTGGCTACGTGTGGTGGATTTACAAGTAGCCTAAGAAGGGAGAGTACATGGGGTGGGTTCTGAGTTATTACAGAGAATTGTTTCTTGGATAACTGGCTGTTGAGACTTGCCCACGTGCTCAGCGTTTAACTGATCGCCATATTTGGGGTTGGGAAGGAATTTTCCCCCAGGGCTGATTGGCCTGGGCTCTGGGGGTTTTTCGCCTTCCTCTGTAGCACAGGGCATGGCTCACCTACCGGTGAATTCTCTGTATCTTAAAGTCCTTAGATCATGATTTAAGGAGGTAAATAACTCAGTCATAGGTTGGTGGCCTATTGCTGGAGTGGGTGGGTGAGGTCTTGAGGCCTGCATTTTGCAGGAGGTCAGACTAGATGATCGTACTGGTCCCTTCTGACCTTAAAGTCTATGAGACTAACAAATTTATTTATTGCATGAGGAAATCCCACTTAGTCAGACCCTTGAAGATGGGGAACTTACAGAATGGGAGCAAATGACATATGAGTAGATGCTAACAGGGCTTTCTTCTTCAAGAAAACTCTCCTCCTCCTCCTGCTGCATTTCATTGGGTTATTTTCCACCTTCCAGCCCAGTAGTGACTGAACTCCAGCAGTGCTCCGTGTTTGCAGCTTGTAAAATGTTTAGCTGTCCCATGAGATGAAAAGTGTAAAATGCAGTGCCTGTATACTAAGTAAAATAATAACTGGGGCTGTGAAACAATTTTAAAAAATTATAATTGTGAGATTAAAAAAATTGTCACACTTAATCACCCTTTAACCACACTGCTCAACAATAATGGAATACTAATTTACATTTATTATAAATATTTTGGGATGTTTCTCCACATTTTCAAATATACTGCTTTCAGTGCAACACAATACAAAGTGCACAGGGCTCACTTTACATTATTATTTTTAGTACAAATACTTACACGTACTACAATTGGAAGCATAAAGGGGATATGGATGTTTAACATATGTGGCACGTAAATACCTTGCAATGCTGGTTACTAAAGTGGCAGGCAAATGCCTGATTTCACTTGAAATTGACATATCAGTGGACATTGTGAATAAGAAGCGGTCAGCATTATATCCCATAAATGTAAACACACTTATTTGTCTTAGCAATGGGATAAGAAACAACAAGTAGGAATGAGTGGAACGGTGGGCTCTAAAGTTTTACATTGTTTTGGTTTTGAGCGCAATTACGTGAAAAAAATCTACATTTGTAAACTGCACTTACACAGTAAAGAAATTGCACTGCAGGATTTGTACAAGATCAGCTGAAAAATGCTGTTTCTTTTTTCAGTGCAAGTATTTGTAATAAAAATAATATATAGTGAGCCCTGTACATTTTGTGTTCTGTTGTAACTGAAATCAATACATTTGAAAATGTAGAGAAACATCCTAAATATTTATAATAAAATTTAAATTGGTATTCCATTTTTGTTTTACAATGAGATTAACACTATGATTAGTCACAGCTATTTTTAAAATCTAATTAATATGTCGTGTATTATCGCTTCGATTAAATGCAATTAATTGACCACTAATAATAATTAAGAATGATCTGGCAGCCCATTCCACTGTATAGCAACAGAAATGCCTTCCCTTCAGCTGACACTACTCCAGCTGATGGGCTGGAGTTAATGGATTGATTTCCTGATTGATTGAGCGGGTCTTCACAGACCCCCTCAATCTACTGGGATGTTTGATCTGATTGTGGCAAATCTGCCTCCGTCAGTTTAGACAAGCCCTTAAATAAGTTGTTGCTTCCAGTTTTGTCTGGAGAGCTGGGAAATTAGGGGAGGATCTAACTGCAGTCCGTGCTTATGTGACTTGGAGTGCCAGTGCCAAACTGTCCATGGGCATTAAAGATGTCTAGAGAGTGGTGATATCATGGGATCAAAAAGTTGGTACTGACTCGGGGTCACAGACCTTGACTGTGTGGTGGGCTCTGTCTCAAAGCAGATTGAGTTAGCATGGACACAAATACTCTTGAACAGATGTGTTGCTTTCTGTCAAACAAGTGTGGTGAAAGTCAGGGATGGAGGAAAATCTCAGCGATTTCTAGCATAGTTAAAAACATTCTCACTGTACTTAGACCTGTATCTTCTTCTCCTTTGAAAATCTCCTGTGAGTTTCTACAAAACTTTGATTGGCTTTGCAACCCATCCAAGCTGTAGAATGCCAGTAGAGTTAAACATGTGTCAGATTTTCTCCTTGCTTGCCCCTGTGTCAAAATGTGGCATGGCTTCATTGTAACTAGCAGCTGTGGGCATAGAGCAGAGCTGGTTGAAAAATAGAGCATAATTTTCATGTATGTTTTCAAGAAAACATCATTCTGTTCATTTAAATTCAAAATATCAGTGAGAAATGCTGGAATTCAGAATTTCAGCATCTTTCAACCAGTTCTGTTCTACAGGTGTTCAAAACTACAGTGATGGTTTCACTAACATTTTAGCAGAAAACATAGATGCTATTTTCCACTCTGTGATATTGTGAATTTTGATCATCTGTAGCTGAAAGTAGAATTTGATCCCAAACATTCAAAAAGAGGTAAGGCCCAGCTCAACGAAAGGCTAAGCACTCTCTATTCCATTGACTTCAGCACCAGGGGTTAAAGTAAGGGGGGAACGCACCGGAACGCAGTTCCGGGGCCCATAAATTTGAGGGGTCAGAGTTCCGGGGCCCCTAAAAATAGAAAAATCCATTGGAACGCATGTTCCGCCCTGCCCTGGCTGCTGGCAGGTCCCACGCCCCACCGTTGTTAATCACAATACTTATTGTGTGATGCAGTGTTTGCTAGTTTGTGACAATAATTGCTATAGACATAAATGCCGTATAAAATTATAAATATTTTTATGGAGCGATAACCAATGCATGTGGTACTGAGAAGTGATTGCAAATGCCTACCTGGGCTGGGGCCCGCACATGCATGAAGGGGGCCCAGACAATACAGGAAGGGGGCATGGAGATTAGGAGGGTTCCGGGGCCCATCAAATTGTACTTTAACCACTGTTCAGCACCACTTGTACAGGATCAGGCCTCTTGAATTCAGTACCTGCTATCAGATGGTTACTTGCCAGCGCCTTTATACGAACATCTTCCTCAGTCGTTGTATGAGTGATAATGATTTAGTCAATACGATGGAAGTGCCATGGCTCTAGTTGCATATCAGCCTTCTGTTACTTAACAAAACAGTGATCAGCTATTTAGGTAAACTATGTTTGATACTAACTCTTCTTGCTCCAATTGCAATACAGGGTTCAGAGCATTGGGTATTTGTAGAGAGAGAAACTTCTAGGCTGGAAGAGCTCGCTCTAGAGAAAGCTATTGGACCCAAGAAAGAAAACGCATTCACAGGTACTTCAGAGGAGCAAACAAGTGTGAGCCTCTCAAAAGTGGATATTGCAGTAGGGAACGGCAAGGAAGTAACAGCACAAGAGGAGCCAGCAAGTGTGAAACTGGACAACCGTGCAAAAGCCAAAATGATTGCTAGTCCAGAGGATTTTGAGTCTGTGTGGGAGGACGAAGTGTATGAGAGTGAAACTGGAGAAGAACCCTCTTTGGAGGTGGCAAGCCAGCCATCTGAGAAGAGCAAAGAGCAGAAGTCCAAGGAGGAAAAAGAAGATGTGATTGCTAGTGAACTTCATCAACCAGCTGGCCCTTTGGAAGGCCAAGTCAAGCAAAGTCAGCAACTTGAAGATTCCCAAGCAGATGAAAGACCAAGGTCTGAGACTTTGGGGCCAGAACCTCCAAAGGAAGGAAGCAAAGCTGCCATGCAAGGGCCTGTCTTGCCGGCTTCAGATAAGAAAGAGTCTAAAATGCCTAGCCCAACCTCTGAGGGTGTTAGAGCTAAAGTGGAGTCTAGTGATGATGAGACAGAGTCTTCAGCCACAGAGCGGGTCATCATCTTTGGCGCTGTAGAAGGAGATGAAGAGGACAGTAAATACCATCCCAGACTGGAAGAGGAAGGAAAGCCTTGTTCTGCTGAACAAGAGGGGCTGGGACCCAAAGCAGACCTTTCAGATGAAAAAGGGAGGAGCCCTGAGCTTGAACCAGTACCCAGCCTGACAGCTGCCAGGGGAAAGGACGCGTCCCAACCCACTTCCTCAGCAGGTGGAGAAGGAAAGTCAGAGACTGATGAATCACGGATAGAATCAGACCAATACGAGAAGGTTCCGGAGCGTAGCAAGAAGATGCACCTTGTAGGACATTGTGCTGCGGAGAAGGAAGCAGATGCAGCAGCACCAGAGGAAAAGGAGTCTGCTGGGCCACCACGCAGTGAATCGAAAGGTGGTGGTGGATCTGCTTCACATTCTCTAGCGAAGGAATCGAGGGACAAGGATGTGCTAGAACAAATGGCAGAATTAAAGCTCGGTTCCCTCCCCAGGGATGGTGAAGAGACTGAGCTCTCTCAGCAGTGGGGCGAGAAGGACAGTGCAGTGCAGAGCTGCATCCTAGGAGAAGGCTTGAAAAGATCAGAAAAGCAGGACATGGGGAAAGAGGCAGAGACTTTGAGTGGGTCAGGAACTGGAAGGGAAACAACAGAGCCAGGAGAAAGGGAAATGCCAAAAATGGTTCTTCAGGTGGAAGCCACAGAGGTTAAACCCCCATTCTCCATAAGCCCCCCACAGCAGCATCCTCCCAGCACCAGAGAAACTCCAGAGGAAGAGGAACTAAGCCACCTCACCATGGGTGATCTGCCCCAGGACACTGGCCCCAAGGCCGGCGAGCCGCCCCAGGACAC
>ML685852.1:5908197-5918424 GCA_007922175.1 Pelusios castaneus | reverse complement strand
ACAAAAGCTCTCGTATGGATGAGCCACTGCAGGACGCACGTTTCAAGGCAGATGAGCCACCCAAGGACAAAGGTCCTGTCACAGGCAGAGAAGAAGCTGAAGCTTTTCCTCCCTGCTCTCCTGTAAGAGGGTCACCTCATGGGGACAAGGGATTGTCACAACCTGTTGTTGCTATGGTGGAAGATGGGAAACCTACCCACAGGAAACAAAACCCAGAGTTTTCTGGGCCCATGAAGTCCACTGCAGGTGGGGTGGCAGCCACTTCTCAGGTGGCTGAGGAGCCCTCCTGCACCACTGCCTGGCAGGGCTCACTGGGACATGACAGTCCAGTGTATGAGAAAACCTCGGTGGCTTTGAAAATTAGGCTGTTTGAACAAGGTGGTGCTTGTGGCCAAGTCTCCAGTGAGCAAAAAAGAGCAACCCATGAGCGGCCATGGGATAATGCTCCTGAAATCAAGAGACCATCGAAACCAACAGAGGTGCAGACAGAGCCACCACGGGCCGCAGACCTGCCCATGTTTCCCACACCCTCAGTCACCTCAGATGACACAGCCAGTGTGGGATGCCTAAGCACTGCGCAACGGGCCGCCACAAAAGAGCCTACACAGCCTCCGGCTTTGAAGGAAGACGTTTCCACGGATTCAGAGCATGAAGACAACACCGTGCTGGCTTCCCCCGACTCCGGCTGTGAGATCACCCTTACAGAAGCTGTGGTAACTCCTCCCATGAACTATCCCAATGGAAAGTTCATAAGCATGTTGCGTGGCTCTTTTATTTATGATCGTGTTCAATGGCACCTCACACATCCATTGACTGAGAACGGCCGCTTTGCATTCCCTGTCCTTTATGTATGTGTATGTGGCCTGGCCTAGGTTGAATGCAGACCCGCTGGCCAGTCGGTCCATCAGCTTTTGTTTTGTGAACTCCTGACGGGTTGGCCACCTGGAGAATGCCAGCTGCTAATGTGAAAGTAGGCACATGAGCTTCACGCCCAGAAGCAAGAAGGGGGTGGGGCATAGGATCAAACAGCTTTTCTATCGCGCACACACACACACACATCTAGCAGCAAAATTCCCACGCTTCCAGCTTGTCCCTTGCACTTCTTTCGTTGATGTCCCCTCTCGCTTGGCTTGTGAGTCCCCCTCACCCCCATCTTTGGCAAGCTGGTGGCTGGAGGGTGAAATAGCTTTCTACTGCTCTTGTAAGGCCCTGGCTCGGTTCCTTTGGAAGCGCCTTGCTAAAGACTAACCCTTTTCTCTAATCCAGAGCAAATCTCAGGAACCATTTTGGGAAGACAAGGATTTATCTGGCCCATCAGTAAAAGCCACCCTGAAAGAAGAGGGTTTAAGAACTGCTATCCCAGTGGTCTGCCAGGTCTCAGTGCTGTTTTCCTAACTGCTTCTTACCCTAGTATGAAAGCTCACCTTAACCAGCTGAGGACTGAATGCTTTTTCCTTCCCCTGCTGCAGAGCGGCTATATATATATATATATGTGTGTGTGTGTATATGTATATGCTCCTCTCGAGTTTGTTGGAGACCCCGTGTCTCATACCTCTCAATCTACCAGTCACTTGGACAAAAGGCAACCGACTGGAACGGTCTGGTCAAAGTGGGGAGAGCTCAGACTTTGTGAGGGCCTGATCCTGAGTGCGTCGAGGTCACTGGAAGGGTTTCCATTGACGTCAGCGGGCTTTGGCTCAGCCCAAGGGTGTGCAGAAGTGGGGGCAAGCAGGGCTGGGACACAACTCTGGCCTGGGGTCCGCTCCTCCCAGTAGCATGGCCACAGCATGATGAGGGGAGAGAGAATGAACTCCACTGGCCCCACGGCTGTGAGTGGGGGTAGGGCACAGAACGTGCTCCTCCAAAAGGGATCAAATTTAAGTTCTCGTGCACACCCCTGGTTCAGCCTTAATAGAGGAAGATCTTTATAGAGGAGTGAACCCATTCCTCGAGCAAAAACCAAAACTGAAAACAAAAATAATAAATAATTCCAGATTTCTGATTTCTGAGCAGTAACCGGGTGGCAAGCAGGGTGGGGTGAAATTCCCCTGTGCTGGGACAGTTGAGAGGTATGTATGTCATTCGAGAGGAGCCTGCAGAGGAAGGCCATCTCTTTGCTCTGATCTTGTTGTCAATTACACTGATTAAACACACAGCTGACCAATCTGGAATGGATCCACTCTAGCTGAGCAGGAAACTTTTGGGAAGCGTTACGGAGTCCAGGCTGGTTCTCACACATGCGCTCTGTTCAGCTCCCAGCAGGATCCCCTGCAGGGCGATCCCCTGCCCCGTACCGTTTACGGGTGAGCACTAACCATTACTCCATGCTGCTGATTAAAATGAACACATAAAAACCCAGAGTGACGCCCCAACACAATGAGTGTAAAATGATGGGGTGATCTCAGTGAAATTGACATGCTCCTTCGCTTTTCCTTGATTATATGCAGCTGATGGAGCTTTTTCTTTTCTTTCATTCAGACTCTTGTCCTCTCCCCTTTTTTCTTTCTTGTTTGTTTTGGTGCCAAATTTACTGATGCCCAATGGAATTGCAGTCTGAGCCGTTTATAAATGTCTCCTAACATACCTGTTGTTTTGCACATGTCTGCTTCCGTCAGGCTCAGCGACACGCCTGAGAATTTCTTTGGGACTGTTTTTCTGTTTTATGATCATGATGATGATTTATTTTCTAATTCCTTTCTGCAAATCAGACAAAGTAAATTTCCCCCTGCAAAGTTCCTGCTGTTAAAAAGGTTTAGTTTTCATGCTTGGGTTGTGTTTGAGTCACTCCCTCTGACATTTCCCCAGCCTCCTTCACCCTGTCTACTGTTGGCTAAGCAGCTTTAGCCTGCCCTTCAGCCTCTCTCTGCCCTTGTGTCTCATTCAGAGAGCGGGAGTGAGGGAGGGCCCAGAGGAAAAAACAAAGCCACCTCGGCACAGGGCTCCTGAGAGCGACACTGGGGATGAGGAGCAAGATCAGGAGAGGGATTCAGTCTTCCTGAAGGACAACCATCTGGCCATCGAACGGAAGTGCTCAAGCATCACGGTCAGCTCAACCTCCAGCCTGGAAGCCGAGGTGGACTTCACTGTGATCGGCGACTTTCACGGCACAGCCTTTGAAGACTTCTCCAGAAGTCTGCCTGAGCTTGATAAAGACAAGAGCGAAATGGAACCTGAAGGTGCAATTTCCTCCCAGGATGCGGACGGAGCAGCTCCTGGCCAAGATGAAGACATTTCCAAGGACGGGGAAAAAGACTCCCACCATATCCCAGAAGTGTCCCATTTCGAGGTACAATGGGGAATCGTGCCACAAGACTTGTGTTTTGGTGTCCTCATCCCACAATGTTATCTTTCTTGGCATCTGGTATCCCTTGATCAGCATGCCCCTTGCATCTGTTTGGAAGAGCATGCCAGCTTTCAAACAAACCAGAGATCCTCTGGAGTGTCTTTGTTTTCCCCTAATGAATGTTGTCATCGGTTTTGCATGGCTGTTTTTGACCCCTCCGGGTGCATGATTAAATTGTGTGTATCCATGTAGCACCTAACTAAAAAAGCTGCTGTTGTGTTTAGCTGGCTGCCTCATTGTCTATACTGTAGTAGCATGTCTGGGTGGGTGGTGTGTATCTCTTAATCCAAATGTCTGGTCCTGTTTTTTGCATGAATTCAACAAATAGCTTGTGTGTTGCGGAAACATGTACTGCAAACTAACCTGTGGTCATAAAGGGGGATGAGCAACTTACACAGGGGCTGGTGGGACATGCCAAAAAAAACTACGATGATTCCTATAAAGGGAATCCTTCTGTTATGATCAGGCTAAACAAACTGCACACGGAGTTGCCGAAGAAACTAAAGGTGTCCAAATCCCTTAGAGAACAGGACAGAGCCAGGACCAGAGTGAACAGAGCACAGTGTTCCCTGCAACTCTGAAACTGAGTCCACGTCCTCAGTTCCTCACCATGGATTGTGTCTCCTGGCCTGCAGTGTCCCAATTACCTCCTATCTTCAGCACAATTTTATATCTTACTCTCTGCAGATTGGCTTTGAGATCCCTGCATTTGAAATCGGGGGAGGTCTGCTCCCTCTGCCAGAGCCCTGGCCTCCTAGAATAGCATCCTGACAGAGTTACTGATCTTCACCCCTTGGGCCAGGCTCCAGCATGGTGCATAACTGCCATGCAGCCCACTAAACCTTTCCACCCAAAGAAATTCACAGCAGAGCCAAACATTAGCACCAAACTCAAACAGGGTTAAGGCCAAGAAATGAAGCCAACTTGCCCAAAGGCACCCTCAGGGAGTTAGAGCTGAACATTGTGCTCAGATTCCAAAGGGGGAGCCATGTTAGTCTATTGTAGAAAGACAACAGAGTCTTGTGGCACTTTTAAAGACTAACAGATTTATTAATCGCATGAGCTTTCGTGGGAGAAAATCCCACTTTCCTATCTTCAAAGCGTCTGACGAAGTGGGATTTTCTCCCACGAAAGCTCATGCGATTAATAAATCTGTTAGTCTTTAAAAGTGCCCCAGGACTCTGTTGTCATTGTGCTCAGAGTGTTCTCTAAAAACCACAGTGCGAGGGGAAGAATACATCCTGGAGAGCTGGACCTAGAATTTGCCCCCGTGCTGCACTGCTGTCCAGCCTGGCAGAGGTGGAGAAATGGCTACAAGGTCTCCTCTGCCAGGATGGCTTGCAGAGACCAGCGCAGCCCATAATGTGAGGGATGGGGCATGGCGGGGGCAACTGGCGAAGTGCTGGATCAGTGCGTCCCTAAGCAGCTTTCCCCAGCAGAGTCCCAGTTGCAGGGCTGTGCTGTCCATGTGCACTCCGTCTCTTTCGCAGAGTTAGTCCCCCTTTCCCTGGCCTCCCTGAGGGTCAGGCTGGCTCCAGGGACGTAGCGTTACCTCTTTGTGCAGCTGCTTGGGGGAATCTAATCCATCATTACAAATCTTCCCTAGGCCACCAGTGAGATGAGTTTGGTGGGTCTCATTCCAATCTCAAGTGGCTGTTTCTCCCAAATTGGGACACACTTTGAAGCCTGCTGAGGAGAAGGCCTGCTGAAGGAGCATCAGCTCCGGATTGGGATGCACTAGCTAATTGTGTGGGGAAATCTGTCCAGGAGACGTTGGCATGTGCTGTCTGCTTCTCAGGGTAAAGAGGCCTCCAGTTCTCCAAGAAAGTGCCTTTGCAAATGTAGGCCATATCTCCTAGCATCCACCGCTGTTCCCAGCCAGTGTTACTTTGGCCCATCGATTGAGATACTAACAGACAGCTTAGTGAAAGAGGCGCAATTCAGCACGTACCAAATTGCTGTTGCATTTTTAACCAAACAATACAGTTTCACACAGTCTGTTGCTGACTTGCTGCGTCCCTTCTGCAGTCATCCATTCTGAAAACAGAGGCCGTGGCTGTCAGCTCGGTGGCTGGCACAAAGAAGGCGGAACCAGAGGTCTCCATGCACCACAGAGTCACCACGGTGGAAACAACACAGGTGACTTGCCCCTTTGACCCTGCCTGAGATTTACTCTGCAGCACGGCCCGGCCAATCAAAAAGTTGTCAGAGAGAGCTGCTTTGCACTACCATGCTTTCTATAGAGCCTCAGTCTGGAACTCCAAATTCCACAACAGGTTCTTCCTCTGGCCCTCGGGGATCAGAGACCCCTGGCCACATAAATGGGATTCATTTCTGAGGCCTGATCTGCACCTAAAACGCTAGCTACAAACATGGTTCAGGGCTGTGAAAAAATGTCATGCCCTTTGTGAGGTAGGTCACCATAGCCCCTGGTACAGAAGTGGCTAAGTTCAACCTTACGACCACCTCTCGGAGAAGTGGATTGAAAACCCTTCTGTTGAAGTTGAGCCATAGTTCAGACACTGTAATGGAGACATGCCCTTTAGATCAGGGAGGTTTTCAAAATGGTTGGTTTCGTGGGGTTTATTTTAACCATTTAAAATGCTAGGCCTTCCACAGCAGCAACCACAGACCAGATGGAGCAAAGACCGATAGGCCACCTTCTTGATTACAGATATCAAATCAAGGCCCCGTCCACTCCTGGTTGTTAAAGAACCCGTTGCACTTTTCTCACACTCACAACCTTTCCCCACCACCCCAGTACCTACTGAATACAGGATGTGCATCCTCTAAACTGGTGAGCAGCATTGGCAGCTGTGGCCCACCCATAGGAGACTGCCTTAACGGGGGACCAGTAATGGCTTCCCTACCCCAGGGGTCTCCCAGTATGTCGCAGCCCCAGGACACTCACGTTTTGTCAGCATGTGTAGACAAAGCAGAACAAGTTCTGCTTTCCAGCTGGCTCACTCCCCGCCCGACTGCATCCTCACCAGGTCTCCCCTTCCCTCGGCAGGTCGACAGAGGCACCGCAGACAGAAAAGAGACAACAGCCACGTCCCACATCATCACCACAGAAAGCATATCAACGACCTCAGTAAGCATGTGGCTTCGCAGAGCCAGGCCATCTTCTCCTGGGGACCTTGGGTGGCAGCAGCTAACTGCATCCTTCCTCATTGATTGATCACGGGATGCTGGGTAAAAGGGCGCACCCTGAGATTGGGGGCTTGGCGGAGGGCGCTGTTCCTTTGGAGATTGGGACAGAAGGACACTCTGTCCCTGGCCATGTGAAGGTGCCAACAAACAAAGGGAGACCTGCTGTGTCTCCGGTCCTCCTCTCCCAGAGTCAGCCGTCTGTTTGTCCTGCCAGTGTCCGTACCAATGCTGCAGTGTAATGTTGTCCCTCCAGGATCACAGCACCAAGCCTGGGAAGGGGGCAGGCCCTGTTCCGGAACTTCGCTCCGTATCCCCGGTGAGTCGAGAAGACACTTCTGCTTCCCAGGTTTCTGTGCTGGGCAGAGGCCCAGGGGTGCTGCAGGATGTTGGCTGGCTGGCTGCAGAATGCCACTCCTTGGAGCTGGCCCTTAGCTTGATGCTTAGACTCTCAGTGGGTGTCGTACATCTGCCGCATTATCTTTTCTTGGGCGCAGAGACCCTCTTCCAGCATGGGGACGGAGAGCACCAGCTCCTGGGGCTGGGAAATTTCTGTAGAGCAGGAGGAGAGAATAGGCCGGCCATCCCACTGGCTGAAGGTGTTCAGGGCGCAGCCAGGAAGCTACTGCCTGGAACAAGCACACATTGAATGCAGATGGGAGAGCTCCCTGGGCTATCTCCTCGTTCACACAAAAGTCCATTGATGCCAGGGGAGTCCTGCTTGAGCAGCAGCCACTGGTCCCATAGCACTATGGTCTTGGACCTCTATGAGGTCTATTTCATCTAGGAACTGCAGATCCCTCCTCTAGGGTTCAATCCTGTGAGGCGATGCTCAGCTTTCATTGACAGCCTTTGGCGTCTCCCATCAGCAATTTGCAGGGCACACTCAGCACTGGCAGGATCAGGCCCTTACAGCAGACCTCTGCTAGTTGGGGTGGAGCCCTCCCAGGTCCTGCACCTGTCCCAGGTCCATCACTTTGCAGGGCCTACATCCCCAAGGAGCACAGAATGGGATTGTGTTCCCCATTGGGAAGGGCCCTCTCTGCTGCTCTGCCAGCTGTTGTGGTTGCCCAGGAGACAACAGCTTCTTCCCACAAAAGCACTCCCACTGGTTGCAACCATGCTACAGTCTCTCTCTTGCCCAGCAAACTCTCCACCCCTCTACATGGTGGGTAGATAGTGTGACAGCAACCAGCTCTTCACAGGCCGAGCAAGAACCTTGGTCCTCGCAGCCCCACTTCTCTCTCTTCACTCCCTTCTGCTCTTCCTTGCCTCCGCATGAGCTGGCTCCCAGCCTCATAGAGGGAGGGCTGGACTGCGCCAACCCCTGCTAGCCCAGCTGTCCCTCTGGTTGCACTCTGTCCTGAGGAGCACAAAGGCTGTCGTGGTGGGTGATTCAAGTCCTAACTCCCAACAGAGAGCCAACCTCAGAGCAGGCCAAGAAGACAGTGTAAGAGAGAAAAGGCATGAGGAAGAACTAGAGATGTTAGGACAATGTGTCTTGAGAACTGGGAGGTTTTAGGCATCCTGGCATCCTTCCAAGGCCCCATGCTGATAGCACGTTAGGGGAAGTGGGGCTCCGTGGCCGTGTCTGGCTGACACAGCTGCTCCTTCATGTTCCGTAGATCACCAGTGGCTCTGCTGGGAAGGAAGTTCTCACCAGCATATTTGGTGCCACAGCAGAAACCCTCTCCACCTCCACCACTACCCATGTTACCAAGGTAAGAAGGGCACAAAGCCAGGGGTGGGACATCCCTCACCTTGTGGGCCGGCTGTGGGTTCCGAAGGAAAGTGGCTTCCATTGGGAGAGGGAGAACTGGAAGTGCCGATTGCATGGCTGTGTTCGCTGACTACAAACAGCAAAGGCATCATCCTACAATGGT
Source organism: Pelusios castaneus (assembly GCA_007922175.1). Lineage (NCBI taxonomy): Eukaryota > Metazoa > Chordata > Testudines > Pelomedusidae > Pelusios > Pelusios castaneus. The sequence continues at coordinate 5,910,048 of ML685852.1, read as the reverse complement.
GTCATTTACGGAGCAACTGAACACCAAGAGCCCTTTGCCATTTCAAGTGAACGGGGCCAATTCAGCCCTGGTATAGGTGGGTGTAGCTTCATGAGGGCCACTGGCGTCAGAGTGAATTTGGGCCAATGTGTTTCTTCCCTTTTTGGCTGTGCCCTACTTTTCAGGAGGGAAGCTATTCCATGGTGTGTGTGTCATATACTTACACACACCAGTGCCAAGGCAGATCTACTAGGGAAGGGGGGGGATCTTGCTACCCAAACAGCAAGGAAGAGAGAAATGTGCATCGTTGGGTTGGATTGTACAGTGCTCCCCATTGGCCCAGCTCCCACTGATTCAAGTGGGCACAGAGTCAGGTGGCTGCTGAGCACTATTGAAAATCCCACCCGCCACACCTAATGTGAAACCAACAATGAGAGCTGTTTCCAAACCCATGAGCCCTCCAGGGAAAACCACTCCCGCAGGCACCAAGGTTGGGGCAAACACACATCAGCTGATCTCAGCTCCGGGGCTGATGCCCAGGCAGAGGTGGGATTCAGCAGCTACTGTAGGACCCAGACCATGCCAGGTTGGTGAAGCTCTGGCATAATACGTACCTTTGGCCCTCCCCACAAAGCAATCCGGCTGCTGCATTCGGCATCAGCTGATGCTTGAGTGGCCTCCAGGGTTGTGCGTAAGAATCGTGCAGTCTGGGGACTCATCCTGCTCCCTATTCCATTCCAGACTGTGAAAGGAGGGTTTGCAGAGACCAGAATAGAGAAGCGAATCATTATTACGGGAGATGAAGATGTGGATCAAGACCAGGTAGGAGGGAAACCTGTGGGAGGCCACTCAGTATTCTCAGGGGACCGTCAATGGTGGCTCTTTCCTGGGCTCATTTCCTGCTCTGCTAGAAAAGCTGGTCCATCAGATATCACTGGGAAGTGCTTGCTTCCCTGAATGGCTCGTTCTATTCAGAGGGATGGAAGAGGGGATCAACTGGGGGCGGTGCTATTCGGGTCCAGCAAGCTCTGCACTCCTACTGAAGCCAGTCTGTGCTCCGAGCAAGTGGTGCAATTTGGCCTTACAGTCAAAACAAGAAGGTTGTGTGGCTTACAGGTGGCCAGTAGCATCTTTCAGTGTAGAGTCTCCCATCTGGGTCCCTTGAATTAATGAGGAAACAGCATGTGCTCGCTCTTCTCGGGCGAGGCGAGCAGTCTGGCTGTGAACACAGCCCAGCTACCGGGTGGCGTAGGAGTAACCGAAAATAGATTCTAACCGGAAAAGGAGGGAGTGGGTTGAATGCATAAGCCAAGCGCAATAAAAAAGAAATCCAAAATAAGGACTGCATTCAAACATGGAGCCAGACTGTGGAATCCCCTTAAGGTACATCCACATTGAGCCACAGGGGCGAATGGTAACTGCTCTAGTGGCACTCCAGCTAGCTCACTGAATACAGCAGTCAAGGAGGGACCACATGGGCTTCAGCGATGGCTCTACAAGCAAGTAGTACCCAGATGGATCAGTGGGGCTTGTACAGCTCAGTCTGAGACCCCCACCACAGTGTTCCCACTGCTCTGTTTAGTGAGCTAGCTAGAGTAAGTAGCAGAGATTGACACATCTCTTGGACAGAAGAGCTCTATTCCGTGCATTCGTCCAGGGCAAGTGTCCTTACTTTTTTATAATACCATTAAGAAAACTCCAACAGTACAAAGTACATTAAAAAAAGCAGATCAATTTGTGAATACCAGGGTGAAGGGTGATCACTAGGAGCCAGCATGGGTTTTTCAAAGACAAATCATGCCAAACCAGCTTGATTTCCTTCTTTGGCAGGAGAACTGGTTTGGTGACTAGGGGGAATGCAGACAGGGCCGT
>ML685852.1:5880617-5900031 GCA_007922175.1 Pelusios castaneus | reverse complement strand
GGGGTTATGGGGTCTGGGGGATGTATCCTGGGGCTGTTAATGAGGTCTGGGGGGCAGGCTAGAGGTTTGGGGGTTATATCAGGGAGGCGCAAGCTGATGTCGGGTGGGGGGTTATGTCCAGGAGGGGGAGAGTTGGTGGGGCCCTGGGGTTTATACCTGGGTGGTGTTAGTGGGGTCTGGGGTGTAGGGGGAGAGTCTGGGGTTATAGCCAGGTGGAGTGTATGGGGTGCTATACCCTGGGTGGAGTATTTATAGGGTCTGTAGGGTAGGCTGGAAGTCTGGAGGGTTATACCAAGGAGGGGGAGGGTTTATGGGGTCTTGTGGTTATAAGGGGGAGGAGGAGTATTAATGGGGTTTGGGTGGATAGGCTGGGAGTCTAGGGATTTATATCTTGGGGAGGGGTGTATATTTAGGCAGGGAAGAGTTGGTAGGGCTCTGGGGTTTATACCCTGTGGGGGGAGTATTAATGGGGTTGGGGGGTAGGCTGAGTCTGGGGGGTTATACCTGTGAGGGGCAGGCTGGGGTATGGGGGGGATTATACCCTGGAGGGGGAGGGTTTAGAGGGCTGGGATGGTAGCTGGGCTTTTGGGGGGTTATACCCAGGAGGGAGAGGGTTTACAAGGTCTGGGGGTTATGCCAGGAGAAGGGAGAGTTTACAGGGGCTTGGGGGCAGGCTGGGGATCTAAGGGGGTTATATGCTGGAGGGGAGGCCTTATGGGGATATGAGGAGAGCAGACCGGGGGTTTGGCAGGTTATACCCAAGTGGGGAAAGCTGTGGGGAGTTTTCTGCTGAATGTTTTTATAAATGCACCTCATAAAATCTTCTCTCATTTACTAATATGCTGTGGCAAGATACGTGTTAACAGATGCGTGGTCTATGATTTTTCCTAATATCTTTACTGAAAGGGTTAGGGAGGAAAGGGCTGTGAGTAGATTTTGTGCTGTGCTGGTAAGTTTTCAGGGCTGTTTTTGTTTAGCTGTTGAGTGTTGAATTGCTGTAATTTTATTTTCTCCTGTTTTGGATAGTGTGATTGTGAATTGGTGCACTGAGTTCAGAAACTGATCAGAAGGCTGTGTCTGGATACCTAGGCACCCATTTCTTGTTCTTTATTAAGCACTAACTGTGCTCTTTACTGTGTAAAACTTAGATACCAGAAGAGCCCTGCTTCAGAGAGTGAACAGCCCAGAACTACAGCATCATCAGGCTGTGCTGAGTAAAAGTTTTCATAAAACATGTTGGATTGAAGTATCTGTGTATTTATGTAATACAAATACTGTGTGCTTGTCTTATCCCACATTCCTGCTAGAGAGTTTTGACAACAGAAGGACCGGCAGACAGGATGGCAGAGATGCAGATAGATCCAGACCTGGCCAAGAGACTCTTTTTTGAAGGTGCCACAGTTGTCATTTTAAACATGCCCGAGGGGACAGAGTTTGGTATTGATTACAACACATGGAATGTGGGCCCCAGGTTCCGGGGAGTCAAGATGATTCCTCCAGGCATCCATTTCTTCCACTATAGCTCTGTCAACAAATGCAACACCAAAGAGACAGGTCCCCGTACTGGCTTCTTCTTATGCCTGCAGCAGCGGGACTTGCAGATTCTGCACTGGAACTCATCCAATGAGGAAGTGGACCTCACCCCAGCATCTGAAGAAGAGACTTCAATAATGAGGTCAAATCTCCAGGAAATGGACAGGTTTCTTGGGCCCTACCCATACAAGACTCTCAAGAAATGGATCTCCCTCACTAACTTCATCACTGAACCAGTGATAAAGAAGCTGCAGCCAGAGAGTGGACAGATCTGTGCCTTTTCAGAGGTTCTGCCAGTTCTGGCTGGAAAGTACACCAAAGATCGAGCTGAACAGAACTTGCCCCGATATGACACAGAGTGTAAAAGCTATGCAGAAGGCCTGGCCCGACTGCCCAAAATGAAGCTGAAAGCTGGCACTGAGATACGGTTCACAGAGATGCCAAAGCAGATGTACCCTGATGGTGCTACTCCTGAGGAAATAACCAAGCACAGCATGGATCTAAGCTATGCTCTGGAGACAGTGATTAACAAGCAGTACTCCAGCCAGCCCCAGGATGTGCTCGGTGAGTATAAAGGCTGGGCCATTGCAAAGCAGTCTTGAACACTTAGAGCAGCAATAATTGTGTCCAGTAATCATCATAGTCCAGTATAAAACTGGGAATTGGAACACGTAAAACATAGTTCCATTCTTGCCAAAAAATCAACATTTGAACTGTTGGCAAGTCAGTTAGTCTCTCCAGGCCTCCAATTCCTCATCTACAAAGCCAGGATAATACATTCCTCATGTCACAGGTGTTCTGGAGCGTAAATGTTTGTAAAGCAGTTTGAGATTTGTCAATGAAAAGTGCCTTACAGTGCGCCTCACTGCGGATGAATTTTCAAAGCAGTGTGTGGAATGTTAACCATGGAGGTGTCTCAGTATTGCTATAGAAATCTGTTTCCTCTTTCCTCCAACGTTCCTTTCACACTGCTCTCTGGGGTCCTCTCTGGCTTACATCGGCTGGTTCCCCCTCTGCTGGCAACCCGCCTATTGACTCAATAAAGAAAAGTACGGCTTATTAAAGTCATCTGCTACCCTGTACATTTATCTCTGCATATTTTGATTAAAAAAGGTGCTCATTGGGAACCACCTGGATGGTGCATTTACAGTGCATTGAAATCATTAATTGGAGCCTGGGGGGTATCAACATAATTGTTTTAATTTCTGGACAGAGAAATGGGTTCTCGCAGATGTACAAAGCTGCTACAAACGGGACATCACTGGGACGTGTAGAAATTGGTCAGTTAGTGTCAGCTGTTGGTTTTGGCTGCTACAAAACTTTATCTGTAGCCATTTATTGTCAACTTCCATTAAAATCACTAAGCAGCAGGGAGTCTTGAATGTGGTAATCTTTTCTCTCACTCACTCCTCCCACGTTAGCGTAGCGATGGCTAAAAGACAGGGAACGAGGAGCTTAGGAAGTCGAAACCTTCTCTTGTGCACTGCTGGTGACGCCTTCTGGTGAGATTTGGGGATTGTTGTAAGGAAATGCTATGAGTAAAGACTGGACGCATTGTACTGAACAGTGTGACATGCATTATTTACTGACATATCAGAAATTACCAGCTGGTGTCCCTCAATAGCATTGCTGTAATTAGCTGCTAACTCTGTTGGAAACAATGGCAACATCTGCTCCAAGTTAATGCCAGCTCTACTAAGGACTCTGAAACCGAGCTGAGATGACACTGTTCCCCTCCAGATAAACCCTGGATGATTGGTATTTACTAGAAATTCTTCTTGTGTCCTCATCCTTTTCGCTGTTCACTTCCTATCTCCTAAAAAAGTAGAACTTTAGCTGTTTTACCTCCTACAACATTTCAGAATAATCTCCTCCCTAGCTAGCTGTTGTTGGGGAAGTGAGTGTCTAAATATCTGATCATTCTGAACCCTGACTGGCCGATAAGGCCCATGTACACCGTGGCCTATGGCACTGGAGTGCGGTGGCGTAGACACTATCTACGACAACGGAAGAGATTTTTCCACCGCTGTTGGTAATCCAACTCACCAAGCAAGGTGGTGGAATTCTTCCAGCAATCAAGTTTAATCTGGGGTTAAATCAGCATAGCTACCACTCTCGGGGGGTGGATTTTTCGTATCTCAAGCACCGTAGCTCTGTCAGTCTAACTTTTAAGCATAGAACAGGCCTAGGAAAGCAAAGCTACTGTAACAGCCAAACCACATCATCTGCTCACCATATATTGCTCGTTTGTTGTCTGCTTGTGTTCATAATGTGGTACTCGCGTCGCTGTCTAGTTACAGCGGCAGCAGTTGTTTCCTGGGTGACAATCTAAACATCACAGCGCCATCTCTGAAATCACTTGGTGGTGGCATTGTTCTCAGACTGTTTGAAAATGGTCGTGATGAGAAGGTTCATGATCACTGTTATAACATGTCCTCTTTGATAGTCAAGGAGGTGCGGAGTGGTCAGTGATTGGAAAACTAACTGCTGTTAATACAACCATCAGGAGTGCAGGGGGCTGGTGTGTGTCAACAAGACAAACCCAGCTATGCAAGGCTTTTTGTAGGCGTGGTCCACAGGGGTACAGTAATCCTCGGTTCTACCTCTGGCTGAATGACTAAAGTCTTTCAATGTCTCTTCTTTTCATGCCCTCCGTTGACGGGGGTTTCCAGCTGAGCTGCAGTTTGCTTTCATCTGCTTCCTGATTGGAAACGTGTATGATGCATTTGAGCACTGGAAAAAACTCCTGAATGTCTTGTGCCGATCAGAGGATGCCATAGGGAAGCATCAGGACCTCTACACCAACCTCATTTCCGTCCTGTACTACCAGCTCAGTGAAATCCCAGCTGACTTCTTTGTGGACATAGTGTCCCAGGACAACTTCTTAACCAGCACCTTACAGGTATGTTACCAGCTGTGCAAGTGGTTTGGGAAGCAGAAATATGAGGAGTCTCATGAGAAATGAGGGGACATACAAAACCACTCTCAGCCAAATTCAGAATAGAGTCTGGGGGGCAGAGGGGATGTAACCTTGTGTACGATATATTTCCCCCCATGTATATGTAGCTTGCCCACACAACCCACTTACACATCACTTCTGAATTTGACCCACTGAGACTCTCTTTATGGGAGTCTAAGGGAGTGCAAATTGGGTTAACCAATGTGTAGAGGGGCCGGCAGAGCAGTGTAACAAGAAAGGCAGCTAACAGGAGGGTGTACATTAGGGTCAAAACTAAAGCTTTTTGTGGCTTCTAGGCAATGATGTATCTTAAGTAAATGTTAAGCTCCAGTCCGTTTTGATACAGCATATCTCTATTGGGGGTTTGTGCCACTGTGACTGAAACCCTCCTTATTTAGTACAAAGGAGTCTGAGTGAGTGCAAGAGGGGCTAATTTTCTGAATTTGTCTCATCGTAATGGAACCTTGCTTTCGTGGCAGATTAAAAGCCCACTGGTCCGGATTGAGGTCAGTTTACGTTGTAGGAAAATTCTCTTGGTGAAGAACTGGAGTGAAGCCCTTTATGAACTTAGCGCACTTGACGGGCTCAAAGACCACCCTTCCCCACCCCCCTTGTCTTTGTATCATGCTCACTTGTTTCCTCGAATCAAGTTATTATCCAGTGGAAATTTAGAGATAGTTGCCCAGATTGCAGAAAAGTCTGATTTGATGCTGAGACAGCCAGAGCAAAGCCTTATAACCCAGTGCCAGTGAGACCTGAAGGAAGTGCCTGTAAAATACATTCTCTCCATTTAAATCCCTCCGACATCTTAATAAATCGACACAAAGATTTACTAGCTAAATAGGAGCCTATTTGCTGCTTTTCTAATGTTTCCTCTTAAAAAACCCCAAAGACAAATGCATGATTGTAATTTATCAGTGAAGATTTATTTTCTGCAGTAATTGTTCAAGATGTGCTGCAGATGATTTCTAGGCTTGTGTTCCAACTCCTGCCTTGTCAGCCTGATCGGTCACATGTCTATTTGTGACTACTATCTATTGTCACTGGCTACAAATGACAAGGCGCTGCCTTCAGTGTAGAGTTCCTCCATCAGCCCCTAAGAACTCGCGTGTCAGCAGTCTCAATAGGTGTGACAAGGCAGACTGGCCTGCTCACACAGACTGAGAGCAAGACTTCTAAAAGCTTCCTTCCACTGCTATAAAAATATTCTGAAGTCTGTAATTACCATAATCGGTTTTAATAAAATAAACATTTTTGCACTAAATAAAACAGTAAAGTGAAAGTTAGACTGCAACGTATCTTTCAAGTGCCAGCTTCTCAGGTTCACCGTGTGTGATTAAATCTGTGATCTGATGGACTGAGAACTGCTTAGCTGCTTTATAATGTCAAAGCATGTCTACACTGCTTTATGTATCCCTGCAGCAGCGAGTTTCAGAGCTCAGGTCAAGTGACTCAGACTCCTGTTATGGGGCTCTAAGGCTGAAAATCCTGTTTAATCAGACACATCTGCAATAACCATCTGAAGTGCCACAGAAAAATAGTGAACGTGTGAAAAGTTAATAGATTTATGCCAGTGAGACATTAGAAAATCCCTCCGTAAGAGTCTTTTGAGGTTGCAGCTACCTTTGTTCAAGGATCTAGAGAGGATGACTGTAATGTACATGATGATTAGAAATTGGAATCTTCAAACAGCTGTTTAAGGGAGCTCCATTTCTCCGCCCTCCTAGGCATTTTCTGTGGGAGCTCCCTGCCTGCCCTCTAAGACATTGGAAATGCTGGAGAACCACACTGGTCCCGTGTGGACTCACTCCTTGGCTAGTCATAGGAAAGCGAGGGTGGTCAGGTCACCCACGCCTGGTCCTGCTCCCAGGTCAGGGACTCAAGGTGTGAGCTCTCAATCATGGATTTAGTTTCATCTGCCTAAAATATTTGGGGTTTCATTTTTAAGCATTTGTTACAGTGAGAAACTCAAAGTGCTGGGCCAAAAGAGACATTAGTGTGGTATGCTCCATCCGTTCAGAAAAAAGTGTTCAATGCACCTCCGTCTCAGCCGATGGCGCCAGCTGCTCAGAGATTGTACAGCGTGGGCAGTTCCCGCGAAGGGCACACTGTTTGCCCCAGTGTCCACCTTTGAATCCCATTCTCTAGAGGGGCACAGACCGCTGCTTGTAAGCCTTCTTCAGTTTAGCACCCTCATCTCACCCCCTTTCCTTCCACTCTTGATTTGTGAGTGGGATTTTCAAAAGCGCCCAAATAAGTGACTTGGGAGCAAACGTCTCATTCATTCTCAATGGCATCTGTGCTCCCAAATCACTTACTCTTTTGGTACCCCTGTTTAAGTCTATGCATACCCCTGCTTGAGATACAACTCCCTCGTTCCTCTGCTTTCAAAGATTACAAATCCCTGCCATTTAAATAGTGCTGGTGTTTCCAGCAGTGACTGTGTGGAACGAAGGCAGCGTTCATCTTGGCTATGGAGTGAGGATGGAGACTGCACTGCCTTGGTGAGAAGCTGCCTGTAGCCCAGAGCCGCTTCTGAAACCCTGCAACTAAAGAAAGATCCTCTCAAACCAGCCTAACCTGAAACTTAAGTCTGCCCGCTCCATGGATGGCCATTTCAGCCCCAGTCTCGGCAGGAAAGACGTGTGTTTGATGCCACCATTGATTGTCTTGCTGACTACTCATGTGTTCTTTTAGGTGTTCTTTTCCTACAGCTGCAGCACTGCTGTGCACCGGACACTGAGGAAAAAGGCAGAGAAGTTTAAAACCCACCTAACTAAGAAATTCAAATGGGACTTTGAGGCTGAGCCAGATGATTGTGCCCCCGTGGTAGTGGAGCTGCCAGAAGGAATCCGATTGGACTGAATGAAATACTTCCTTGGAACCAAGCACCTGGTTTCGGTAGCTCCTTTTTCTCTCCTCTTGCTGAATTTGCCAGATTTCTGAATTCTGTATTTCATCCTGTAAAATGAACTTGGTGATGCCCAGCTGATTCCTCCTGCTCCTAGAGAAGCAGATCTGGGAAACTGAGAAGCATTGCGTATTCAGTCCCAAGGCCAGAGCTCTATGGCATCATTCTAGGAGTGTTGGGGGGGAAATATTCCAACAAGGTGCAACGCTTCCAGGGTCGCTCTGAGTACTTGGGCAACTTGTATTTCCTTAGTTCTTCTGCAGCTCCTGCTCCATGGACACAGCCAACCTGTCTGGTGGCCTTAGCCGCCTTCGTTAACGAAACCGCCTCTGTTTTAGAGTCTGGAACTGTGCTCTGGCTTGATGCCTTTCAAATTAGGAGATGGGTTGAACTACCTTGTGATGAGTGACTATATGCTACTGTCTGTGCCCGCGTTACGAATGGAGAAATTCCACTTGACTCCTCTGAGTTCACATCTATGGGCCTCAGACTGAAACAGTTCAGAAGTGGCCCCTCAGATTACTATGCTGTTGATTGTACTTTGCAATAATATGTTGTAATGAAAAAGCATATCCGTTCCTAAATCCTTCGGTTGCAGGGGTCTGCTACCTAATGAACCAGATCGAAGGAGTAAGAAAACACCCTTCCATAGACATTGGCAATAATATCGTGTCAGTAGCTCAATTCCTAGTCTTGTCCTGTAATTCTGGCTCTCTGTGCAAGACAGCAGGATTGTTTTGGTTTTTAAACAAGAATCCCTACTGCTGTTCAACTAACTTGCTTCTTTCTAGACAGCTAGACTCCTTCAGGAATTCGTTGTATGCGTGTCTAACACAATAACCTACTTATTAGTCTTTCACAATGGTAGTTCAAAATAAATGTTCTTATGTTACTTTCCTCCACAAATATCCCTAGTCTTTTGTGTGAGTTACTTTAGCCACAATGTGTGTTGGTTTGTTATTGCACTCGTCCTCACCTCGAAGTAAAGTATCAGTGATTTTTTTTCTCTCGTCCAAGGATAGCTCCTGCTGAGGAGATAAGCAAGTACAGTATAGTGCACAATGCTGTTTGTTTGTGAGCGGAGGCCTGTGATACTGTGCCTTTGAATAAACAGGAATCAGCCATAGAAATAACATTTGAAACAAAGTTTATTTTTAAAAAGAGAATCAATTTAATACAAAATATTTAAGAGAAGTTTAGTCAATAACATAATTAAAATGAAAAAAATGCTGAATCCTCAAAACCTTTGAGTTAAAGGCTGCTTTTCTATATAAAGAAAGAGCTGGGGGGAAATATCCAAATTTCAGTCAAGCATTATAAATCTGGCACAACAGGTCAACCTAAGACAAGTAACGTAAGAGACTCTTATTTTTGGGAGACTTCAGTGAGTAAGAACTTAAGCAACAGCGACTTTCACTTTGGCATGCTTGAAAAATTTCCCAGGCTGACTTGAAATAATCCGAATAATTCACTGACTACAGTTAATCCCTCTGTTTAATAAATCCTTTAGTTATAAATGTGAAGCATGTTTTGATGAGAGAAATGTATGCATCGAAGTATTGAAGGTAGTTTTTGTTTTAAAAAATAATCTGTTTTTAGTTTAATTACATTCCAGCTTGCAGCTTTACACTAATGATGAGAAAAAAAGTTAATTACTCAGCAAATAAGCATTTGTTAGCACAGTAATAATGTACAATTAAGAATTTGAAAATACTAAACGATATAATTGCTTCAATAAACATATATGGTTCTAGAGTATCTTCCTATATAACTATATATTGGTCATGTTACCAGTGAGAATGTACCTTTCTTTAAAAAATGATTAAAATGACAAGTTCCAGAGGGGGAGCCGTGTTAGTCTGTGTACAGCAAAAACGAGAGTCCTGTGGCGCCTTAAAGACTCTCACATTTCTTTGGGCGTAAGCTTCTGTGGGCTCCAAAATCTTCGTCAGATGCAAGTCTATAAGGTGCCACAGGACTCTCCTTATTTTTGATTTTAAAATCATAGAAGAACAAAACAGGTTGTCCCAGAGGTGGATTGGGTTGAACGTTACCCTTTATTACCTGCTTGTTCTACCTTGACGTTGTGAGTGAGCGAGGAGGAGGAGCTCCCTTACAATTCTTTTCTCCAAAACTGTGTGGAAATACAGACATGGCTGACAACTTTTCATGGACCCTTTTATGGTTACATCAACACCTATATGATTAATACTGATGATTATATGGTGCATATAATTATCCCCGCCCCTGTTACTGTTTACAGGTTTTTCATATATTGCGCAGACACTTTACCTTCAAACTGATTATTTTCTACAACAGAAATTACTTCACAGCCCTTACCAAGCAGGGAGGAAGGGGAAGAAAGGTGATAAGCAATGTTCCCATCCAGAACCTTTTGTTGGAGGGGAAGGTAGAGAGAAAAAGGAAGATAACATAACTTTTAACTAGAATCTCATTTACAGGACAGCAAGCTTGCCCGTGGTAACCTCATTACTAAAGTGTAACTCTCATTCAGCCCAATTGCTCATTGAACTCTTTCCCACAAAAAGGATGATTTAAATTGAGGCTTTCCACTGGGTGAATTAAATCAGTCCACTCTGGTTAAGTGCAGTCTCATCTACTATCCTCAGCCATTGCAGGATTGTTCTCTGATGAATTTATCTAGAGTTTTTGTTCTGTCTCATTTAAATGGGTTGAATAATGAGGCTCTCCTAAACCATTTCACTCTAACAGGTAATGCCATTAGGAAAATGTTACTGCTTAAATCTTCCTTTACTCAATTTCATTTAATTAATCCAAGTGCTATTTCTTACACCGCACAGAAGTCTGTCCCCCCACAGCCCGTTGGCATGTTTACACCCTTCAGATACTTGTATCTACGAGGGGTATTCTCCCTGCAGCTAGCTTGTGGTTGGAATACCCATAATTCATGTTTCGATGCTTTCATCATAGATAACTTAATTTTTGTTTTCAGTGGCCTCATGGAGCTGTGCAGTATCAGGTGAAAGAACTGTTTCCGATTTCTCCACCCGCACTAGCCTGGGAGTGCTGCACAAACAGCCTCTTTGGCTCAGTGCTAGAGAGATGATCTGCAGTGACTGCTAATCCAGGGCAGCAGTGAGCTCCCATCCGGTCTCATTTGGAAGGAAGACTCAATATGGTGCCTTGGGAGAGGTGGGGAAGGGCAGTTCTCTATAGGGACCCCTTTGCTGAGGGATACAGACCAATCTAACCGTGCACAATAGTCTGTTGTCTCTGCGTCCTGTGAAAACATACCCTTTACACACCTGAAGTGTTAGTTAATGGGATTTTATTCTACATGCTGGTAGTACCTTTAAAAATGATCGAGGTTTATTTTATGGCTTAGGAATGATCAGATAAACAGACACTTTCTTTTCTCAATTACTGGTGGAAAAATTAGCTGCCACCCCCTTTTTTGTAGTCTTTTCTGCCACAGCTACACTTCCTCGGTAGCCGACGTGCTCTAGCTCATTATGTATGTATGTCGTTAGGAGCAACTAGCGAAGTGGAAGAGATGATGAGTGTGTAACAGGATCCAGTGCACAGTGAGGGGCAGGAGAGCAGCTTTCATGTGCTCTGGTCTGTCCGCGCCTCAGTGGAGGTGCACTTCCTGCCACTCGGTGCACTGGTCTGCTGCCAAAGGTGGGGGAGTGAACAGAGATGATGGCACGGGTGTCCCATGTCTGGTTGTCTGCTGCACACATTCCTGAACGAGCGCTGAGCCCTCTTTGCTCTTGCTGAGCTGTCAATGGCCCTGGGGGACGTCCTTGTGCGCTCTTCTGGTGCTGCCTCATCTCCGCCATTTCTCTCTAATGGAGTTAGCAGGACCGAAAGGGTTTCTAGTCAGTGGTTCCTCCATGCTGCTAAAAGCCCACACGTACTCCCCCTGCATCTGAAATCATAACAAGCTGCTTTCTGCACATTGAAACTAATTTGGGCTGGAGAAAACCGTGTGAGAACCGCTCCGTCGCGCTGCAGCACCTTGCAGATGGGAGAATGGGGGAAAACGCTCCATGTTGCCTGTCACTCCTCAAGTCAATCTGTTTCCTTAGACAGGTGTGACTGAACTGTGACAAAAATTGCACCTCTCATCCTGTCTGTGCATGAGGCTTCACTTGTGATTTCCATCTGCCTGAAAAGCAAAATCCTTTTGTCTCTGTGTTTTCAAGTGGATCGGCATCAATTTCCTTATTGTGGCAATGGTGAGCACTGATCCGTCCATTTAGCCTGTTTTACCTGTCCAAGCTGTTTTATAGAGCAGCTTCCTTTCTGAGCAGCCGTATCATTTGTATTACAGTGGTGCCCGAAGGCCTGGAACAACCTTGTGATCCGGCTGTGCTTGAGCACTACATAAACCATAAAAAAAGACTGCTCCTCTCCAAAAGAATTTATAATCTAAAAAGTGGGATGAAAGGAGGGGACAGGGTGTGAAACGCAAGCCAAGCAGTCACAATGAAGATTGATATTTTTAAAATTCTATATGAATATTTAACCCAACTTTTCTTTAAACTTCAAAAGTCTTTTAATCCTTGTCTTTCCTGTTTATAGCTAATTGTAGCCCGTTTCTCGATGATTAACTTCAACCTTTTCAATTTAATTGTATTCTTTGTTTATGAAAGTTAACCTTTGCCTTTTCTGCAGGTTTTTGTTTTCTTTTCCAATTCCAGTCTTTTCTGATTCTTAAACAGTTTTAAGCTTTGTCTCTTTTACACAATTTAAAAATTATTTAGTCTTAGGAAGAAGTTTTGAAAAGCACAAATGGAAGTTAAGCACCTGACTACCATTTTGTACCGTTGGCACTCCCCTATCAAAACAATCAATATTTATATCCCCATATCCTTCTAAAGTCATTTCTTTTCTCCCATTATGGCCAGAGCTCGCCGTTGATCCTTTTGAAGGATGGTTTGCATAGAGTCTTAGGAAAGTGGAGATCTGGCTTGTCCCTTCCTCTAAAGGAGGAAAGAAAAGAAACTTTCCAAGAATCCTGACGTACCAACTTATCCAGCCTACACTATGGTATCTAACTCCATGACTTGCTTTGACGTGCATGTGCTGTGTTTGGCTGTTCCCGTCTGATGTGAGCCACTGGAGTTTCAACGCTATTTTTGCTCCCCTTGGAGCGCTGCTTGATGCCCCATACATATGCCTCAACACAGGGCTCTCTTGCTACGTTCTGCCTTTGGTATTACAGCGCTGGCCTTTGACTCCGGGCAGTAACCCAGCATTGCTGCTCTGGCCCGTGGAGGCATGTATTGGAAAAGAGCAGCCAGTAGAATTGGAGCGTGTTTGGCGGAAGGCTAATACAGCGTGATCCTTCTGTAGTGTGTAATTAACCTCTGAGTCACGTTGCCTCCTGTCACCTGAGGGACCTCATTAAGAAATTGTAAATGCAACCTTAGCAGGCAATCCAAATGGGTTAGCACAATCTATATATCAGTCCCAAGCTGGTGTTTTGGATCCATCAATTGAACTTGCTCAATCACCGTTGTGGTAACTTGCTTGGGGCGCTTTGCATTTACGTTTGCATTGAAGTAGCCACCCAAGCTCTGCAGTTGCAGAAATAGGTCATGCTGCTGAAGCTTTGCCAATCAGGCGCCAGGGCTGAGCCTCGCTTGCTTCCCAGTGGAGCTTATCTCCGGTTTGCAGTGGTGTGCATCAACTTCAGCTTGAAGGGCTGTGTGATCCTCCAGGGATTTGAAACAAAGAGGCGAGGCTCGCATTTGTCACAGCATCTTGGCCAGCTGAATTGGCTGCTGACAGCCCTCGAATGGTGCAGCCAGGAAGCAGGCTGGGGGGAAGGCGAGTCTGACACGGGGTGACGTCCAAGAAAACCTCTCTGCAATCCTGGCAGCCTTTTCAACAAACCTATCTGACGGAGTAGTTCCCGTGCAACTCTGAAAACAGTCCCTCACGTATAAACAAAGTGGAGAGTTACATTTTTCTCAAACACTTAAAGGTTCCCAAGATTGCAAAGCCAAAGCGGGAGAGGCTGGAGTGTTAACTTTGTCCCCCACGTGATTGGATGGCTCTGGCCTTTGTATTCGACTCAGTGCCAGGAAGGTTAGGCAGGCCTTTACTCCACGGAACTGCGACGTGGAATGAGGATCTTCTAGGAGGGTACGGGTAGGAGCCGGGACTCCTAAGTGTCATTTGCAGCTTTACCTCTGACTAGGACATTTACTGGATGCTTGAGGGTGAGGAATTGAGGTGTTAATGGAGTTAGGTACCTCTTCAATACCTTTGAAGAGCCGGGCCTCTGAGTCAGGGTTTGCCCACCCTGGAAAAATTGTCCCAGAAAAGAATAATTGAATAAAGCAGCTAATGCCTGTTTCTTATACAACACTCGTCAGCGGTAGCTCTCCAAGCACTTCACAGCCTTTAACGTGGTTATCCCCACAACCCCTCTCAGAGGCAAGAAAACGCTATTGTACCCCAGGAAACCAAACCACTAGATCTAAGTGACTCACACAAGGTCACACCCAAAGGACAGAGCAGCACAGGGGATTGGAGCCACATCCAAGGCCACTGGACCATCCTTCACCGCTGTTATGGCCACGAAACTCAAGCACTTACATCCAAGGGGGCAGAGACCAATCCTGTGTCCCTGGATCTTCAGATGGAAAGGGTGCTCCATGTGTGTTATCTCCAGAGCACCTTTTCCCTGTCCTCCCCTTCCTCCATCCAGAAGCCTCTTTGCTGGTCTAAGAACCATACAATGTGGTAAAGGATGGAATTGGGGCGGGAGGGGGGGCACTACTGAGGATTCACTTTGCCCTCACCCCCTCTCCCCCCCACACCTAGTGAAGTTGGCTGCCTCTGTATAATGCCCCTTTCTTTTTCATATAAGACTAGGTAAGCGTTAAAGAAAGCAATGCGAAGACATCACTGTCCACGGCTGCTTCCAATTCCAAAGGGGGAGTTCGGTGACTGGCTTTCTGGGGTGCTAGGAGATTACTAGAGGAAGGGAATGACTTTCTAGGGTTAGCTGGGGGCAGTCTAGATATGGAACTAGTCCGGGTGACTTGATTTAAATCAGTAAGTGGGAAACTGTCAGTTAAATACCTTGTTTCGTTTTGTATTTGTACGTCAGTTCTTTTTCTAAAGAAAGGTTTGGTCTCATTGGTTAATACAGCTATTTGTTTTGCAATCAAATCATCTTTAGAGTACACTTGGTACCTCTTTTTGGTAACTGGAGGGTACCCTGTTTGTTTAACCAATTATAGATGTTATTTAACTTCTTAATTGTGACACTTTATGTTACATTAGAAAATGGTGAACAACTCAATCTTTGTTTATTTTTTCTTGGAATTTATTTAAGATCATTGAAATTACAACTGAACTAGAAATGTGCAAACCCTGCATTTTCATTTTTTAGGAAATAAAACTACATTATATGTGTTGGATGTGGAAGAAGAAGAAAGTAATTTTAAAACCATGTTTTGAATTTAAAACTAACACATTAAACAAAGATGGTGTTGACTGTAGCTAGTAAATAGAGGGTGGTTTCTGGTCAGCAGAGGCCAGAGTTTCAAAGGTATTGAGGTACAGATAGTTGGTAGAATTTTCAAAAGTGCCTAAGCAGGTTAGGTGCCTAACTCCTCTTGGAACCTAGGAGAGTTAGGAACCTTTGAAAACCCCAGTAGGCACCTATCAGTATCTTTAAGAGTCTAAATACCTTTGAAAATCTGGCTTCATGTCTGTCAAGCTTTTACAATAGCTAGATATCTTCTCTTTCAATCTATGATTAGCAACCAGCTGGGAGGAAAATGAGCTTTCCTGCTTCTTCATCCATTTCTTAACTTTAAATTAACTATTCCAGATGAAAACAATGCTACTTTTGCACCTGGTAGCTAAACGGAAACCCAAACGAATTAAAGGCAAAAGCTTTTCTGCACAAGCTGCAAGCACTGAAGAACTCTGATTTGGGAAAAATGTAAATACCAGTGTTTGTTCCAAAATAATATAGATACTTAGTACAGCACAGGGGCCTGCAACATATCTATAAAGTCTGCATTGATCTCAGATGGTCAATATTTCCCCTGCATTTATATACATTTAAAAAGCACCTTTTTAACTCATTAAAATTTGAGATGAGCTTATTGATGTAGATCCACATCAATGATTCATTTTTTATTTCTTTAAATAGATTGTAGGAAGTTTAGGCTTTAACATAGGTTGTCAGTTTAACATTTACATTTAAACAGGTTTATTTTAAAAACAAAAGTTATTTAATTTAAATTGAAATCTGATTTAACTTAAACTTTAATTTATAATCAGTTTTATTCACTCAGGCCCTACTTAGCAGTGTAAGTACGCCTGGTGTATTTAGTTCATTGATTAGACATGGTCCTAGCTGCTAGGAGGGTTCTGTCTACATTGACTGGGAGCAGGTGCGTCTTGCTAAGAAATAAGTACATGATTAATGGAAAACTTGGTGTGGAACAGAGATCCTATGTCAGCTAGAAGGAAAGGGCCATCTTGCTCTTGGGTGCACATACTGGTTGCACTGTGAAATCCTGTGTGATGGTTGTGTCTTCTGATTAGAAGTGGGAGGGATGAGTTCTTCAGTAATGATTTAATAAAAACTACTGGACCGAAGAAAGAAGCTTGATCTCCAAGCAACACAGAGCTCCTCTAGGAACTGGTGAGTTGGCTGCAGGTTTTTATTCCTGTAGGAGCATTTCTTCATTTGGGCTCTGATGAATGTCGTTCTTTATTCTTTTATAAGAATGTATGTTTAGTGTGCAAAACTAATGCTATAGCTGGAGGGTTAGGAACAGCAAGAATTTTTTAAGTTTTCTATTAAAACCTTGGTTTTCAGTTGCTCTTAACTTTACACATTTACAAGTTCTGGATTAAAATTTTCTGGGGCTGCTGTTGGCTTGAAGGTGAACTGTTTTCCATTTTTCTAAAATATTGAGAAAAATAAATTGGCTATTTTTAGGGAATAAAGTGTCAGGGAAAATACTTCTCATGATGGGCTTGTTTGTTTGATTTGTTTTTTAATCAAATTGTATTTATAATCAACTTTGCACCAAAATGTTTGGGTATAGAAAATAGCTATTTAGTAAGGAAACATTGAAGGAGAAATGCCTTTGAGTATTCTAGTGAAAACTGGCTTTGAGTTGAGTCCTACCAAGTTCTCTGCCTCAGCGATGTCTTATGGCAGTGTGTTCCACAGTGTGTTGTATGTCTTTTTAGCAGTTCTGAATTTACTCTTAGCTTCCTTGCTCTTGTGTTTTGGGAGAAGATCAAAAACTGTTCCTGATGTGCCTTCTCTGCACTAACAATGAGAGTCTTGTGGCACCTTTAAAGACTCACAAATTTCTTCTGGAAATCTTCTCTGCACTGTTTTTTGTTTTGAACGCTTGAATCTTGGCTCTTGTAAAGGAAACCATCCCATGCTTTTCAAACTCACAGACTTGAAGGCCAGAAGGGACTTTCATGATCAGTCTGACATCCTGCATATTGTAGGCCACAGAACCTCACCCCCACCCCTTCTGTAATAGACCCCTGACTTCTGGCTCAGTTACTGAAGTCCTAAAATCATGATTTAAAAACTTCATGTTAGAGACTTCACCATCTACCCTAGTTTGAATCTGTCTTTATAAGAGAAAGTATCTATACACACTGAATGAATCAGCCCTTAAACCACTTTTTCCTTGACACTAGACAAGAACAACTTTAGTTAGTAAAAATAGCCTCGTTCCAAATAAACAAAGGACTAAGAATTTTTCTGGGTTAACAGAAATCTTTATTCAAAAGAAAAAGAAAAAAATTGCATAGCTATGGGGAAAGGGTCACCGCATCCAGCAACAGAGGCTCTGGCTGGTGGGGAGCGTTTCCAAAGGACAATACAGAATTTCTCTTCTTTTATAGAGACTTTTTCTGCAGAGATGATAATAGATACAAAGAACATAAAAACATTTAACATGGTTAAGGGCAAGAAACTTAGTTACAATCCGTGCCAAAGACTGTTACAATGTGTTCACAAGAGAAAACCCATTAGGCAGTTAATCATGTTAAAGCACTTAAGGATAATTCCTTGAGCAACCAGAAAGTGTGAAATAGTTAGCAGGTGGGCAAACACTACATGAGTTGCCTTGTTTAAATTTGATTCTGGGGTGTCTGGTCAGTGAGTGGGGGCTGGAAGGTGGGAACAAGGGTGGAGGGGACACAACAAGGGAGGCTCGGGTGATGTCTTGAACTAATCAAGACCTGGAGCTCAGGGGGTGTGGGTGGCTTTGATAATGAAAGAATGCAGAGGTGAGGTGTGGGGCCAGGGTTAGTCACTGAGGCATTGTTCAAGATGGCAAGCATCACGGCGTGTGACCCAAAGAACGTGGAGTCAGATCTGAGAAGGCCTGGGTCCAGCTGTCCTGAGAACTAGGCTAGCTTTAGCATCTTGTTCTTTTCCCCCACAATTGCCAAATAGGTCCAGGTAACAGAAGACTTGCATTAGCTCTAGGAAATTCCATTTTACAAATAAAATGTTCAAGTACAAGTTGCACAGTTAAGCCATCAAGTGATGGTACAAGACTGCACATACAGATTTAACACTGCCATTATTCCAGCAATTAATGTGACCTGCTTATTTATGGTCTTAGTGACCACATTTATCTTCCTGGGGCAGGCCAGAATTGTAAGACATCCTGTGTTGTTGTTGTTAAGATAATTGACGCCTAAAATGAGCAAGGGTAGCTGAGATCGCTCTTCAGAGATGTGCATACGTGGCTGGCAAAGTACTTGTAGGGGCTATGGACCAAGATGTGTCTTGTCTGATCCCAGAGAGAAATGGAGCTGGGAGACTGTGGCCTTACTCTGCCATCCAGTCATTCTAGTAAGGTCGCTAAGAAGGGGCCTGAGGCCTGATTCTTCAAAGATTGCCATCAAATGCACTTTTAAAGACTAACAAAATTATTTATCGCATGAGCTTTCATGGGAGAAAATTCCACTTTGGGAAACTCTGACATCTTCAAAGCCTCTGACAAAGTGAGATTTTCTGCTACGAAAGCTCATGCGCTAAATAAATTTGTTTTGTTAGCCTTTACGAGTGCCACAGGACTCCTTGTTTGTTTTTGCTGACCTAGACTAACAAGGCCACCCCATTGGAACTTGCCATCAGATGCATAACTTTCTACCCTCTGAACAGTGTCCCTGAAGTCAATGGGTCAGATCCTTATCTGGTGTCACTCCAGTGACTTCTGCACCAACTCCCACAAATCACATATGTGGCCCAGGGGTTACTTGTGCATGTGCTTAATGTAGCACCCAAATGTCCTCACCAAAGGTGTGGCTTCTCTGGGTGGCTTTGGACTCTGGGTAGGATTTGCTTGGCAAGGATGGCTGCTTCAAGAGGAGAGGGTGGCTCAGACACAGGAAATGCCTGGCCTGTGCATTTCTTCTGCTTGTGGGCTGAGCAAAATCTGTATGTGGGGTGGGACTGTTCTGAACAGCCACTTGATCTGAAATGATGATGATTTAAAAATTCTTCTGAGGCACATCAGTGTGAGCCTTACAAACATTTTAAAAGACTTTTTGATTTGCAATCCAGCAGGGATCTGTTAAACATATTACCCAGCCGTGATGCAGGCTCATTCGGGGCCGTTAATAGGTTTCTTTCATTAGCGGGCATCCACTTGGGAGAGGCGCTGAGTGTACATCATGTTGACAGATATCCATGCTGACTAGATCTGTTCTTTTAACAGGCCTATTCTCTTAGCAAGGCTAATAATCAGTAAGCTCTGATGTTCCTTGGCAGGTCAAGAGCTCCTGGGTTACGTATTTCGCCTCTCTTGTCTGCTGTTCTTTGTAAGACATGCTTATAAACTTTAAAAGAAAATGGCTGTCCTCATTGATTTGGGTCAGTTCTCTTCACTTGGCAAAATATTTTCTTCCTCCCCTGCAGGACTTTCAGTGGAGGCGAAATTGGCCTTCTCTCTCTCCGTGTCCGTGTCCGTGTCCGTGTCCGTGTCCGTGTCCGTGTCCGT
>ML685852.1:5865411-5880607 GCA_007922175.1 Pelusios castaneus | reverse complement strand
TCCGTGTCCGTGTCCGTGTCCGTGTCCGTGTCCGTGTCCGTGTCCGTCCTAGCCAAATCTTAACATGGCTAATTACATCCTGCCTACCTAAGGCTACAGTTTCCCTTGCCTATTGAATGCTGCTTTCCCTCTAGCTCTACATTGTTGTGGCATGTCGCAGCGTTCTGTGTAACAGCCTGCTGTGTGGCAGTGGTGGTTGAATTATTCCTGTTCGTACTCTCTGAAGTCGATAACTCAAGAGATCCTTACAAAAAGTAAGAAATTATGGGTCAGATGATTATCCAGTATAAAGCGGCATGAAATTTACACCAGTGGAGAGTCTGGCCCTATATTTTTCTGCCACAGCCTTATCTGTCATCTCTTTCAAGTTGAGGAACAGGGTTTGTTAGAGCAATATTTCTCAAGTGGTGTTTTGTGAAACACTGGTGCTCCGTGGATATAGCGAGGGTGTTCCACAACCGATCCCAGACCCTCCCCGTCAGAGAGGGGAGGGCTTTGTGGGTTGGGGGATGGAGCAATACAGCGAACCAGTGCGTGCCTGGGAGATTAAAATACCCCAGCTGCAGCAAAGCTTCCAGGCATATGTTAGCATCTGCCATCACATTGCTCCTTTGCTGTGGCTGGGCATTTTAAATTTCCCACCACTGATACCTCCGGCATCAAAATAGCTTTGACACAGGGCTTTTTCTGGGATGGTACTGGGGTACTGAGTACCAGCACCTTTTTCTGTGATGGTACTCAGGGGCACTGAGTACCAGCACCTTTTTTTTTTTCCACAGTGATGCAGCCTCGGCTCCTGCTGCCACCGCCAGCAGCCCCAGGTCCCGGGCCGCGTACCGACACACGTATTTTTTTTTACAAAAAAGCACTGCTTGGACATAACTTCCATGTTAAGACTTTCTGTGGCGAACCTCACTCTGAGATCAGACGAACTCTTTCCAAACACGCAGGCCCAAAATTCCCATTAAAACTTGAGTAACATCATTTTCAGTTTTAAGTTGTGGGCATAAAAGCATGTTAAATTTGTAAAATTCTGTTAATTTGGTTTCTTGGATCATTTTCATAGGAACATGCAACTATTATGAACATTACAGCTGGTATATACTGGCTTTTTCAAGAGTTTTCACCAGGTGTTCCACATAATGTAATTAATACCTTTAGGTGTTCCCCGGTCCCTTAAAATTTGAGAAAAACTATGTTAGGGAAAAGAAACAAGGAGTCCTGTGGCATTTTTAAAGATTAGCCAATTTATTTATCGCATGAGCTTTCGTGGGAGAAAATCCCACTTCGTCAGACGCTTGACTTGATTTTCTCCCACGAAAGCTCATGCAGTAAATAAATTTTAGTCTTTAAAAGTGCCCCAGGCCTCCTTGTTTGTTTTGCTGAAGGAGACTGACACGGCTCCCCTCTGGAATCTGTTAAGGAGCTTACTTTTCAGCTCACTTGCAAGGTAACTGTGCTTTCTAGGCCCGATTTAAAATAATGATGTGGGTTCCGGGAATGGCATTAAAATACTTAATCTGGAGGATCTTCCATGCTGAAGTGACAATTCTCAAAGCAGGTCAAACTGAGCCGCCTCTAATGTATCCCCTTCTGAGTCATCAAAGGTTTGGTTGCTATTTCACACAAATGTTTTCCCTTGTACATTTTTAGTAGTTTTTCATATGCTGCTCTGGATTGCCACATCCTTTCACCTTGTTTTAACGGTGGCTTAAAGAACTCCATGTGTCTGGACATGTTTTCTGTGAGGGAACTGGCCACGTTTTGTGTAGTGTGAGGGTAAGATGTGTGTAGCTCTATGATGTGTAGTACAGTTTGCTTTCACCTACATGGGTGGGTGTGTTTAAAATGACAGTATGCGGAAAAGACACTTGGACTTTCTGCCTCCGACATTCAGGCGGTTTACTCTTTGACATTGTAGTGAATCTCCCTGTAATGACTCATTAGAGCATTTACAGTCTCCAGCCGCTAGGGGCAGGATTCTGAATTGTTCTTCAATGAAAGTAAAATTAAACCAACGCTGAACACCCATGAGTACCCATGTGCTCAGAGGGTACATTGCAAGGTGTGAGTCACGTGGCCGAACACGGTCCCTAAGCGAGACCGGCTGAAGTTTCCGAGTGGTGTGGTGGATGGTTGCTTCTGCTCCCCGCCCAATTACCACACCATGTTGTACAGAGGGACCAGGGTGGGCGATCTAATCCCAGTGGCTTTAATTCATTTCAAGAGCAGCACAGCGTAGGTGGACAAGACTCTCGAGGAGCTGTGGGGTGAGCACTGAGAGAAAAGGATGGTGAGGGAGGAAATCACTCCTGCCAGTTTGCCAGGTACAGGTGTTGGGCCTGATTCTCCAGTACCTTACACCTCATACTCCTAAAGCTGAGTCGTAGTGCTTTGCGCCGGTGTTTCCCGGTGTGCAAGCGGAAAGGAAATAGTAATTCAGGCCCAGCATGCCTAATGTTTGTCTAGTTAGAAAACTTGCACCCGTGGAACTCTGCTGCTTTGAATTCACTCTGGCTCTTTGCAGGTGGCCCACTAACACAGACTTGTTCTCATCCTGGTGTAGCTCCATGTGATAAATGACCAGTTTAAGCCTGATTTTAAACTGGCGCGTGCATGTTTGTGTCGTGGGCGGGAGGGTTGCATCAGTGAGGCTAAGTCCACTAAGCTACACTCATGCAAAGCACCCTGCTTGCAGACCAAACCTTAGATCTGCCAGTGAGTTAATGGACAAAGTAGGAACAGAATTTTACTGCCCAGGGCCATGCTCCTGTTCACCCTCTGTGTGCAAGCCATAGCCTGTCGTTGATCTCCCTCGCCCAACCCACAGTGGCTGTGGAGGGCTGTCTGAATCCCACCACTTATTGACTGGTCCTCAGGTCAGAAATCTTTGATTTCCCTCATTCCAATCTGTTCCCCTAATGAATGACTCGGAGAGTGGGTCTGATGAATGCCTGGGGCTCCTTCCATTTATCACTTGGTGGTTTCCCAGGCAGCCAGGAGTCCCCTCCCATGGCACGTGGCTCTGTTATTGAACTGTGGGCTCTTTGTGAGTAACCCACTTACAGACCGTGCTTTGACTGCTACGTCCCAATCAGCCCGTGACCACTGAGGCAGAGCAGTTTAAATCACTGCAAGATGCTCTGGCCGCTGTGTTTTAGATGAGCACCCTACCAGAGCAGCTGACACACTCTGTTTTATCATGCCTGTTAAGTGTGCTAGCACTTCATGGCCAATGCAGGCAAGCGCCAGCAGATGTCCAGTGTCCCAGTCCACTGGAGCATGCTTTCCACTCCTGGTTCTGCTAATGTTCTACTGGGTCAGTTAGTTCACAGCTCTGGCTGCCTTTCCCCTCCCCATGTACCCGGGAGAGTCACTAGTCAGGGCACAGTCTCTAACTGGCTGGCTGTCCATGGCTGAGCACAACGGGGTCCTGATCTTGGCGAGAACCTCTCGTTGCGACGGTATCCAAATAATCAGATGAGGTCTCTGCCTGAGGAACTGACAAACTAAATAAAGGCTGTGAGTGGTGCATGAGGATGTACAGGACACCAAGGAGGTTGGACAAGGAAGGACATTGGTTTTAGATAAGGGATTATGTAGTTTCTTAGGGTGCGTCTACACTTACAAATTAAGTCGACTTAATTTACTCTACATCTGCACTGGGCTTTCCTTAATTCGACTTAAACTGCTCTTTAAATCAAATGAAGGAAAAGTTAGCTTGAATTAACAACACCTGGTTTTAATTTGAACTAGCGCTTAAGTTGACTTTATTAAGTCAACTTAAGCCAATGGAGACGTGGAGTAGTGCTTAGGTGAACCTTTTAAAGTCGACTTAAAACATTGTCGACTTAATAAGGTCAAAAAGGGGCCATGTCTACACTTGAAAAGTTAAGTCAACTTTTGTTAGGTCAACTTAATAAGGTCCACTTCAAGTCGACTTAAAGTTGACCTTATTAAGTCGACTTCATAAAGTCAACCTAACTTTTCAAGTGTAGACATAGCCTTAGAGCTATATAATAGCCTTGATCAGTGGTTCCCAACCTGTGGCCCATGGGGGCTTTCAAAATGGCCTGCAGGGCCCCTCCTGCTAGCTGCAGAAGGGATCTGCTCCCTAAAGACCCAGGTGGAGCGTGTTTCTGTGGGGCTAAAAGACCAGTGCAGGCTGCTTGCTGCAGTCAAGGGGATGGCAGATCAGCACTCCCCTCCTGTAGCAGGGAGCACAGCAAAGCGCTCAGCCACCTATGGAGGTGCTGGTGTCCACACAGGAGCCAGAAGGAGGGGAGCACTGATCTTCTGTCCCACTGGTAAGGGTGCAGGTGGAGTGCACAGGGCTACTGGGTAGGTGTGATTTTTCCTGCTGCAGTTAGGGAGACAGGAGATCAGCAAGGAGGCAGACTGTTTTTCTGTTGGTAGAGAGCGGTGGCCCTTCAGGGATGTAAAAATGATATCGGGGGCCCTTGAGCCAAAAGGGTTGGGAACCACTGCTCTTGATGGTTCAAAACAAATGGAGAAGTGGGGTTTTCGAAAGCCTCTGTGTTTGGCATCGCTCTCCAACACCTATTTGCTTTGTAAGGAGCAATGCTAGGTCAGCTGAGAGCTTTTGAAAACCCCCATTTCTTCAACAGCTGAGTCTGTGTGTTTGTCTACAACAGCCGTGTATATTGAGGCTTCTGTATAGCCAAAATCATGCTGTATGGGGGGAGAGGGACACTGTGGGAGGGCAGTTTTAGTAATAATGCGAGTGAGATGAGGGTGGGGAAGCCCCAAGGAGAAGCCGGAAGGTCATCCCAAGCCCATGGGCAGCATGGAATAATCATAGCCAGCTCTCATCTAGCACTCTGCAGCAGTAGATCAGAAAGCACTTTACAGAGGAGGTGAGTGCCTTTATACCCCTTTTACAGATGGGGAAACTGAGAGGGACAGGGACTTGCCCAAAGATACTTGGGCAGCCAGTGACCACATCAGGAACAGATACTGCTCTCCCAAGTCCCAGGTCAGTGCTCTTTTCACTAGGCCATACTGCGGATGAAGAGGTAGAAAGGAGGGTGTCACTGGTGGCACGTGAAAGGGAAGCAGATCTGTGATGTAGTTGGGGGCAGGGGGTTGAAGACGAAGAGTTTCCGTCTACCCAACCCGCAACCCCTGTCCCACAAAACCCTGCCCCATTATATGGTGTGTGAGAGAAGGCGCCTGACCCAAATCTACTGCAGCCCATGTGTCATCATCCAGCCTAGCTAAGAGCAGGGCTGGCCACCGGCACATCAGCCTTTATTTCACTTGGCGGCCAGGGGGCTCCCTGTGATCTCTCTGTAAGCAAGGTTAAGAATCTGAGCACCTCTCTTGCTTAGCAGCTAGGCAGGGAGGGAGGCAACTGGTTTGCCTGGGCTTTGTATTTGCATGACACTCAGCATAATTTCACCTAGGGGTCGGGCATGATGGGAGACGGGATGTGTGGCTGGTTCGAACCTTCTGAATATGGTGTTTTTGCAGAAGGGGGAAATGAAATATTGTCTTTTCATGAAATGCTCCCCTTCGATTGTATATCTGTTAGACTGAGAAGCTGATGGAAAAGTCACCATTCGCAACAGAGGACTTGGAAAAGTGAGCAACCCTAGTTTTCAGTGTTGCAAAATTAGGTGGGAAGGGGGATAAGCACTAAGTCTGCTGGAGCTGTGCCTTAGCTTAGGGTAACGCTTACCTCTTCTCTCCTCCCCTTGTTAAAGGATAGACCTAATGATTCCTTGTGGAGTCTCTTTTGTTATTTTGATTGAGCTGAAATCAGAGAAGTGGGAACTTTTCTAAGAGCTGAAATCCCTGGAAAGCTGACTGAGGTCCAGCAGAGGAGCATCTTGCCAGTGGACAGCAGGTGTGGGTAGTGGGCAGAGCTGGCAGGTGGTGCCAGTGGATGGTGTGAGTGGCCCCTGAGGTGGCAGAAGATAATTGGAGGGAAGGGCACTCAGACTCCTGCTTGCCAGAGGGGAAGAATTGCCCTTCTAGGGGGCCCAGGGAGTAATGTGGAGTTTCCCAGGAGCCTGGGTGGGGGCTGGAGCTGAGTAGTGTTGTAACATTGTTGGGAACCCCTAGACATAGAATCTGGCCCGTTGCTGGCACTGTACAGGTCTTTCCTGGGTTAACAGCCTGGGGTGCTAACAGCTTCTTGCAGCATACTCCTGTGGTCTCCCAGTCTGTGCTGGTTCTTCGCCTGCAGCCCACTGCACTGCGCTGTCCGTGATGCAGAACCCGTCTCTGCAGCCCCCAGTCCCCCAAGGTGACAACGAAGTGAAGCTAGGGGGCAGTACGTCCCTCCGATTGTGGAACTTGAGATCCTGGATGTGTTCCTGGAAGCTGTCGTGTGTAATCTGGGAACCAGCTAACCTGCTTTTGAAAATCCGGCTTCCAATCTCAGCCTGGCTCAGGCACTGCACTCCCCGGGGTGGTGGAAAGTTGTTGTGTTGTGTATCTCGGCTACACAACACGCTATTTACCCAAACTAAGACCGGGGCTGTGTTATAACTCCCTGGAGCGGGATGAGGAGGAGGGTAACGGTGTATCTGAAATTCAGATGTGAGGAATAAATAGCAAAGAGCTTGTCGGAAGTGATTTGACTTCTGTCAGGTTCCATTTTCACGCTGCATGTCCCAGCTAGCTTCCAGCTTTTCCTGGCTGCAAGGGACTGTGTAAAATAATTCATTGGAGGGGACAGTGGTCTCCTGGGACCCCCCAGTGCCGTGATGCGGCCGCACTGTGCAGAGGGTGACTAATTGCATGAGAGTCATTTTACATGGACACATAGGCTGCAACCCAATTTACTCACTTGCACTTGTGGGCTTATTCGAGTGCTAGATCCCAGCAAACGCATACCAGTGTATTAAGCTGCCTTGCTAGCTGAATCTGCCCAATATGTAGCAGCGTTACCCAGGAAAGGCCATCCCTGTGAAGGAGCCTGCATATTTGTGACTGCAACTCACCTCTTTGTCTTCCTGGAAGTCTGGCGACACGCACAAGGTCTCAGAACATTGACTCCATAAGCAGGAGCAGCGAAACAGCCACCTTGCGGCAGGCTGCAACACACAATGCCCGTGCGGACCTTAGTTAGAAAGTGGCAGGGTTCCAAAGGCACTGGACAGCTGTTCTCCAGGAAGTCCGTGGAAGCTTGTTTGGATGGTGGCAATGCTCCAATGGTGTGTTGCTGGCTCAGAGCTGTGTCGCTTGATGTCTAGCTGGAGAGCTGGGGCAACTGGAATTTCAGGGGAAGCTCCAATCCTTTTCCGTTAGCAAATGTAACCTGTGGTGGGGTGGTTTCCTTAGTGGTCTCTGGGCTGTGGCTCCTTACACGGTTAACCTGTCACAAGCGGTGGTGGTGAGGTTCTGGGCCTGGGTCAATAGAAACAGTGAGATCCAGCTCTTGGAAGAGAGCTGGAATGGGGAGACGGGTGGCTTTTCCAAGAGCTGTCCTGCTTTCATGTGGATTATACTTGGCCCAGGTGTCTGAGGACTTGCTAGCTGCTTCTCTGCTCTCTTAGGCTGAAGATGGGGTCCAAACTGGGACCCTAGGTCCAAACTTCCCTGTATTTTAGTATTGATCGGAGTTGGATCCAGTTTTAGAGCAGAATGCAGGCCCATGTCCAGCATGGCCCATTAGCGTCTCCTGCATGTAAAGCGTAGCATGTTGGCTGAATTCAGGGCCAGTAGCACAGGCCCCTATGTCGGGCAGAGGCAGCCTTTCTCCTTCCTGACGTCACCAGGGCAACAAAAAGGGTTAATATGTCACACCTTCAAACTCTTTTCTTTGACTGCTGGCAAATAAGCACCTTGTAACAAGGAGTCCCAGCACCTCATCTGGGAACACACAACCCTGCGCCCTGAAGCCCATGAGCCTGTCTGTAAGGCGCTTTGGAATGGCCTGAGTGACAAACATTACAGACCTTACTGCTCTGTTGCAAAGTCGGCTGAGGACTCGCCTTGTGGGTCAGCTGCAAAATAACTTTGGCAGGGGGCTTGGAGGGGTGACTAACACAAGTTAACATGGTAAGTCTCGCAGAACCAGGCCTGGATCTTTCTGTCCCTTGTCTACTTAGGGCCCCTGCCTCCCATTGTCTCAGTATGAAACCTCTGTTGTAATAGCATGAGAGGATTGATACAATTCGAAGGCTGTAGGGCTGTGCTCAGGGCAGATTTTAGGGTCAGTATCGCAAATACAAATGCCCCTGTGAAATCTGAATTGTGGGCTCTGGTGAAGATGGCAGTGGACTGCAAGTTAGGAAACCTCAGCTCTGTTCCTAAACTTGAACAAGCCATGGAAGCTCTCTGTGTCTGTGTGCCCCAAAGACACCACCTTTCCCGGTGCTTTGGGACCCTTGGATAAAAGCTAAGCGTCAATGCCTTCCTGCAGACTGGGGCTTTGCGCAAGCAAATGGGGATGCTCAAACATGGCCGAGCATCTTTCCAGATTCTGTTGTTAAATGCAGACTTTCCTATGAGAAGCGCCAGCAGCAAGTGCCTCCCCACACTGAGTAGCCTAGCAGATAGGGGGTTAAACTCGCACTCTTCTGCACATGATGAATGGCTCCTTCTGAAGAAGGTACTCTCTGCTCGCATGGCTGGGGCTTGTCAGGTCTGCTGAGCCTCGGCTTTCCCAGTATTGGAAATTAATGATCTCCATTTCCTGGGGAAGGCACAGCAGGCCTTCGGTGGCATGCTGAGTGCAGGGGGTTAGCAGGGACGGCAGGAAGACACGAAAACAGCAGAGTGCCACTGTAACCTACTCTACTTATCGGGAGCTTTCTCACACACATTATCTCCCCCCATCTTGTTCTCCAATCCCGCTGAGCTTGTGGACCAATCCTGCTTTCCTTCTCAGCTGCTGAACACGGCGAGTACTTGGAAAAGGTGCCAATGCCTAGCAGGTCACTTTCCTTCCCCCTACATCCCCGGCCCTTCCCTCCTCTCCTCCTGTTCCTGGTTCAACAGATATTTTTCTTCCTGGACAAAAACGGGGCCAGTGATGCCTTGCTCCCAGCAAGGCCAGGCCCAGGAGATGGTGCGTCTGTCTCATTAGCAATGATGGCCACGTGTATCTCCAGCACATACACGCTCCTGCAGCAGCTCATACAGTAGTGTTCAGCACTGCCTCGATGAGGGGCAATGATCTTCCCAGTCCATGGGGCCACCTCCCCACCCAACTCTTGAGTTCGTGTCACATAGCACTTAAGAGCCCCACTCATGAATCCAGGCCCCACATGGATCATGGCCCCACATAGATCAAGGCCCCATGCAATAGATGCTCTGCAAACCACAAAGCAAAATATGGACCCTGCCCCAAGGAGAAGGCCACTAACGGTCCTCCTGGCAGGGCCCGTCGGTGGGTCCTTGGGCTTGTCTTTTATGCAGGAGGTCCGAGCAGATGACCTTGGTTGTC
This sequence comes from Pelusios castaneus, assembly GCA_007922175.1. Lineage (NCBI taxonomy): Eukaryota > Metazoa > Chordata > Testudines > Pelomedusidae > Pelusios > Pelusios castaneus. The sequence continues at coordinate 5,871,186 of ML685852.1, read as the reverse complement.
CCTTCTGGTCATAAGTAAACCTGACACTCCTCCTGGGTTGCTGGCACAGGCCATGTTGGGCCCTTACCATGCATTCTTCACACAGGCAGATGTCCCATTAACTCCAGCAGGGTTGGGCCTTCCCCCGGTTCCACCTCTGGAGCTGTAAAAAGACAGCCACGGGCTGAGCCTGGAACCGCCTCGTCACCCCTGTAAAGACTGGCTGTTCTGGGCCTTTGTACGCCCCAGCCCCATCCCTCTGTGAGTCCCTTTGTTCATTACGGTCCGGGGTCCAGGGGCACAGCTCCATTTCCTGTCCGTCCTTGGCAGTGGTGTGGAAATGCCATTGCTGCACCTTTGCTCGGCTGATTGGGGACCTGGGCCACATGCAGCTTGCCCCGAGCTCAGGCTGGCGCTGGGGGTTGTGTGGATACTTAGAGCCGCCCGAGCTCAGTGGAGGAAACCAGTGACCTGGCTGGCAACGTGATGTGCAAGCATACGGGCACGTGAGCCCATGGGGCTCTGTTGCAAGGGAAACGATGGACGGTCGGGGAGGTGGTGGTCTTGTGGTGCTGTGGATACACTCGTGAAGGTCATTTCTAAACCTCGTCAGACCTTCCCCAAGAGCAGAGGCGGCTTGTGGGGTAGGCGAGGCAGGCGGCCGCCTAGGGCCCCGAGCAACAAGGGGCCCCGTCAGGGTCAGTCGCCTGCTTCCTTAATGGGTCAGCGACCCCCAGCATGCCAATGCTGAGTGGCAGCAGCACCACTCAGGCTGGCCCCGCCCCCCAGCGTGGCCTGAGGGCTGGGGCCACAAGAGCTGCCTGCCACGGCTCCAGTTCCCTCTGAGCTGCGTGAGTGCACGGGCCCCATAGCGGCCGTCGCGCAGCCCAGCAGCCCCCGCCGCTCCCTCCAGACCCCCGGGGGGGCTATGGCTTTGCTGCAGCAGACCTGGCCAGCGTCTGGCCTCTGGGCTGGCCCTCCCCGCCCCCAGGGTGGAGCAGGCAGGCTCAGGGCCGGGGCAGGTGCGCAGGCCTGCCTGACCCACATGGCCGGGGCAGCGGAGTGGCCGCAGCTCCGGCAGGCTCCCAGGCTCCAAACCGCTGGCTGCCTTGACTTCCTGGCCCGGGGCCGGGATCGGCCGCCGGAGCCGGGGTCTGCTCAGCCCTGCCTGCGGCCTCCCGGGCCCCAGTCGGGTCCCCCAGCCTCCTGCCTCGGCTTCTTTCTCTTCCTTCTTCCTTTCTTTCTCTTCCTTCCTTCTTTTTTCTTTCTCTCTTCTTTCCTTGTCTTCCTTTTTCTTTTTTTCCCTTTTTTCCTTTCTCTTCCTTCTTTCCTTCTTTCTTTCTCTTCGTTCTTTTTTCTTTCTTTGTTTTCTTTCCTTCTTTCTTTCCTTCCATCTTTTTTTAAAAAAATACTTTAAAAAAATTAATTTTAAATAAAAACCTTTCTAAAAATTAAATTTCAATTCAAAATTCATTCAAATTCAATTAATTAAACCCAATTAATTAATTCTATTTACAATCACTTTAACTTCAATTAATGTCTATAATTTCTGTTGTGAGTTTACACAAAACTTTTATTCAGAAAATGTTTTGCACATGGCTTGAAAATTTTGCACACAAGCCACCAAACCTTAGAGGGAACGTTGCTCCAGGCTCCCTCCTGCTGGCCGCGATGCCCCGCTCCGCCCTGTCCCCGCCTCCACAGCAAGGTAAGTGCTGTGGGGGGAGTCAGTTTGGGGGCCGGGGACTGGATCAGGGCCTGGGAGCTGGCGCGGCCCTTTTCGGGGGCTGGCTTTGGAGCCCAGGAGCCAGCATGGGGGCAATCTCAGGGCCCGAGGCGGCGCTGGGTCCGGGGGGCCAGCATGGCCCTCTTCGAGGGCCCAGGGGTCTGCTCAGGAGCCCGGGAACTGGCCTGGGGACCGACTGAGGGGTGCAGGGGCCAGCGTGGCCCTGTTCGGGGGTCTGGGGGCTGGCGCAGGGGCTGGCTCGGGGCTCAGGAGCAGGTGCAGGGTGACTTAGGGGCCAGCTCAGGGCAGGGGCGGCAAGTCGGCGCGGCCCTGGTCGGAGTCCCAGAAACTGGCGTGGGGGCCCTGGGTCCGGCGTGAGGTGTCGGGGCTGGCTCAGGGCGTGGGGGCTGGTGCGGGGGCCAGGGACCGGCCCGGGGCTTAGGCCATGCCTGGGCTGACACTGAGGAGAACTCTGATACCTAAAGCCAAGCAGAGAACTTTTTTCTTCTGAGTTTGGTCCATCTGCTTGTTGTCAGCTCGGGCAGGGGAATCCAGATTTAGCAAACAGCATTGTCAGCTTGGATCTGTTTTGTTCTTGGGACTCTGCCTGTTTTCTCAGGAGGTGAGCATCACTCTTCACAGCAAACCTGCATCGTGCTTTTCTCCTGTGGGTCGCAAAGCCCCACGCACAGGTGGGCTGAGCTTCGCCATCTGCATCCTGCAGACTGGGAAACTGAGGCACAGACCTCGGCAACGTTGAGCTCTGAGTAAATGGCAAAAGCCCCAGGTCTTCTCGGTCCTTGTGTGGAGGCCTCACGACCAAACTGTCTAATAGGGGCATGCTAAAATCTAGCTACTAACTTTCCATAGGGGCTGAAGCTGGGCTGCTGGCCTGGGGCTCTAGTTTTAAAGCAGATTTTCCTACCAGGGGTATGGCCGGGGAAGTGTCCATGTGGCTCTGCTTCTGCTCTCTTGATTTAATAGAGAACAAAAGAACTGGAGAAGTAGGGGGTGCCCTGCTGTATTTGCATAGCACATGATTTGAGGGATTGGTTTGCCTTCCTATTGAAGGAGTCAAACTCCAAACAGTATGGGGCCTCATTCATGGGGGGGGAGAGAGACAGAGGGCGTAGGGGGAGTCTCGGTTTCCAAAATAGTTTCTTCTCCCATCACTGTAAGTCTCCTGCTTTTCCTCTGCTAAAGGCTTCGGAACGAGCCGCCCACTCCCACCTTGCAGTTAAAATGTGCTCTGCAAGTGAATTTCAGAAGGTTATCTGCAAAAAAAAAAGACATGCATGATGTTTCCCTGCTGGTTTTATTTTTACAAGTGAGGCTAGACGGGGGGCTCTCTCAGCGAGAGGAAAAGGTGCATTGTCAGCTTCACAAAAATCATGGGGTTAGAAGGGACTGCCAGGGTCATCTCGTTTAGCTCGTTGCCAAGATGCAGGATTTGTTGTGGCTAAACCATCCCAGACAGATGGCTAACCAGCCTCCTTTGGAAAACCTGCAGTGAAAAGGCTTCCACAGCCTCCCTAGGCAGTCTGTTCCATTGTCCTACTTTTCTTACAGGTCGGAAGTTTTCCTGAGATTTAATCTAAACCACTGCCTCTTGTCCTGTGCTCTGGGGGAGAGAGAACAACTTGCCTTCACCTTTTTTACAGTAGCCTTTCATGTATCTCAAGACCGCTATCATATTCCCCCTCTTTTCCAAACCAACCACCCCCAGTTCCTTCAGCCTTTGCTCACCTGGCTTACATTCCATCCCAAGGATCTTCTTTATCGCTCCCTTGCTGCTGGATCCTTCCAGTTTCTCTACATGTCTATACAAAGCTGACCCAAACAGGACACATTACTCCAGCTGAGGCCCAACAGTACCCTCGCCTCCCAAGACTTGCAGGCTATGCCTGTCTTAATGCAACTGAAATTTGTTTGCTTTTTTTGCAACAGCATCACCTTGTTCCCGCACGTGGAAGTTGGGAATCCATCACAACTCCAGATCCTCCTCAGAGTGCTGCTGCTCCACCCCCCACTGCCCCCACTCTGTATTTGTGCATTTGGTTTTCTTTCCCAAGTGTAGCACTTTATCTTTGTCTATGCTGAATCTCACTTTGTTGTCTACAGCCCAGTTCTCCAGACTAACACGATCCCTCTGAATTTTAACTCTGTCCTCCAAAGTGTTTGTAACACCCCCCCCCCAACTTTGTGTCATTTGCAAATCTGATCAGTCTGTTCTTTCGGCTTATGGCTAGGTCATTAATAAAGATGTTAAACAACATTTGATTCAGAACAAATCCCTGTAGAACCCCACTGGAGACCTCCCTCCAATCCGACATCATTCCATTAACAGTTAGCTCTGTGCCCGTTATCCAGTTCTGACACTGGACCAGATTCAGACCTGGTGCAAACAGGTGCAACATGCAGGGAACTCCCTGAGCTGAGCAGAGCTGAATGGTGATGTATGCAGTGGGCGTACTTGCTCAGGAGGGGGGTATAAATGGTGAATGAGTAGGTATGATTGTTTGCGTCCTCTCCAGTAACTTCCATGCTGAGGAGGCAGAAGGGGCAGCACGGCCCTGGAGGGCGTGAGATGAAGCAGACTCCTCCCCACTGATAGCCCCGTTTCCGTCATTTTGGGCCCACCAGGTTTCAGGCTTTGCTGCTCACGCCTGTGTTTTCATTACCACTGAATCTGGCCAAGTGTCAGCCTGGAGAATTCTGTGGGTCCGGGCGTTGACTCTGTCACACTGAATCTCACCTTGACAAGGCCGGGTGGGAGCGGCAGCTGTTAGGAGCTGAGTGGGGTGTAATCAGACAATGTTGTCCGCAGGCCACACCCGGCTCACCTGTGCTGGTGGGGAAGTATGCTGACCATGCAAACCACAGACATGGAGGGATTGCTAAAATCGTAATTTCTTTATTTATTTTTAAAAAGATATTTCTGCAAAGAATACAATTTCCCGGGGAAAAAAAAATGCTGCCCTGTTCCACCTATGCCATACAGAAATAGCCTTCTTGGAGCACTGACTAATCCCCCTTCCTTCCACTGGTCGTCAGCTATCTGTCTCAATGGATGGACATGAATCCCTCAGATCCACTTGTAGGCCTGCAGTGGATGAACGAGCTGAAGCAAAGGATGGCTTCCCGCTCACCTGCAGCAATTCCCCAGGGCAGGGCATGCACCTTTCAGGGTGATTGCTGTCGGACTCGCTAATCTGTCTCTCTCTTGCCTCCTTCATTTCATGGTGCCTATGGCCTCCCCAGCTCCTCTCTCCGCTGAGTGTCTTGACAGTGTCATCCATCCACTTGTGGATCTGCTCCATAGCCGTGACTTACATTGATTCTTCTATATTGGGCCAAACCTGCCCTTCCTTACCCAGGTACACCACTGAAATGTGGGAGCTGCAGCTGTCTTGCAAAGAACATATCTTGGCCCAGTATCGGCTGCTTCTTTTTTTTCTTTTAAAGGGTTTTATTTGACTTCGGCGCATAGGTATGCGAGAGAGGGATAGTGCTGTCCCACCCTTGTTCAGGGAGACCCTGAATAACCCCGAGTTTCAGTGCACAGGCCTGTTCTGCACGATTATGGCCAAGCCCAGATGGTCTGTGTAGACATTGATGTGCCGGGGCAAACACACACAAGCGTGCAAACACATGCAAGAGGACTCCAAACCACAAGTCTTTGACATCCGCATGCAAACCCCCGGCAGGTAGCTTTGAGGCGCTGGCACACACAAGTGCACCAATAAGGAGTGTGTCTGTGAGCACCACTTGGGTGCCAGACAGGGCCCAACAAAAGGTGTCTGAGTTTTGACAAATTCAGTGGGAAGCTTGGTGGAGCTGCCGCCTGATGAGGACATGGTGTACCAGCCAGTCCTGGGCAGGACTTGATTGTGAAGAGATGTTACAGCATTGGCTAGTACAGCCTCAAGGAGAGACGGGCAGCAGTGCCTAAGGCCCCAATAATATTGTCTCTTAATGCAGGAGCTCACTTGCACCTGCCATGTCACTTCCCCTCCTCTCGTGCAAAGGCTCTATCCACCGATGGGTCTGCGTCGGAGGCCAGCTCCCCA
>ML685852.1:5836251-5865011 GCA_007922175.1 Pelusios castaneus | reverse complement strand
GGCACACCCCCTTTGCAGCCCCGGGTGCAGGGCAGCAGGGACTCAGGCCCAGGGCAGCTGTATGCGTTGCTTCGAGGGACCCATGTCTAGGTGCTAGTGGAGTTCCTACACACACAATGCTGATTCTCTTCCTGCCCCCTGCTTGTCGCAGTGGGTCACAGGCGACACCAGTGGAGGTTAGCTAGGCTACTGACGCTGCGAGCAGCCGTTTCCTCTGCACTGCCTGTCCCAGTCCTCTGGCCACCACTCTCCCCTGCCCACCGTTGGGTGCTGTGATCTCCCTGCCCACTGAGCACACTGCTGCCATCATGAGAGGTGGGGAATTGAACCAGGGACCTCAACACCCAGTCTGTCCCACAGGTTTTTGCCATGGGTGACTGCTACTTCTTGCTGAGAGGGGCAAGAAGCTGCTTTGTCCCTCTGTTCTTTACTATGCTGGTTTGCACATGTTAAGTTAAACTCATCCCTGGTGTAATCTCCCTTCTGTCTTTCCAGTTTTCACTGGAGTCGTGGTTGGGATGACTCTGGGCCAGTGAGACTGAAGGTGGGATGGGACCCAGATCTGATCCAGCCTTGGCGTGACATTTATGAATCCGAAACTGGCCTGCTATTTTGCCAAACTCTTTCTGCCTGTAGTTTTCTTGGCTTGTCTATGCGTGGGACAATCTGCCCTTGGGGCGGCCTTGTCTCTAGGGCAAGTTAAAAGGTCTTCCTGGATCATTCAGAAAAGCTTGATGCTTCTGCTTCCTTTAATTCCCTTCTGCTCTTTTCTTCCATCTTCATTCTCCTCGGCAAGGAACGTGGAGATGAGTGCAGCTTGTCCTTGGTTCTCAAAAAATGTTCAGTTAATCAAATCAGCAGAGATGGTGAGTTTTCAGTTTTTCTCTAGAGGAAAAGAGAAGAGATGCTTTTCTTTCCGCCTGTAAGTGACCTGCATTTCAGCACCTTCACCTTCCGGAAAGTGAGAGACAATCAAACGCATCCACTCCAAAACCTCCCTCTGGGGACTTAATTTTCTTTCTTCGTCTTAAATGTTGATTTGATAGTGGGGGAAAAAATCCCCTTGGAGCGGCTAAACCAGGGATGCAGCTGGGATCAGTAAGCCCCTCATATAGAAAAGCTCTTAAATATGCATTTCAAGTTTAAGCACATGCTTAAGTACTTTCCTGAATTTGCTGCTAACTCCCTTGCTGTACCACATGGAGCACTAACAAGTTTTAGAGGACACTCCCTGCTGGCTATGAGAAAGTGTCTGAGTCCCTGACCAGCATTTCAGGTCCACCAAAGGAAGTCCTGTCACGAAGTAACCACCCCAGGACTTCCATGAGTGCACAGTGGGACAAGGCAGTCTGGCAGCGTAGTTCTGCAAAACTCCTTTAAAATGATGCAATCAGTAAATCCGCTTGCTCTTGCATCAACAAATGCCAGGTGTTTAGAGAATTTCAAGACTGGTTTAAAAATCGCAAGTTGTTTCAGGCTGGGGTGGGGTTTTTCGGTAATTGGATGTATTCAGCTCTTTTCTTTTGCATTCTTGGTTTTGAGCCTTCGGGGGGGGGGGGGGTCTCAGTTTCAGGCTTTCCTTGGCATTCCTGAAGGCTAGAAATTTAGCATTCATTCAGATAAAAAATGAGATGTTCCAGGAATGGGGGATTTAAAAAACCACACTAAATCTCGTGGGAAGGGGCAGTACTGCATATCTGCTGCCATGATCATGCATGCTTGATTCATGTCAGGGTCCCAAAAACATGGGACACAATATTCAAGATAACACTGGAAGAAGGCCATGTGTCTTGTATTCCCACTGGTCCAGTGCTCTGAATTACCTGGGGATCCTCCTCAGCTGAGAGATAGGGTCTCTTTCTTTAACAAAGGAAGAGGGCTCTAGTGTCTACAAGCAAGTGATGGGGAGCTAGGTGTCCTAGGTTCTAGTCCCCATTAGGGAAATTCTCTTGCTCCCATTTTTGATCACTCCCTACTCTTCCCTCCCTCTCTATCAAATTAATCTCTGTCCTCATTCATTGGTGCTGCCTTTTCACTGTTTCTCTGGCCAGGCACTTTCTGTCCTCCTGTGGGGTGATGGTGAGACTGGGGGAAGGGTAACCCCCTTGTTCTCCCCTGTTCTCCAGCCTGCAGCACAAGTCACAGACAGAAGGGGAGTCCAGAGCCCCTTGGCCTGGCCAGAGGCCAACAACAGCTGATGGAAGAGCTCCCCTGTAAGGCAGTGCACGGTGCCTCCAGCAGGGCACCTAGGTGTGCACGCCCAACGTTTTGGGAGCTCCCTGCTGGCTGGCTCTGAGCTGAGAGGGGCAACAGACATGCGAAGTGTTAGCGTTGCTCAATCCTCGGCTGCTCCTCTCCCCTCCTCCCTGCAGCTGCCGCCCTCACTTAGATGTTTTTGCAGATGAAAAGTAGCCTTTGAAGTATGGCCAAGGTTGTGTTTCTCTCCAAAGCAATTTCAAAGCCATGGCTGCACCAGAGCACATGCTAATGGCCTTCCAAAAGCTGTTCACAGAGGTACCAGGGGTCCATCCTGCTGGGGAGGCAGTGACCCAGGGAGCATGCTGTGTATGGGAAGGAGAAGGGTCAATGCCTCTGGCACTGATCAACCTCCCCTCCCCCAACTCTGCCCGTCTGCCATGCTTCCAAACAAAGGCAGCATGGTCCAGTGACTACAGCATCCAACTGGGATTCTGAGCCAGGTGTCCTGGCCTTGACTTGCTGCGGGATCCTGGCTGGGTCATTTCACCTTTCTGTGCCTCTTTCCCCTCCCTCTCTTGGGGGCAGGAGCTGTCATGTGCATGCAGCACCTAACACAATAGAGCCCTGATCTCAGGTATATCTAGATCCTACTGTAATACGAAGAATACCTAATAATACCCAACATGCAGTGCTCTCTGCTGGTCCAGTCTTGGGCCTCCCTGTACCAATGTGTGAGTGATCTACCCTATGACACAGGGACCAAAGACAACTCTGTGTTCGCACCCGTCACACTGTTGTAATAATGTTTGTATAGAAGATACCTTATGAACTCATAATTTGCTGATTAATAGTATCAAGGCAAAATGCATTGTGTGTAAAGTTATAAATAAGCTGAAATCATGACCGAAAAGTTCATTTTCTGGGTAAGCTTGGGGAGCGGCTAAACCAGTCCCTTAGAGACAAAGGACCAGTTGATGCCTCAGCAGCTATAAACAAGACTGACAAATATTACCTGCATTATTTTGGAAGGAGAGGGGGCAGGGACAAAAATCTACATCTTTGTAAAGAAACAGCCTGGAGTTTCTTTCCACAGACACTATCTGTCATCTTGTTCCCAGGTGGAAATGCTTCTCAAAGGGGGAACAGAACTATAAAAAGAAGGGAAAGATACCCCCCTCTCTTGGCCCGTTGCATGAAAAGACAAAAGAAGCAGCTGTGAGACTCTGGAGGAGGGGTCCTGACCTAAAGAGGTTGGTCAATAAGACTGTTGAAAGCATGTGGTGAAAAAACTTTGCTTTGAATCAAATATAGCTGGGCACCAGTAAACAGTCTATCTTAATTTTTCTTGCAACCATTCCTGATTTCTACACCTCATTACTTGCAGTTATTTAAAATTTGTGTCTTTGCAGTTAATAACCTTACTTTATCTAATCCAGTGTGTTCAAGCTGGAGCATGAGTGACTCCATTTGGGGTAACAAGTTGTGCATGCATTATTTCCTTAAGGCTTGAAGGAATAATGGACTCAGTATGTTTGTACTGTCTAGGTGAGGGCTGGGCAGTACAGGTCAGATGGTTCTGGCAGGGGCTGGGGGGGAGGGGAATTTTAAGGTGTTGGGGTCACCCTGTGGTAATCTTTAATGCTCATAAGAGCCAAAGCTGAAGCACACACAGACATGGTAGGGTGTAACGTAAATGCTGGAAGCAGTCCAGGTTGGAGGCTACAGAAGTGAAGCATTGTAAAGGAAACCCCAGGTCCAAGAGCTGGGTGGCACAGCTATTCATTAGTCTGGATTGTATCCTGGGGTGTCTCAGAAATCCCCTCATATGCACACACTTGCACATCTATCCTATGGGCCTCTGAGAAAGAATTGCCTGGCTGAATTGTACCAAACTGGGATGGCATTTGAAAAAATGGGGATTAGGACAAAAGAATCAGTAAACCCATTGTCACTCACAATCTGGGATAAGATTTGAACTTGGCTCTCCACAGGTGGAAACAAAAGTGCCACTGCCTCTGACTCCCAGAGCTGCTAACGGGAATTGGATTCTTCTTGCATCAGTAGGAAAATAGGTTCCATGGATTGATTGGGTCACTCAGACATCAACACTCAGGTGGATATTTGCAGGTTGTCATTGGTTTATGGATGCTGACATGTAACGAATGGCAGACTACAAGCTTTCCAGCCTTGTTTGTAACTAAGAAGAATCGGTTAGGATAAAGCTATTTTTTTTAAAGGCTCATCAGCCTGAAACCGGCCTCAGGCTGCTGTCCCTCACTCTGATGCTTTCTCCCTCATTCAAGATCTATTAAATTACTGCCTTTCCATTTTCAAAGCCTTCCTTGTCCTGTGACTTGTCAGCACTCCAGCATCTCTGAGCCAGGCTGGACTGTGCAAATGAATTTTCTTGGGAGAAGTCCAGGTTTGAATGTCATCCCCCTCCTGAAAGAATAAAGGTATTAAATATGAATGGGATTGTCAGCCACAGAGGGTACAGGCCAAAAGGTCTAAAGCAAAGCCTTACAAAACACAGAGCTGAGTAAAAACAGCCCATCTTGCTGGGAGAGTCTCTTACACACATCCCTGGTGGTTTTTCCAGATGGATGTTAAAATTCCCATGATGCTTTTGGTTAATAGTAGATGATGATCCTCATATCTTGACCAACATTGCCAGTCTCTCAACGATTCCCCGGGCTGTCCAAGCTGCTGGTGAGAACGTAGTGGCAGTCACGGCACCTTGCCAATATCCATTGATTTGAAATAGTCGGTTACACCTGGGGAGGTGAGTCGCGCTACATCATCTGCAAAAGCTATTCAGTTCTGCATACGTCACATCACAGAGCAATGCTGAAGAACTATAGCAGGCATACAGAACTGATCAACCCAAAGAACCAGGGAAGAAAGGAGGTTGTGAGGTTCGTGGCTCTTTCATCTAAGGAGTGGTTGGCTGATGCCTTCTGCTTACAGCAGGTCTCCTATTGCCTACTAGCAAGGAGAACCACAGCAGAAAGTCAGCAGCTGGTGGCCAACCAAAATAACCATGAAGCAGGGTGCCCTAAAAGGTAGGGCTGGGAGAACATACATTCCGCCCCCCGCACCCCCCCGGTGGGCTTAAGTTCCAGAAGACAATTCGTATTCATGCTAAGAATTCTTACTCTGGGCAAGGGGTTGTTAATCCAGGGGGTCGTTAATCCCCTGCAGTTGATGAGTCAGGCACGATTCTCCAAAAACCGCAATTTGGACTGCAATTTGGCTGTAGGGGAACATTGTGGGCTTGAGTGGAGGTCCAGAAAGGAGGAACTGGGCTCAGTGAAAGGCTGCACAACCAGACTAATGATGATGCTTATTTCAGATATCCATGGGCAGACTTCAGAGATGCACTCAGAGTCTAACAATAATTTTGTAACTGACTTGGGGAAACTCATACCTTGGGAGCTGAAAGTAGTCTCGAGATCATCCCAGGATGCTCATTTATGCCAGAGGCCTAGAGAGTCTCAGGCTATGTACACACGATCAGATTAAAGTGCAACATGGCAATCGCGCTATAAAAAACACGTGACCTTTATTGCGGGATAGCGCGTACACACGTCGCTCCTTGTAACGCAACAGAATTCTTTGCAATATCGCGGTGTAGCGCAATGAATTCTGGGCACCTATCCCATAGTTCCATTTTCCCTGAATCGGCGCTTGGAATCATGGGTTGAAGGAAAGGAACGCAAAGAGCCATGGGTAAACTCTCAGTTTCCCATGGTGCTTTGTGTTCCCCTTGCGTCTTCCTCGTTGCCAATAGCAACTCGCGCCTATTTTCAACAGTGCAGTGATGCACCGCACCACTTGCGAGCAATCACAACAGCGACAGCATGGATCCTGCTCTGATCTCCACTGTCGCCTTCAGCATTCTAAATACATCTCGGCTGGTTGCTCAGTACGCAATGAGCTCCAACTCAGACGAGGACGCTGAGGAGCAGAGGCTGATCGATGCCATGCAGAGCAATAGCACTGCGTTGCTCAGCTCCTTCACTGATCATCTGCACACGGTGCAACGCCGTTTCTGGTCGCGAGAGACGAGCACCGAGTGGTGGGATCGCATTGTTATGCAGCTGTGGGATGACGAGCAGTGGGTACAGAACTTTCGAATGCGGAAAGCAACCTTTCTGGAACTGTGTTCAGAGTTGGCCCCTGCCCTGCGACATAAAGACGCCAACATGAGGTCAGCCCTAACCGTGGAGAAGCGTATTGCGATTGCTGTCTGGAAGATGGTGACTCCTGACTGCTACTGGTCAGTTGCAAACCAGTTTGGAGTTGGGAGGTCCACCGTCGGATTAGCCCTCTCACAAGTGTGCCGAGCCATCAATCGTGTTCTGCTACGGAGGACGGTGACGTTGGGCAATGTTCGTGAGATTGTGGACGGCTTTGCTGCCATGGGATTCTCTAACTGCCGGGGAGCCATAGACGGCACACACATCCCTATTTTGGCTCCAGACCATCTCGCGACCGAGTACATCAACAGGAAGGGCTACTTCTCCATGGTGCTGCAAGCACTCGTGGATCACAAGGGGCGTTTTACGGACATCAATGCTGGGTGGTCGGGAAAGGTGCATGATGCCCACATTTTCAGGAACACTGGTCTGTACCGGAAGCTGCAAGGAGGTACCTTCTTCCCTGATCAAAAAATTACATTGGGGGATGTGGAGATGCCCATAGTCATCCTCGGAGACCCAGCATACCCACTGATGCCATGGCTCATGAAGCCATACACCGGTAACCTAGATCACAGCAAGGAACGGTTCAATTACAGATTGAGCTGCTGCAGAATGACTGTGGAGTGTGCCTTCGGCTGTTTAAAAGGGCGCTGGCGATGTTTGTATGGGAGGCTGGACTTGGCGGAGGACAACATCCCTGCTGTGATTGCGTCGTGCTGTGTCCTTCATAACATTTGTGAAAGTAGGGGAGAAAAGTTTTCCCTGGGGTGGACTATGGAGGCACAGCGCCTCGAGGAAGCATACGAACAGCCAGCCACTAGGAGTATTAGGGGGGCCCAAGGAGAAGCTGCTCGCATAAAGGAGGCACTCAGGGACCATTTCAATGATGCCCTCCCCTAGTTAACTTCCAGGACGCATCAGGTGCACCTTATGAGATTTTCAATGTGTACAAATAAAGCCACTCTTCAAATTATTTGTCACTGTTTTTATTAAAACCTAAAAGGGGGGGATTACAGGTGGGTTTAGCTGCGGGTCTCTAAAAAGTAGCTCTGTGGGGGACTGGATGTTGGAGTGTACCAGGGGTCGGGTGGCTTTCAAAGAAATGTTTTGAAGGACTACGGGGCGTGGGAGGCAGACACGGCTGAACTGTACGGAGTGGAGCCCGTACATTAATCGCCTGTGTCTGCAAAGCAATCATGCTCTTGAGCAGTTCTGTTTGCTCCTTCATCACGCTTATCAGTTCGTCCCTGTGTTTCTGCCTCCTCTGTTGGGATTCCTCTCTCCAGGCTTGATTCTCCCTCACGGATTCCTGTGCCGTTTTCAGCAGGTCCTGAAACATATCCTCCCTGTTTCTTCAAGCACGCCGCCGAATGTTTCTCATGCGGTCAGCTGGGGTAGACACCGGCCTTGTGAAGGTCGAATCTAATAAAAAAATTATAATAAAGTGTTGTTAACACATAGCCTAGATAACCAATGTAACCTTCCAGTAGCACATTCCACTGGAAGGTGCAGGGCAGTCAACATCCTATGCTTTGCTGAAGCGGACAAGGTACGTCCTAATAGAAAGCTTACTGGGGGCTAACATTCTTCACAGGGCACACAGATGGAACCCGATATCTCTCTCCTCAGAGTGCCCCTGCCAGCTAGAATACATATCCTACATGCCACCGGTTGCAAACCAGGACCATATGCTGCTGCACTGTGTGCTGCCATGGTTCCCAGGGCTGTGCTTTGCAGCTGGCGAGGCAGAGTATCCGTCTTTGGGAGCGTAGACACAAACGCTCTCCCATCTAACCTGAGTAGTAAGCTCTGGAGGTACATCGAGGAAACCTTTACTGACCTAAATACAGATGATTTTTTGACAATCACTGCTTGTGTTGATGCACTTCTAATGAATGCAGAGTAAAGAGCGTGCACAGCGGGGACTGAGACAGCAAGCACCCCCGCCCCGGACAATGATATTTTAGCAGGAGCCATAGCTGCACGAAAGAGAAACTTACCGGAACCCCCCTCTGCTTCCTCAGAGGACACACTGCAATTCATGTCTTGGGTGGAGGTCTCAGCGGGGGTGCAGAAGAGCTCTTGGCTACATGCTGTTGCGCTTTCTTCCAGGTCATCTTCCATCTCCTCCTCCTCATCGATCACGTCCTCATCCTGCTCGGGTCTGGCATTCACTGGATGAGGGGGGGCTGATGTGTCCACGGGACTCTTTGCAGTGGTTGTGGGGTCCCCACTGAGAATGGCTTCGATCTCCTTATAGTACCTGCATGTAGCAGGCGCTGATCCCGAACGGCGGTTTGCCTCCTTCGCTCGGTGATAGGTTATTCTTAGCTCCTTCACCTTCAATCTGCCCTGCACAGTGTCTCTATCATAACCTTTCTCTGACATGGCCCGAGAAATTATGCCAAATGTATCATAATTTCACCTGCTGCCGTGTAGCTGCGCCTGCACAGCAGACTCTCCCCAGATGCTGATCAGGTCCAGCACCTCTGCCGTGCTCCAAAGGAGTGCGCGTCTTCCACGACAGGCCGCCATTGCTACTGATGATCGGAGCTGCACTCCACTCCACGAGGAAGAGAACAGGAAGTGAAACAGACGAGAAATTCGAAAATCCCGGGAATCTGATCAGGGCGGGGACTGTTTCGTCACGGCCACAGAGTGGGTGGGGGGAAGACCAGAGAGGACGACTTTGGAATGCTGGGACACTTCCGGAGGCCAGTCATTGCGTGGTAAGCGTACACACGAGTGGAAAGGCGCAACAGCTGTGCCGCGTTAGCTGTTACCACCCTCGTCGAGGTGGTTTTTGTATTGCGCTACAACAAGGCAGTTAACGCACAACAGCCCCATTGCACGTGTGTACGCCGTTGTTGGTATCGCGCAGTAATGATTGTTAATGCGCAATAAAGTGATCGTGTGTACAAGGCCCTAGTCTTGCACAGGAAACTGATTGCATCAACAACAGTGGGTTGGGTGGAGTACAGTGCACACACATATTAAGTGGACAGACTTCTAATTTGCATATGCAGAATTGGTCACTGGACTCCTTGCATGTACAAATTGGGTGCATTCCAATTTTTAGGGCTAGTCAGCTGAGCATACCCCAGGCTAAGCTTTCAAAGGGTCAATTGTCTTTCTGGAGGTGGAAAATGCACCTGAAGAATTAAACTGGGATGGATTCCTCTAGCAAAGACTTTTCTTCAGTTTTTCTTGCAAAATCCATGTCAGGAACATGGAGGGGATCTTTCCAGGGCACACTGACATTCAGGATGTTCTGTACTTCATGCATTTTCATAAGCAAATTTGAAGCTTTTATTCTCACTCCCTAGAGTTGCTCTATATTGTTCTGTTCAGAGCTACGGTCACTGGCTCAGAGATTTATGACTCCATTTGTTGCATGTGTGAAGCTTTTTTGCTTACCAAATTATATCAAGCTTTGACCCCCCCCCACCTTTTTCCCTGTGGGAGAGAGAAGCTTGTTAAAGTATGTTCCCAGAATTAATGGATCCATTAGCTCCCTTGATGATGCATAGAAACAGACCTCATTAATTCCCATCTCATTAGGCACCCACATGCTAAACACCATGCTTGGCTGGGTTTGGCCCAGTGTGGCTTGTGAGTCCAATGGGAAATGATTTGGCTGGAAGTTTTACTATCTTCCTGTTACCTTCCTTGATGTGTCAGGATTTAAAAGCAGCCAAGTCCAGGGTCTTGTTCTCCATCTCCAATGGGCTTGATAAAGCGGGCTCTAGCTACCAGCTCGCCTGCACCGAATACATGTTCCCTTCTTCACTTCTGCCAGTCACACCTTCATTGCTCTAAGCAAGACTAAAGGAAACAAGGTCTACCCGAGACTTCTCATGAAAGCCACATTGCAGCCTTAGCAGAATGTAGCTACCAACCTTCTGAATGGAATAGGCTGGTTAAGATTGGGTCACACTCTCCAATTATTGCAAAATGTGTGGGTGGGTGATAGTTAAGGAGTTAATTTTTATACAGATGCATGTATTTTTAAAGCATATGAGGAGACATGCCTTAGAATTCCACCAGACAGGAAGTAAAAAAAAATATTTCTCTCTCTGGCTATATGTAAATGAAGTATTGTAAGCGTTACAATGAAGGCTCATTACCATAACAAGTCAAATGCTAATAGAGGGATGTGAAATCAATATGAAAGCAGCAAACAGGAACAAATAAGCCACAGAGGGTGGAGAGATGCTGTTTGCAAACTAAAACAGTGGTTTGGGGGAATGTTTCTAGGCAGTACAGATGAACCCTGATTTACTCCTTCTGTCAGTGAAAACAAGCTGTCAGTGGAGAATGGGTCTCAGTCAGGAATGAATGGGTGTGGGGGGTAAACTTTCTTGTGGGAGACAGGGGATGCCTTGTTAGGTAAGCTTCGTCTCAAGAAAGAACGTTATGATTTTGTCATAACTATTTGTTTCCCATGTTCTTACTCACTGTCACTGAATCGCTCCTTTGCTGTTACATTTATAGTGAAAACCAGAATAAGTTGATCCAAGTGTTGTGTGTTTAGAAAAGGTGTGTTCTCAGGTATAACTAATAAATGGGCATGTGCCGGTCCATGGATAAGGGACTGGTTACTATGGAAGATGTGGGGGTGGGAGATTGGTGTACTTTATTGCTAATCCGTAGGGAGAGTGAGACCTATGGAGGCCTGGAAGGCCACTTGTGTTGCCAGAGGGAGGGTGCAAGAGCAAATCCATAACAGGTACAGATGAGACTTTCTCATATCTAGGGCAGGTAGGGGGTAGGAGCCTTTCAGCGCCACCTGGTACTCTGGGAGGTGTCACGGAGCCCGCCTCGGGTCTCTGCTCGGCACTGAGGCCAGCAAGCTGACAGGTGGTAGGAAAGCAGAGTGTTCAAAGTTTACAACAACATGGAGAAAATGCTTCCCATCCCCTGCACTACTGAGCTCTCCAGTCCAGCCTGGCTCTCAGCTTCCTAAGACCATTGAACGATTGTTTCATTCAGGCGTAATCCAGGGGGACCTGGGAAAGTTCCTGTCTATCCATTTAAAGGGGACGCTTGAGTTGATCTCCAGGCATGTTATAGAAATAAATTAATGCTATCCACATGCCTTAAGGAGGTCACGGTGGAGGGTGTGTCCACAGAGGCCTGTGCGCAGTGCTTTTTTTCTAGAAAAATAAAAGGTGCTGGTACGTCAGCAGGAGTGGTGCGGGGGGGTGGGGTGCAGAGGGGGTGTCAGGACCTTCCACCACCACTGCCGCCCCCTGGGGCCTCTTCAACCTCCACCCCACCAGTTCTCAGATCTCCCAGGCCCCTTCCCCACTCCTCTCGGCTCCCCCGGTCCCCTCCCCGCCCGGCGGTTCCCCCCTTACCTGGCCGGAGCGGCAGGGGTGGCCAGAGTTGCTCCCTGGCCAGGCTGCTTCCACCCTGAGCCACGCATCTGAGCATGCTGAGGGCGGGAGATTTGAAAAAGGTATTTGAAATTACCCTGCTTCTTCCATCAGCAAGTTTCAGTGCAATCAGCTTTTATTGAATAGCTGAGACTAGCCGAAGCACACTGGGAATATGAAAATTGTATGTGGCTCTTGCCTTTTCAGTTGGTTGGGAAAAACCTTTTCAAAAGGTAGATCTGGTCCATCCTACACTGCGTGATCAAGAAGCAAAAGTGTTTTGAGGTCAGACTGATGCTGTCCCAGGCTCAGTGGATCCATCACAGATTCTAGAAGATGAGACCTGCTGGGAACTACACTTAAAGGAGTCAGCTTAATAAAAAAACGAAGGCTCTGAGTAAGGTCTGAGGCTCCTGTCCAGTGTAGGGTCGTGCTGGCGATGGTGGGGCATTATAGAGTGCAACTGCCAAGGTAGACAATATCCAACTGCCTGCAGCTTTGTTGCGATGGGCAACGAGTACAGCAGCAGCATGTTTCTGGACACCCATCCATCCCAATCCAGCTCTGTAGTCATCAATTCAATGAAAATGAATGGCAGAAATGAATACAAAGGAAATGCTTTTTCATACAGTGTGAAATTAATCAGTGGAACTTACTGCCAAGAGGCCAAAAGTCAGGATTTTTTAAAAGGGTTAGATGTTTAGGTCCAAGTATCAATGGCAGTAACAATGGTCAGGTTCTCTAGAGGGTGGTTCTCAACCTTTAGCAGGTCATGACACACTTGGCGGCATATTGCAACCCCACTGACCACACCGGCCCATTCCTCCAGGCCGAATCCAGCCATTTCCCTGGCTCTCAGCAACACACTTACCACTGTGTGGCGATATAGTAATGTGTCCCAACACAGTGGTTGAGAATTGCTGCTCGATAGTGTCTAGAGGTCTCCTTCTATAAGAAGGATAACGATAGGAATTAAAATCTAAATGGGCCAGTCCCTGTTACTGGTTTTTTTCATCTCCTCATGTGAGTATAGACAGAAGCCTCAGGAACACAAATGAACCCCCATCCCTCTCTCTTTCTCCCTACCGCACCAGAATCCCTGACTCGTAATGCCAAACCCCTCCTCTCTCATGTGGGCATACGGTGTGTCTCAGCCTCCTGACCTTGTGGGGCAGAGTTAGATGAAGATTTCTAACCAGAGGAGTGAGGTATTGCAACAGCATTCCAAAGGGAACCGTGGGGGCAAAAAATCTAACTGGCTTCAAAACTGAGCTTGATCATTTTATGGAGGGGATGATCTGATGGGAGAGTCTAATTTAGCAATTGACTGATCCTTAAGTACAAGCAGTTGATATGCCCTATTGCCTGGGATGGGGGGTTCGATGGTGGGTGTGTTCTGAGTTACTACAGAGAATTCTTTCCAGGTGGTTGGCTAGTGAGTCTTGCCCACGTGCTCAGGGTGACCATGTTTGGGCTTGGGAAGGAATTCTCCCCCAGGCCAGATTGGCAGAGGCCTTGGGACTTTTTCTCCTTCTTCTGCACTATGGGAAAGGGCTCCCTTGCTGGTGGGTTTTCTCTACTTGAAAGTCTTGAAACCATTATTTGAGGCCTTCAATAACTCAGCCATTGGATAGAGGTTTATTGCAGGAGTTGGTGGGTGAGGTTTGGTGGCCAGCGTTGTGCAGGAGGTCAGATGAGATGATCATACTTGGTCCGTTCTGATCTTTCGAGTCTATGAGTGGATGGAGCCGGACTAGTTGTGGATAGTAGCTAACAAGTGAGGATCAGACATATCACAGCCCCTGCGGTAGCAGGTCAGCTGGATCCGGGGCTATTAATGTCCATCTACTTGACTGCCACCAGGTGAGCTTGTCTGTGGTTCCCCCACAGAGTCCAAGGCACTTCGTTACAATTTCCCTCCTCAAAAGCAAGTTATGAATACCTCTTTGAATTCTCTCCCACCTGCTGGTCCATTTGATCTACACTTGTTAAATTAAATCAACTTTGCTAAGTTGACTTAGCGCGTCTACACTGTAAATTTAGGTCGACTTGCTGAATCCACCTAGACCGTCTACACTAGATGCTTAAGTCGACTGGCAGGGGCTAGGGGGACCTAGGAGTGGTGCATGGTGGGAAGTGTGGCATGTGGCACCCAAGAAGTGCTCCCCCTCCCCCGGCCAGTCCCATAAAAGAAGAAGTGAGCTCAGCACCTTCCCCTTTGTGCCTGGCAACATGGAGGTTGAGCAGGTCAGGGACCGGACTCTTCTCCTGCGCTTTGCCAGGCAGCTGTGTGACACCTGCCAGCTATTGCTAAGGCTGCTTGTGTTTCGGAGCAGGCTTTGCTGGCAAGCCGCCAGCGCTGAGGCAGACGCCAGCCTGCCCCCCCACCCTGCTGCCCCAGTGAGCTGCCGCACTCCGCGCCTCGCCGCCTCGGGGCACGTGCAGCCAGCACTGACTGGTGGGAGCGAGTTGTCCTGACCACGGAGATGCTGGATGCGCTGAGCTCTCTCATCCAGTACCATGCCCAGCAGGGGAGGGATGAGACAGCCACCCACCCGCTGGAGGAAAAGCAGAAGCAAGTTGAATGCCTAATTTGTGAGTGGGCAGCCGAGAGAGGGCAGTGTGGGCATCAGCTGTTTCCTCTGGGTGGGATTGCCTTGGCTTCTAGCTCAGATCCTCAAAGCTTCTGACTTGCCATGAAATCCATGAGTGTGCAGTGTTGAAATGCCTTTGATGGTCTGGGCCCACATGCTACATATCTCCCTTTCTCCCACTCTCACCTGCTCTCATGGGCTCAGGAGAGAAGAGAGTGGCCAGGGCCTGCGAGGGCTGCCTCTGCGGGTTGAAGGCATGGACCTGTGCTGATACCCCAACTGCTGGGGTTCGGAAGAGTTCCAAGAAGCAGATGTCAGCTCAAGTCAATGTTCTGCCTTGATGGAACTGGAGGCCAAATAGCAGCCCTGCAATAAGTAACAGCACTTATTCTAATGGCTGTCACTCACCGGACAAATCAGCAACTGCACATCACTGTGGCTCCCCAGACCACCCAGCTGAAGACAACGCTGACTTTTAGGATCGAGAGGGATTGAGGTCTAGTGGCTGGGACTAAGAAGGCCTGGGGTCAGGACTCCTGGTTCTATATGTAGTTCTACAGCATGGCACATAGCTAGGCTCATCCATAATATGGAAGGATGGCAGATAGGAACTATAGCATCCTGTGTGTGGTTCCCTGGTATACAGGCCTGTAATCAAAAGGCTCCAGGAGTGGGGGTCAGTAGTCTCCATGGCTCTGTGTACACTCGCAATTTAGGTCAACTTAAGAATGCTTAAGTCGACCTAAATTACTCCATGTCCACATTGGGCTTTCATTAAGTCGACTTAAGGGCATCCTCACCTGAAGCCCTAGGGCTGCCTGAATTAATCTCCTTCGGGCTGGTGGACAATTTGACACATGCCTTTCAGACTCCAAAGAGGGAAAGCTGACCTATGACAAGCATCCCGGTGGCCACAGGCAACTAGTGGAAAGAGAGTGGAGCCTGGGGATCTATGCCCAATAAACAAATTGCTGGGCTCCCTGGGTGGGGTTGTCTGGCCTGTACAATGCAGGAGGCCATGATGACCCTTTCTGACCTTAAATTTTCTGCTGTCTGACAATATTGCAGCCAAAGGAGTCTCAAGCATAACCTGAGAATCCAACGTTGAAACTCTGAACAACAAATTGGCCTGGTCCTGACTTCCTTGTTTGGATCCTGAGTCTGCCCCCTTATTGACACTGAATAATACCTGGGTCTGTGAGCAGGCCCGTTGGGTGGGAAGGATCTCAAAGGGGCCCTTGGGTGAGAGGTTCAATTGCTGGCCCAATTCGCAGGCGGAAGTGCTACCAGTGGCAGTAAGGGCAGTGATGTAAGGTCTGGAGGGCAGCATTTCCCAGCCAGCGTGCCATGGCATAAACAAGTGTGCCGTGGAATTTTTTGGAAAAGTACATGAGAGAACAAGGGGGACCTGCCTTCTGATTGGTCATCTGCCTCACTCCTGTACCTCCTCCAGGGGCAGAGCAACCAATCAGAGTTCAATCTCTCTCTGTTTTCTCCTCCCTGCCTTTGTGAATAATGGGTTGGCTCCTCCGCCCCCCTGCTCCCTTCCTGCGGCCGCCAGCTGGAGGCGGGGAGAATAGGTCCCTGGAACTCGCGGTGCACCACAGCAGAGAAAAGGTTGGAAACCGCTGCCTTAGAGTTCACTCCATCCTTACTCAGGCAAACTCCCTCTGACTCCAGTGGTAGCTTTGCCTCCACGAGGACGTCAGGGAACAGGCCAATAAAGAAAAGCCGTACCGATACTGAGAGCTCAAGAACTCTCTTGGGATGGGAAGTGTGCTAGCGGCCGAGCAGATATGATCTGTCAGCATTTTTAATCTCCACACTTTATCACGCTGGCTCAGTGCTGGAGAAAGGCTAAATCCCAGAGAGGTAAGGAGAGAAATTCGGTCTTAGATTAGAACAGCACAAAAACCCAGGAGGATGAAGAGACGAGAGGTGAGATCTCTGAGCATTTCTCTCTAGCATTCAGAGGTGTTGATTGAACATGGAGCTGCTAAGCAGAGATAAATGGAAATGAGCAGAGAGTGGATGACTTAGAAGGGAGAGTCTCCCGCAGCCAATCTTCCGTTAAATCGCTTTGAACTTCTTTCCTTGCCTTGGCTGCGGAGGACTCCTGAAAAGGTGTAATTGACACCTTTGTTTTCCCAACTACCACTTCAAATGAAGCCTAGATTAATAAATATGTACGGTGCAGTGGTGCTTTTCAGAGATGGTCTCAGGGCTCTCGAGGAACTGCCATGTGGGTACAGAAGGTAGAAAGGACATTGCAGTGTCCTCTAACAAGGACAGATTCTGAGCTGTTGAAGTCAATGGTGGAATTACTCTAGATTGATGACAGTGTACGTGAGCTGCCCTGATTCACAGAGGCTGAAGATCTGCCCTATAAGTGAAGTGAAAAACTAACCCATTGCAAGACCACCCTACGAATACAACACAAACCACCAGCCAATCCATACATCTAGGCTACCCCCATCTGCAGCAAACTCATCCCCATGGAGGCCAATGCACCCTCAGAGACTGTCCACAAACACACACCCACTCACAACCCCTCCCACTACATACACAACCACACACCTGCTGCAAAACGTTCCTGGCCATGCAACTCGGAAGCCTCTAGGCAGCCATACATATACCACTGTGTTCATCCTAGCACGTGCCCTCTAACACACAAAATTATTCCATGTGCACAGCTGGCGGAGGATGTTCAGTGCTGGGAACAATAGCCACGTGTGCATATAATGCTATGTACAATTTTCAGCTGGGAGTTCTGTGCAGCTGCTGTGGTAGAACTGTAGGGATGGGCCATGTCTATTGCTGACCAGCATTTTAGGCTGGGATTTTTAAAGGAGCTGCACACCAAATTCAGCTGCATTTCAATGGGTTTCAGACACCTGACTCCTTTAGGTTTCTAAATCCCAACTGAAATGCATGTGAGTGCTTGTGTTAGCTACCTGCATCATAGAGCGGTACAGCCAATCTAACCGGAATACTGGTGTCTCACAAACCCACCCACTCCTCTAGCTGACTGCTGCAGCTCCCCGGCGCTGGCTGGATGCTAATTACATGGTGCTGCTCACATTGGCGACAGAGCCATGGCTCTTTAAAAACATCCATTTCATAACTCTGATCACCAAAGATGCTAGGATAGGCAGTGATTTCAGAATAAACGAACACCCACGGGAAAGACTGACACACAGGAACCCCAGATCAGTCATGGAACTACATACAGCCATGCTGTGTGCGTGTGCGTAAGGAAGTCCATTTACTGAATAGCCACAGTGAGACAGACAGAGATGCTTTATTGCAGCGAAACGGGAGTCTTGGTTTCCCAGATAAATCCCTACCTGCCCCAGGAATGCAGTGCAATAAAGGCCAACCCGCTGCCTGATCTAAAAGGCTGACTCAGTGTGACCGACAACCCACTTCTCCAGCCCAGTGAGGGAGGGAGCATGCCTGACTGCAAGGCACTGTAGCAGCAATATCTACGCTTGGACATACGGTGGGGGGCCAGTCTCTGTGGCGGTTAGGTGGAGGAAAGCTAAATTCACCATTGGTGAAAACATGCTGTCCTTTTGACTCTCTCCCACCTGGATCCTGCAGCGTGGCCCCTATATGGCGACCCTCTGTGCAGTGGCCAGACCAGCTGTGAGAACTGCTTTTCCTCCCCCTGGCATTAGTGGCATCTGGACCATGGAGCAGCTTTTGCCTGTCCTCTGCAAGCTGAGATATGCAAGACTTTTAGGGCCCAATCTCAGTGTCAAACAGGAGTGATGGCCATGAATTCAGTGGGTTATGCTGCTGTAAAACCAGAGCGAACAGGACACTCCAGCTCCTTGTCAATCCTGTGGTCCTGGCTTGCCTGTTAGACCCATTCAGCCTCCGTGTGTCCCAGCACAGACTGCCTCTGTGAGTGTACTGAGGTGGGGGTGTCGCACCTTTACTTCTGTGCTTTGGGCCTGACTACCCAATCCCCTGCGCACGTGGAACAGCCGAAGAGGCCCATTGACACCCGGGGCCGACACAAGCGCAGCTCTTTGGTGAAGGGTGTCAGCGGGTGTCGTGCTGTTGGGGAATGTGGGGTATTGGGCTGAGGGACCCATTCTATTCAGTGACTTTTCTTGCCCTTTTCCCTTTGTTTTGGGAAGCCATTCCTGGTGGAGAAAGCTAGTTCTCGCCCAGCCAACTGAGTCAGCTTTAGCAGAGTGAAAGGAGCAGCTTCCCCATTCCAGTCTCTTTTGGTTCCTCCTCTCACTCTCTTTCAAGCAGTTCTTCCACAGGCTGGGCAAGAAACTGTTTCCCCAGGGCAGGGTGGAGTGGGTCACGGTTGTAGGCTCTGGAGTTTGTTTTACATGTTGATTGTTTTCCATGCACTAGCAGCCCCAGGAGGCCACAGCTGAGGGCAGGGCCCTATAGACTCTGTAAACACACCTGGGCAGCTTATGATCTAAGCAGGCAAGAGAAAGGGGGAGGAGAAATAACCCACCTGAGTCCAGCTCTCCTGGATCCCAAGTCAGTGCCTGTCACCTGTACCATGGACAAAGCTATTACTTTGTCATCTTTCTAGTTACTGGTCAAACCCTGCTGTGTCAGAAAACAGCAACTCCCCCCCGAGATGGGATGGGACTCTCCCTCCCCCTCTGACACAGGCTGATTTAAAGCACTCCAGGCCCCCAGCGGAGTTTGCTGTTTTACTGTATGACCTATTCCCTTTCCCCTTATCCTGCCCCCCCCCCCGACCCATTCTACTGTCATCTCATCAGCCTTCCCAGCCCTCCTGCAGCTGCTACAGACCTGCCCAGAATGCCTGAACCGGGCCAAAACTGTTGAGAGAAAAACTAAAGCGTGCGTGGGATTTATTAGTAATCTCTTTGGTTCCACCTGTCTTCACAGTCACGACAAGAGTCCCAGACAGGCCGCCTCTGGTTCCATCAGTTGAAACATAGCTCACCTGGCAGGGGCTGCAAAGAGACTTTTTTATGTCAGGCTGATGGACAGGCCTCTAACGGTGCCTTGCTGCAAATACCGAGGGAGAATGAGGCAAACTGCCAGAAGAGGCAGCATGTGCCTCAGTTTCCCCTCCCGATCTTTATCTGTTTAGGCTTGGCCGACCCCCACTTTGGTACCAGTTTAACGGGGTGACGTTGGTAAAACCTTCACAGTTCTCTTGAGTGATGCTCCTCCTGCAGGAGCAGTTGCAAAGCTGTCTTATACACCGCATATTCCCTGTCCTCTGTGGGTAGTGCCACTTTTAACTAGCGGGGCATTGTTAAAGCAAGCACTGCAAGCGTTTGTGTGTAGACAGAACCTTCCATGTGTCTGTGCCCAGCCTGCAGCTGAAATTAGAGTACAAGTGATAGTAACTAACATGTAGGGGCAATATTAACCTTCCTGGGGAGTAAGTGATAGTTGGCAATGATGTCACACCTTCTCTCTCCAAAATGCTGCCCAGATCTGATCAGTTAATCCTCCCCTACTACCCCCACAGACGGTCAGGAGGCCTGGGCTGATGATGGCCTAGCTAGCCAAGGGTTCATTGCTCTGTGTCAGCAACTCCTATCAGACCTGAGAAATGCATTACACCTAACACATTGCTGCCATAGTACTTCTTATAAAAACTTGTCAAGGGAGTTATCAAATGAATATTTATATTGCACTGAGCATCGTAAGTGTAAGGGTGTGTAAGGAGCTACCTGTGTGCTGAACGAGTTTGAGTCCAGCCAGGGTTTTGCCAGACAAGGGGATGTGGAATCATCTGTTCGCTTAGGTCTCTACTGTAATTAAGCGATGCAAAGCTAAACCTAATGGGAGCTACATTAGCCTTCCATGTCAACGTGGAGAGCACGGAGACTGAAAACCACAGGGGGCTGTCGTGTCTCTGGAGTGCAAAGACAAGGAACTTTGGGGTAGAAAGCAGGAAAATGTTCTAGCTGTTTATGGGCATTCATGAAACCCAGCAGGCAGCAGCTCTTTCACAGACTCAGTCACGGGGAGAGTACCTGCTCCCAGAGGAGAAGGTAGGTGTAGGGTTGTGTATTATGGGTTGCTTTAGACGCATAGCTATTATAAAGGGGTCTCGGTGATGTGCTATTGAGCAAAGTGTGCCTCCTCAGTTGAATCAAGCAAGTTGGTGCATGCCCCGTGCTCTTTGGAGTCAGCTCAGCTGGTGATTTCTGAGAGTCCTGTGACAGGGGCTGGACATTGCAGCGGGGGGCAGGCGTCAGTGAGCATCTGGCACAAGCCTGCATGTCTGTGGAGATCTGATGGTCAGTGCTTCTCGAGGGCTGGTTTTGGGGAGCTGAGCTACAGCTGGCATCAGGCAGGCCGGCTTCACACTGAGGGCAGGTGGTTAGGAGGTGCCTCTTAGCCCTGGTACTGCTGGGGAGGGTCACAAGGGGCACATTTCCTCTCGCTGCTCTGCGTATGGAGGAGATGTGCCACAGGAGACACTGCCCTGTCCATGACCACAGAGGGAGTCGCTGTCCCAGCTTGGATGAGAACAGCCGGCCCCCAGCCCGTTCCTGAAGTGGCTAGAGCAGGCGGCCTGATTAGCACAGAAAGCCAGCGGTGCATTCAGAGTGCACAGCGCAGGATGGAATAAATGACTGGGAGATCCCAAACTGCAGCCGCATTCAGTGCTGTTCCCAGTGGTGCCCAGTGGCTACGGGGCCAGACAAAGGGGTAAGACAGCGCAAGGGCTCCCGTCTCCCCTCATGCCCCTGGCCTAGCTCACCAGCACAGCACTGGCTCCCTTGGCATATGGGCTGCGGGAGGTTAGCACCACTGTAGGCACCCACAGAATGGTGATGGTACAGGGAGGGGACCTTCCTGCAGCGAGATCCCACTTGCCCACCACACCTAGAGAGCCCTGTCACCCTGCACTGCCCTGGTGGCTGTCTACCTAGGGCACACATTGCCCCGTGGTGAGCACTAACCTGAGAATCCTGCTCTGGGTTGGCATTGGAAGAGGTCCTGAGCGCCCAGCCCCATGTCCCTTGCTGGGACACACTCACCTCCCCATCACACTCACCTCCCCATCAGCATAGTTGTGAATGCACCACTCAGCTATGGGGCCAGCGGTGAGCCTCCCTCAGGCTGTTTCCAGGACCGTTGCCTGGCCCCTCCCCAGCCCTATTCCCACTGAAGCCCAAAGGGGAGAGACCCAGCTCCCAAATGGATCAGCTGGGTCTGACCTGGGCCGTTTCCTCTTCCAACACTACTCCCCATCCCTTTCTCTCCCCACAGCTGGTCTCTCCCATTCTCCTGGAGCTCTTGTCCCCTCCACACACCTGGGCACCGCCCAGCCTGCAGCCAGCCTTCCCCGTAGTCCTGCGAGTCAGGGGCAAAGGCCCAACTCAGCCATGTTGCAAGGTTAAGGAGGGGGTGGGGAGAAGTTTGCCCTCTGGGGCAGGAGGCCGAAGGAGCCGAGGAGAAACAGGATCCAGCATCACCAGCCACCTTCCTCTTTTAGGAAGGCACAATAGAGCAGCGTAACACAGGCCCAGGAGCTAGGACTCCTGCCTGATGCTGACTCCCTCTGGATGGCAACTTGCTGCCCCTCCCTATGCCTCAGTTTCCTTTCAGTGCAGGTCCTGTCTGGGGGCACTCGGCCATGTCTGGGAGGTGCATTGAGGTGCTGTTTCTATAGCTGCTGTACACCTGATTTCTCACCTGCCTGCACGTCTTCTCACAGTTTACAGTGGGGTGAAACACTCCCCCGGCAACCTGAGGCTTCTTGGGCACAGCTGTGAGTGGCTCCATGCGGGGCTGGGCAATGGGATTCCTCACCTCAGTGCTGCTGCAGCTGTGGGACGCTGAGCACACAACGTTCTCCTCTCATCTCCGCTTCTGGCATTAGCCACCCGGGGCTAAGGACTCAGCATCATTGCTGAGGAGGAGGGGGCAAGCTGGAGTTGTGCTGAGTCCCCTGGTTTCGAAGCAGAGCGGGAGGCAGGCCCTGGCAGAGGTGCCCCCAAGACCCAGGCAATGTCACTGCAGCTCTGTCACAGGGAGGAGTGAAAGTAACTCCCCACCTCCCACCTGTATTAACCTCAGCCCAGTTCATTCCATTTCCTTTGCCTGGGAGCTGGCCCAGATTGAAAAGGATTTTTCCAGTGACCTGAGGATTTCTACATAAACCAAGAGAAAAGTGGGTCAGCACAAAAGACACATTACCCTAAAGCTTTGCAGATCCATCCCTGCCATAAAAGGGCTCTTCCACCCACCTCTTCAGTCAAGTTCCTGGCTTTATGGAGGAATCCTGCTATTCTCTTGGCTTCATAAGGAGATTGATTTAGTATTAAAAATACCTAACGAATTAGCCCAATGTTAAATAATGAAGCCTCATAGTGCAACATGTCAGTAGAGAAGCAAAACAGCCAAGGAGGATTGCTCCATCCAACACCGAAATGCAGCCATTTCTGGAGTGGAATGTGGCAGCTGTTTACACACTGCAACGCTTTAGGACAGGACCGGAAGAATCCCATCTCCATTTGAAAGTGCAAAGAGGGATTCAGCAAAGCACTACGGGTATGTCTACACAGGAAAATGTTAAGTTGACTTAACAAAGTCAACTTAACTTTTCTAGTGTAGCCATAGACCCTTGTCAACCTTATTAAGTCGTTAACATTTTTAAGTCGACTTAATGAGGTCGATTTAGGCGCTAATCCCCATCCACACTGGCTTAAGTCGACCTAATATGGTCTATTTAAGCATTAAGTTGACTTTAAACGATGTCTTATTAAGTTGACTTAACCTTTCCTTAAATAGACTTACGGAAATGCTTAAGTCGACTTAAGGAAAGCCCAGTGTGGATGCAGCCTTGTTTAGGTCGACTTAAGCATCCTTAAGTCGACCTAACTTGTAAGTGTAAACACACCCTAAGGGACCAGTCTGAATCCAGAATCCTGGGTCCAACCAGTCCCGTTCAATTCTGGATCCAGCCTGGGAGGCGTGAGCCCATCTCTAACTCTGATGGACTTCCCAAGTACAGCCACACTCGCCCACATTCCAATGCTGCCCAGACTCGCACTTATGTCCCTTTTCCCATGCAGCTGACAGTTCTGCATGCCACTAGAAACTCTCTTGTTTGGGTGGCTAGGAATCCGTCTAGAAGAGTCGTCCCTGGAAGCAGTCGCTCCTCAGCCCTGCCTTTGGTGTGGGGTCTTATTCTTTTGTCACTTTGCTCCACGTCAGGTGACAGAGGCCAGAGAATAAAATATCATCCCTTTCCAGCAGCACCACGTGTAAGTGCTGCCATGGCTCATGTCTTCCCTTCTGTCCCCAGAACGCCTCAGAGGGATGCTTGAATTAGTTTTGGTCTCATGAGCTTGAACGACCAGAGCCATGAAGGACAGCCGCCCAGGGACCCTGCCTAGGACATTGGGTCTGCTGTCGAGCTCTTCACTGCTCTTGTTACTGGCTCAGCTCACTCCAGGCTAGTGTAGCCCATCTAATCTCTCTGTTCCTCAGCTCACCAGCTGTAAAATGGCAGGAATAATATGTCTCTCCCATCCCTGCCCTGTCTTGCTTGGAGAAAGGGTTAGCTCTGCTCCTCTCTCAGTACATCACCTAGCATAATAAAGGTCCCTGATCTTCATTGGGACCTCTTATTGCTACTGCAATCTCCTCCTTGGTGGAGACTTCCGTGGGACACAGAAAGAACCGACCTGAACCTTCCCCAGGTCACCAGCCTGATTTTGCAGATCCAAAAGATCTGGCTATTTCAGAGGAATGAGCAATTTGAGGTCTTGCAGGATTTGAACTTCCAAACGTCCCCTCTTTGCAATGGATGAGTCCATCAAGCCTGTCAATGTCCTGGATACTTGCCTCATGTTTCACAGCCTATAAAAACAAATTCCCCAGACAACACTTCTCCTTTAGAGGAATTATTTTCATCTTCATGTCTTAGACAGGGCCACTGAGACAGGTGAGGGATTTGTCTGAAGGCCCATAGTGAATCCATCTTTTAAAAAGGGAAGAAGGAGGAGCCAGGGAACTCTAGACTGAGTCAGCCTCACCTCTATTCCTGGAAAAATCATGGAGCAGGTCCTCAAGGAATCCATTCTGAAGCACTTACAGAAGAGAAAGGTGATCAGAAACAGTCAGAATGGATTCACCAAAGGCAGGTCATGCCTGACCAATCTGATTGCTTTCTATGATGAAATGACTGGTTCTCTGGCTGTGAGAAGAGCGGTGGACATGATATGTCTTGATTTTTGGAAGGCTTTTGGTATGGATTCCCAAAGTATTTTTGTCAGCTAATTATAGAAGTATGAGTTGGATGAATGGGCAGTAAGATGGACAGAAATCTGGCTAGATCATCAGGCTCAATAGGTAGTGACCAACAGCTCAATATCCAGTTGGCAGCCAGCATCAAGCAGTGCATCCCTGGGGTCGGTCCTGGGGCTGGTTTTGTTCAACATCTTCATTAATGCTCTGGAGGATGGGGTGGATGGCACCCTCAAGAAGTTTGCAGATGACACCAAGCTGGGGGGAATGGTAGATATGGTGGGGGGTAAGGTTATAGGATACCACCTAGACAAATTTGAGGGTTTGGCCAAAAGAAAGCTGATGAGGTTCAACAAGGACAAGTGGAGAGTCCTGCACTTAGGATGGAAGAATCCCATGCACTGCCACAGGCTGGGGACCAATTTGGCTGGGCAGAAATTCTGTGGAACCTGGAGATTACAGTGGACAAGAAGCTGGATATCAGTCAACAGTGTGCTCTTGTTGACAAGAAGGAATAGCAGCATATTGGGCTACATTAGTAGGAGCATTGCCAGCAGATGGAGGGAAGTGATTATTCCTCTTTATTTGGCACTGGTGAGACCACATCTAGAGTAGTGTGTCCAGTTTGGGGCCCACTACAGAAAGGAGGTGGACAAATTGAGGAGTTCAGCAGAGGATTATGAAAACGATTAGAAGGCTGGAGCACATGACATGTGAATAGAGGCTGAGGGAACTAGGCTTGTTCAGTCTTCAGAAGAGAAGAGTTAAGGGGATTTGATAGCCCCCTTTAATTACCTGAAAGGGGGTTCCAGGGAGGCTGTTCTCAGTGGTGGCAGATGACAGAACTAGGAGCAATGGTTTCAAGTTGCAGTGGGGAGGTCTAGGTTGGATAATAGGAAAAACTTTTCCCTAAGAGAGTGGTGAATCAGTGGAATGGGTTACCTAGAGAGGTGGTAGAATCTCCATTTTTAGAGGTTTTCGACAACAGCTGGTTGGTCCTGCTCTGAGCAGAGGTAGGTCCTGCTCAGGGGTTGGTCTGACTCTGAGCAGAGGTTGGACTAAATGACCTCCTGAGGTCCCTTCCAATCTTAATCTGCTATGATTCCATGAGTAGAATTAGCATCAGAACCCAGCCTTCCTGTCACCCACTCTCACATAAGAGCTACAAGAATGCCCTAGAAAACACTCAAATCTCCTACTCTCCTAGGCTATGTCTACACTTGTTAATTTAAGTTGACTTAGCATGTCCACACTCAAAATTTAAGTCGACTTAGAGGGGACCCTACAAAATCGACCTAGAGCGTCCACAGTGGACACCTAGGTCGACTTGTAGGGGCTAGGTGGACCTGGGACAGGTCCACGGTGGCAGGGGGGGCACCCCTTGCCAGGTGCCAGGGGGCTCAGCCTTTGCCCCATTGTACCTTGGTACAATGGGGGACAGGGACCCTGGTAGGGCATAGGGGCAGGGTAGCCAGGGCTCTGCCCTGCCCTGTGGGGGGGCACACCAGGCTGTGGCTGTGCCAGCCACCCTGGCAGGGAGGGCAGTGGGGAAGCTCTGGAGCCCCCTAAGTCGACTTAAAGTCGACTTAGGGCTACTCCACATCTACACTGGCTAAGTCGACTCTAAAGTCGACTTAGCCAGCAAAGTCGACTTAAAATGAGGTTTTATAAAGTTGACTTAATTTTTCCTTAAGTCGACTTAAGCAGTTGCTTAAGTCAACTTAAGGAAAGTGTAGTGTAGACGCTGAGTAAATGAAGTCTTAATTTGTAAGTGTAGACGCACCCCTAGGTTGCAAGAACCTAATTCTCCAAATTGTAGGGGAAGCTAAAAGTTAATGCTAAGATAATAGGCCAGGTTTGAGCTATAAGTCACTATGGTAACGGGGTTAGGCTCTGCTTCCTAAAAGTTAGTGAAAGATTTATTCTCTTCCCTGTCCCAGCTCCCTTTCTCAAGGTTTCAGCTAGAAATGTAACCAACAGAAATTATTTTCTCACCCCTGCGTAAAAGCCTTGAAAGAAATACATTTACCAACTTTTCCATCCCTCTTCTCCTTGTAAAATGCTTGGTCAGTAATATTACGGGCACTGTTGTAATAAAAGTAACAGGTTGTGAGTTAAACGCTTGCGCATTACTAACCAGAACAGTAAACAAATAAACAAAGGCGGGGTTAATTATATGCATGATGTAAGCAGTATTTTGGAGTTAAAATTACCAAATAAGGGTCTTTAAATTACTGTCAATCATAAATGTATAAGCCATGTATTATCATACTGCTTTGAATAAAAGAGCTGTACTACACCCCCCCCCCCCCTCGGTGCTCACTCTAGGCATCGAGGTGGAGCAAGCAGGCAATAAAGGGTAACGTTTGACCCAATCCACCTCAGAACGACCTGATTGTTTATTTAACTTCCAACACAAATCTAATCTAGAAATGGCTGGCGTGCTGCCCTGCTGTCTAGTGGTTAGCAGACAGGTCTAGGAGCCACTCCTGGGTTTTACCATTGTTTCACTGCCTGATTCTTGATAACTGAACGACCTATAACTTAACCTGACTTCATTAATAGGTCTAACAAACTCTTCCCTTTTCTCAGCTTTGCAGTTTAGTGGGGGAAACGCCCATGTGCAGAGGGCCAGCATGGTTCCTAAGCCCTAATCTTTGCAAAGTGCTTTGAGTTCCTCACATAAAGCTGCTAGCGAAGGGCAAGCATTTGTCGTCCTAGCAGCTGTTGGGGATGCGATGGGTTCTGGTGGCTTTGCTGTCAGGGTCTGTCCGTCCTCTGTCCACCAGGCCTTGGGCTGGAAGCCTTGCATAGCCGCTAGCTTAGTCTTGGCTTTGGAGAGCTCCAGGAAAGCCCAGAACCTTCTGCGTTTCCACCATGGAGCTGCTTTTGCCTGGAAAACTCTCCGTGGATCCTCTCAGACCTTCACTCCGCACAAGTGTGTCTTGTTAAATATAACCTTTTCTGAGCACCTCCCCTCTATTCTTAGACAATCTGTGTATATTTTATCTGCCGGGCAATCTCCCGCCCTTCCCGTTTTTACATAAAAAAAGATCATGTTTCCATAGGAACCCACTGCAATCGTTGATCCAATTCTCCTCATTATTTCCTGGGTGAAAGGAACTTTATTTTAGTCTGTTTGTGTACATTGTCATACTTCGGCTAAGCCGACTTTTCTGACTCTGTACAGTGTGTTCTTTTCATCTTTATTTCTAAGGCGTTCATCCTGCGGCTTAATTTACCCTGTATTATGATCAAATTTAGCTGAAAGCGATCTGCTTTGCTGAATATGAATATTCATTATCTGTCTCATTCATTCACTGGAAGCATCTCCTGCTTCACACTCATCCCTGTGTCAGCTCAACCCTCCACGAGGGAAGGGGGCGTGTGACGATTGTACATTCAGTGCTCAGGGATTGCTTCCTTACGTCATACCTGCAAAAGTGAAATCACTACTCCCAACCCCCCTCCAGGCTCTGCCCAGAGCCTCTGCCAGGGATCAAATCATGACACCCATCTGCCTGGCAAGCTTTGCAGGCATGGTAGTGTGTACGCTGATTGCCTGTCCAGTTGGTAAAACGAGCCATCTCTGGGGTGCAATGTGACAGTGAATTAAAGAGAAATGTTGACAGTTGTGTGTGCTGATTTGCACACCTCTAGCACTGTGCACAAAAATGCATGTGTGCACATACTTGATTTATTCGCTCTCCAAAATCCAAATGGCTCCTTGCTTGTGTCCCATTCTTCCCCCCACCACTGCAATAAAGGAGCAAAAGAAATGAGGGCAACCCAGAACTGGGAGAAATTTGTGGCAATTTTCTTGCTCAGATTCACTGTATGCTATTAATTATTATTATTATTATTTTAGTATAGTCGGTATTGTGACCCCACTATGCAAATGCAGATAAGTGATTACAATCAAAAGAAGGCTGTTTCCCTTTCTTCCACTCTGTATGCCTGGCCTGTTTAGACAGCAAGCACTTTGAGGCAGGGACTACCCTAGTCCCAGCACAATGGGGTCCTTGAGGGTCTCTACGTGATGCTACAATACAAGTTACTAATAACAATGACAGTTAATAAAGAATGCAAGATTTGATTGAGTGAGGTCTGACACACACACACACACACACACACACACACACACACACACACACACA
>ML685852.1:5668047-5836241 GCA_007922175.1 Pelusios castaneus | reverse complement strand
ACACACACACACACACACACACACACACACACACACACACACACACATTTGAAACACGATAGATACTCGTCAGGGAGATGTCCCAAAAGCCATTTTTGCATGCACATGGTGGCTACCTTATTGTGAGCAGAAATGGGGTTGGAGCAAACCTCTGACTCAAGCAGCCTGGAGGGTTTTTTGGTGGGGACAGGGTGGGATTGAGAGCAAGACCATGGTTCTGAATTTTTGCAACTTGACCCTCTCTCTGGTTCCAAACAGCTCCTCAGAAGTATTCTGTCCCCTCCCAGTGCCAGTCTGTGGAGCTGGAGCTAGGTGATGAGGGGATCACCCACGTTTAAGTGCAGGTTCCAACACCTGCCAGTTGGCATCCCAAGCGTCTTCAGATTTCTTGGGTTGTAATGTTGGGCTGCAGATTTCCTGAGAAGAGACTCCCTCCCAAGCCTTCCCCTTCCAAGAGGCAGGTTAGCTTAATGAGGGAAGTCAGGACTCCTGGGTTCTGGTCTTAACTCTGCTGCTGCACTCACAAAGGCCCCAAGCCTCACATCTGAGCACTCCTGGACCCAATGCTAAAATCTGAGCCTGAATCTAGTTATTGCAGCCATCCTTTATCTAAGAACATAAGAATGGCCATACTGGCTCAGACCATGGTCCATCTAGCCCAGGAACCTATCTTCCAATGGTGGCCAATGCCAATTACCTCAAAGGGAATGAACAGAACAGGCAATTGTCAAGTGATCCATCCCCTGTTGTCCACTCCCATCTTCTGGCAAACAGAAGTGAGGGACACTCAGAGCACGGGGTTGCGTTTCTGCCCAATCTAGCTAATAGCCACTGATGGACCTATCCTCCATCAATTTATCTAGTTCTTTTTTGAATCCTTGTTGCAGATTCTGGCTGGGGCCTGTATTAGGTTCCTTGCTGGGTCTTTCTGCTGTCTCAGTTTAGGCCCCCAGCTAAGGGGGTAGCCTCTGGGACTGTTGTTCTCAAAGGGTTTGTTCAGGGCTGTCCTGTTAGGAGGCTCAGGGAGACTGCCTGATGGAAGGCTGTGACTGCTCTGCCATCTTAGACTTCTCTGCTTCCCTCTCCTTTGTTGCTCATCCTCCTTGATACTGCGTTTTGCCTTCGTCACAAGGTTCAGCTGTGGCTCTCTGTCTCCAAGAAACTCTTGCATTTGAGCCTGGTTATAGCAGTTCGGTTTGTTTGAAGATAGGGAAAGCACCCTTCCCCCTCCTGCCTAAATCCTGAATGGGACTTATAGACCCCATTACAATCCCATTAAAGTTTTGGCCTTCACATCATCTCCTTGAAATGAGTTCCAGAGGATGACTGCCTTGTGTGAAGAAATACTTCCTTTTGTTTGTTTTAAACCTGCTGCCTATTAATTTCATTGGGTGACCACCTAGTTCTTGTGTTTATGTGAAGGAGTAAATAACATTTCCTCATTCACTTTCTTCCCATCAGTCAAGATTTTATGGATCTTTATCATCTCCCCTCTTTGTTGTTTCTTTTTCAGCCTGAAAAGTCTCAGGTTTTTAAATCTCTCCTCAAATGAAAACTGTTCCATCCCCTTAATCATTTCTGTTGCCCTTTTCTGCATCTTTTCCAATTCTAATATATCTTTTTTGTGTTCGAGTGATCAGATCTGCATGCAGTATTCAAGGTGTGGGTGTACCATGCATTTATATAGAGGCATTATCGTAGTTTCTGTTTTCTGTTTTATCTCTCCCTTTCCTAATGGTTCCTAACATTCTGTTAACTTTTTGACTGCCGCAGTAGTGCAAGATGGCAGCCTTCAGGCGGCCCACTCTGTTAAGAGAGAGAACTCTCAACAAATGCCATCAACTTGGAGATCAAACATTGCTGAGTGATCTCCCAGTCATTAGAGCAGTAACGCAGCTGCAGCTGCACGAGTGAATGTTTTCAGAGAAGTGTTGACAATGACTCTAAGGTCTTTCTTGAATCGTAACAATGGTTTTCTCCCATGAAAGCTCATGAGATAAATAAATGTGTTAGTCTTTAAAAGTGGCCCAGGACTCCTTGTTTGTTTGGCTGACCTAGACTAACACGGCTCCCTCTTGGGAACTTGTCATCATTTTGTATGTTTAGTTGGGATTATATTTTCCAGCGTGAATTACTTTGCATTTATCAACAGTGAATTTCATCTGCCATTTTGCTGCCCAGTCACCCAGTTTTGCGAGATGCCTTTGTAACTCTTTGCAGTCAGTTTTGGAATTCACTGTGTAATTTTCTAGCGTCTGCAAATTTTGCCATCTCACTCTTTACCCCTTTTTCCAGATCATTTATGAATATGTTGAACAACATGGGTCCAGTACAAATTCATGGGGGACACCACTATTCACCTCTCTGAAAACTAACCATTTATTGCTGTCCTTTCTTTCCTGTCTTTAACCAGTTACTGATCCATGCAAGGACCTTTCCTCTTATCCCATGACCGCTTACTTCACAATGCATTGAAACCAAACACCCCAGAAGAGTGTAGCATTTGAAATCCACATTTGGTTTCCAAGTGATTTGGATCCTTTCTTGCTTCTGGTGCAATGAGATGATGTGAGAATCCGCTTGTAAGGAACAGAGAGAGACAGAGGACCTTTCAATAAAAAATGTTTTCATTGGTTTTTATGTGTCTGTGGATGTAACAAATCCAAGATCCTATATGCAGAGATTAATGGAGGTGGTACTCATGAGCACCCAACGCCAAAGGCTCACATGCGTATCAGCATACACTGCACATTCCCAGGCTCATCAACCCTGCCCGAAATCATGTCCTCCCGCCACGCTTCCAGCCCCTGCTGCTGGTGGTCCTGCTCCTGGGCTGCATCTGGCTGCCAGCCCCTGCTGCTGCCCCCAGCCTCAGGCTGGATCCAGCCCTGCTGCCTTTGGCCCTGGGCCGGATCCAGACCAGCCCCCTGCTGCTGGCCATGGCTCCCAGGCCAGGTTTCGACCCCCGCCTCTGCTGCCGCTGCCGCCTGGTGGCCCCAGGCCAGCTCCTGCCTTTGGCTCTGCCGGTCCCAGGTCCCAGACCGGCTCCTGGCTTGGCCCTGCTGGTCCCTGGCCAGGGTCAGATGCCGTGACCAGCTTCCTGCCTCCCCCCCCCCCTAAGTTGGGCCCAGCTACTGCAGGCTCTGACCCAGGGCAGCCACTGCCCCCCTCCGCCTACCTGAGAGGAGAGATTTAACTTTCCCTCCTCTTCCCCTGCTCTGCACCACGTGCCTCAGCTACATGCTGCAGAGCAGGAGACTTCAAAGAGCCGGCGCATCTCTTTCGCCTGCGTGGCTGGCTCGGGACTCAGGGCACTGGCTTGGACACTCTGGGCTCATGCTCCCTGTGCTCAGCGCCAGCGACACCTCTGGAGTAAACCCTGAGGCCTGGCCGTGTTCGAGGGTGAGGCTGCCCTGTCCCAGCCGGAGCTGGGCTGTTCTAGGTAACTGCAGGGGACCAGCAGCTGCCGCATACTGGGTAACTGCAGGGGTGGGAATTTGCATCTCCCTAGCCTCAAGTCCCGTCCCCCCTGCAGGTACAGACCCTCCTCCCGGAGGCAGGTGTTCAGAGGGCAGCTGCCATGGTACTCCTCCACTCCTCTCTCCACAAGCTGCTGCTAGCTGCTTGGGTTTTTCTGATTTGCTGGGTGATGCTTTCATCTTGTTTACGCCAGGGGCAACCAGGGAGGGCCTCTGTCCCTGGAACACTTTGCTGTACATTATCGACTGCTCCGCTCACAGAAGCAATCCCGTATTACGTACCCAGGAGAGCCAGGCAGCATGGAGTGACTAACGCACAGAAGGAGAAGTGGGTTCGAATTCCTGCCTCTGCCACTGTCTTGCTGTATGACCATGGGTGACTCATCCCCCACCCCCACCCCTGCTCCTGTGCCTCAGTTTCCCCATCTGTAAATAGACAGGATAACACTTCCACCTTCCTCAGAAGGGTGTGGGCAAGCTTCATGTATGTAAGAGGCTTTGAGATCCACAGGGAAATGCAACAAATTATTTGGCTTCTTGTGACATAAAACCTAACTTTTATTTTACAAAGCAGAGGGAACCCTGGGATCTCATCTCCCATTTTGGCTAGTTCCAGAAGACTAGTGTTCCCAGGCAAAATGGGAATAGGTGGCATCTTACTCCCTTTCGCTTATCGTTTCCTAGTGGGGCAGAGAGAGAACTTGATAGTGAAAATGAGAACTGATCCCTCTTCTCTGGCAATCTCCCCCTCCTCCAAGCTGCCTCAAGTCAGACACAGCCAGTTCTCTAAAGAAGTGAGATTAGGACAGACACATCCCTGCTGAAACACCATCACACAGGTTGCAATGGTCCCAGGAGTCCAGGCTGAGAGGTTCCTGACTTCCTGGACTCTGATTATGGCAGTGTCTGTTCCTATCAATTCTTCTGTGGCTGTCACTGGCTTTTTCATTTCCCAAGCTGCTGTGCTAAGCAAGAGCAAATTGCCTTTCAGAACCAAATGGGGTCAGAGGCGTGCTCCAGAAATACAGCTTTTTGTACAGACCGGATAAAGGCTGCTCTGCTCACCATGGCTTCAGTTTGGATCAAGGTTATCTTATTCTAATTGGGAGGGTGCTGGCACATGAAGAGCGATCAGCTGTGTCCCTTTGCCCCCTCCCTCCCACCCAGAACTCTCCTTCTCCCAAGACTCACCTGTGAGACAAGCCTTTTTAAAGAGAGAGACAGCACTGAACAATTCAGCTAACTGCAGTTGGCGGTCCCAGAGCTCTTACTCGAAGACTGAGCTGTAGATAGTAACCTACAGGAACGCAGTGTGACATCACACTTGGTTCCCATCCATGCAATGCTAAAGCGGAAAGAGGAAGGCTGGTGTGTTTAAAGACAGTAGACTGGGGACTCACAAGACTGGGGACCAGTTCTAGTTCTGCTACCAACTCCTCATGCGATCTTGGACAAGCCACTACATCTCTCTCTAGACTGCCTCTCCCCTTCTGTAACACAGAGGTGCCTTTATTCAAGAAGGAAGTTGGCAAATAGAAGAGGGCTCAGTGAAGAGCTGCACGAATGATGAAAGGATTAGAAAAACCTGCCTGATAATTCCAAAGGGGGAGCCGTGTTAGTCTATTGTAGAAAAACAGCAGAGTCCTGTGGCACTTTTAAAGACTAACAGATTTATTTATCACATGGGCTTTCGTAGGAGAAAATCCCACTTCGTCAGACGCTTTGAAAATGGGGAACTTAGAGAATGGGAGGAAATTAAATGCAGGGGAGTGTATGACATAGGATCAGGTCAGGCTGTAACAGCAAATCAAAATAGGTGTTAGGATTCAAACACTGGGGAACAGCACATAGAGGAAGGTGAGGTCAGATCATCTGTTGTAATGAGAGAAAAATCCGTAGTCCCTGTTTAACCCCAAGGCAACTGAGTCAAATTTGCATATAAGTTCGAAACTGCCACCATGGGGCTTCAGCCACACAGGCCAGGGAGCAGAGGAGCCCCAGCGGCAGGGAATCCCCCGCCACCGGTGGGGGATTCCTTGCTGCTGGAGGTCCTCTGCCACCCAGGGAGCCGGCAACCCCGCTTGTCTGATGTCCCGGGGCAGCAGGGTATTCCCCATGGCTGGAGCCCCAAACGGGCAGTGGGGGAATCCCCCACCACGGGAGCCCCTGTTGGGGAGCCCCATGCAGCTCTCTGGCCCCAGGGGGAGCCAGGCTTCCCTTGACCTGTGGAGCCGGGGCTCCCTTTGAGCCACAGCTCTCCATTGACCTAGCAAGTTCCTGTGTGGACGTGGTAGGTCAACTTAGGGTTCTAGTATAGACGCTCTAAGTTGACTTAGTTAAGTCGACTCAACGTTTTTAGGTGTAGACACACCCCAAGTGTTCTGAGAACAGCAATGGGTGTAGCCTCCTAGTGGGGGAGCTGGGCCAAGGCGCCTGCTGCAGGGTCCCCTTGATGGGAGCGGGGGCAGGAGGGGGCCAGGAGCGGGCCACCTGCAGGGTCCCCCAGTGGCAGGGGGGCGGGGAGGTCTGGAGCCCCAAGGGGACAATCAAAGAGCTGCATGTAGCTCCGGCTGTAGGTTGCAGGCACGTGGGCTAGATCATTACACTTGCCCCTTCTGAATCTTTTGTCCATCTTGCTGATTTGGCTTGTAAGCTCTCCAGGGCTGGGACAGGTAAACCGGTGGGTGCTCGTGCCTGGCAATGAATGAAACACAGCTGCAAGCTTCAGTCCTTTCCAGGCCCTATCTCGAAGGCTTCTCAAAGAGCCCAAAAGGAAATCAACAGTCAACAGTGGGCAATAGATCGCAGAGGTTGCCTCCACTTAAGCTGGCCAGGAGGTGGGAAAAGTTCTCCCTATCCTTCCTGAGGAGCCATGTGTCCAACCAAGATCCTTTAATTCTTTACAAGCCGCAGTGCCTTTCCCTTGTCCCACATTCCCTGTGGGGATGTCTATTCTGCAGCCGGAGTGTGTGCATTAAAAATAGCACTGGCTAACACACTCAAAATAGCCAGGCAGCTATAGGCGATGGCTCAGGCTAGCCCCTGCACTACAGATCTAGGATCTCGGAGGGGATTGTGTTTGGACAGCTGCCCAAGCCACCGCGTGTCCATCCCTGCCAAAGTGCTGGTTTTAGCATGCTAGTTCAATAAAACCTAGCGCGGTGTGTCTGTCTAAGCTGGAAATGAAAATGACCCTTCCAGCGGCAGGCTACAAATCCCTGTGTATGTGTGTGTACAGCACCTCGTGCAATGGAGGCCCTGATCGTTCTTGGAGCTTCTAGATGGCCCTGTAAAAACTAGTTAGTGGTGGGATGACTGGGATCCCGCTCTACAGAGCTATGCAAGCTTTGAGCTGGGCTCCCTCCCCACCCCTTATTCTCTACCCCTTCGTGCCCACATCTTCTCCCAGGAGCGATTCTGAGGTAGAAGCCTGGCACTGAGATGTCTCCTGGACTCCTAGGGATAGAACAGAGCAGAGCTGAGGAGGGTTTGGGCTGGCAGCAATGCTGTGTCTTTTAGCAGCTAGTGTTAAGAAATATGCCAAATATTAGTAGGGTTTTAACAGTATTAAGCCACTTAGTCATGACACCAGTGGCTTCACGATAGCCAGCAGAGGCTTCTCTCTAACCCGAGTTAAAGGATCCTAGTCTGGAGGGTTTCAGCAATCCACCGTACACACCCCTGGCACCAGTGAACTAGCAGCTAGTGTTCCATGCTAGTGAGTAGGACACGTGGACAGCCCTAGGCGTGCCATCAGCTCCTGGTACCGCTCTGTTGATTGACAGCACAGCAGCAGAGGTGTCCTGCCACTGGGTCATAGCCTGGAGCTGGAGCAACACCTCCGAAGATGCTACGGCAGCTCTGTCTCCACCGTCCGTTCAGTCTTTGGTCTCTCTGCTGAGATTGCCCACCAGGGTGCCAGTCAGAGCTCAATGCAATGTGCTCACCTGCCCGCTGGGCACTGGGCAGAGATCAGCATCTCCTCTTACACCACGGGGACAACTTTGGGCCAGTGCCAAGTCTGGCTGCATTTGAGTCAAGGGGTCAAAATGCAGAAAAAGGACCCTGTAAAATCAGCCCCTTGATGCTACACATACCCCATGTCCTCTGCTCCAGTGTCCTGACACGAAGGTCCAGCCTGCCGAGCGGAGAGTTATGCTGTGTTCTCCCCTGCCTCCCGCGTCCACCCCACACCTTCGTAGCAGCTGATGCTGTTTGATGCAGAGGGGATGTGCTTTGCCAGGCAGAGCCTGGCTCACTGACAGCTCTGACACAGGGGAGAGTTGGCCTTGGACTTGAGCAGCTATCTCAGGAGGAATGGAAGTGGAAATAGCCGTGTCAGGTCCAAGTGGCATTGTTTTGAACTAAGTGGTTCTTACAGCGCCTAGTATTATGGTAGTGCCTTGAGGATTCAACTTGGCTCCAGGCTCCAGGCTCCACTGCGCCAGGTGCTGTACGTCCGAGATGGGCACTGGGGCAAAGAGCTTGCAGTGTAAATGGAAGAGCTGGAGGAAGGGAAGTTAAATGATTTCCTCAGGAGTGCAGAGAGAGCCTGTGGCAGCCCGAAGTTCCAACATGATGCAGGCAACCTTTACTCACCACGTGCCCTGGAGGAAGGAGCTCAAGATCTGGCTCCATGCTGGCAGTTGACTCTTTCAACGGGTCGGTTCCTTTCACAGTATTCTAGGCCAAAGCCTTTTCCATTTGTGATGTTAGGGGCTGTAGGGTTGAT
The DNA here is from genome assembly GCA_007922175.1 of Pelusios castaneus. NCBI lineage: Eukaryota > Metazoa > Chordata > Testudines > Pelomedusidae > Pelusios > Pelusios castaneus. The sequence continues at coordinate 5,828,030 of ML685852.1, read as the reverse complement.
TTGCTTAGTTGATGGGAGACCATTCCTGCAGCACATTGGGTTTGGGTGGGTGTTTCTGAGGCATGCCTGGTTACTGTTCTCCACAAGAGCAGCAGCTAACTAGCTTTCTCTCCATCCTGCTCTTTCTCATGTCAGCTGTAACTCATGATAGAGTCTGCTCGCTCTCCAGTTTTTCGTGTGGTTTGATTGCTTCTCTTCTGGCTGGCATGCACACAATCCAGCCCTGGATTGTAAGGCAGCTGTCTAGACAAAACCCCTCCTCAATCAACACAAATTAAACAAATCAGATATGAGACAACAAACGTGGACTGATCCCAGAATGACCCTCCCCTCCCCAATGGTTAATTCCTAGATTGTCATAAATGTCAATACAAGTCTTTATATAGCATCCTTTTGTCCAGGAACATGAGATCAGCCAAGGAAATGATGAATAACAGAATAAAGGGTTCTTTTCCATTAGTGTAGTGTCTCTCTTTCTCTTACACACACATTCACACAGACAGAGCAGAACAACCTCTTGTTAAGTGTCAGTGACATTGACAAATCTCTGAATAAAGTGACTGGAAGGTAAATCATTAGCTAGGCACATAAAATACTGATACAGAAAGATAACAGCTAGGCAGGTACAAGGGTAGCGAGACAGAGAATTAATAGGTAAAGTTGTTGATCCCAGCATGTGGAAACATATTAAAGATGCTTTTATGGTTCATTTGTAGTGTAATAAATGAGGATCTCACCAAGAGGGAGGAGCACGGCTTTCTGTGGGCTACAGGAATATGAGTGATGGATCTTTGGCAGGATCTGTTTGGAGGGCTGGTGAGGCTCCTGATTAATAAAGTCAATGACTTTTGTCTCCTGAATGCCTGAACCTGATTCTATTAAACACAGAGCTGAGATCCAAAAAGGCGGGTATTTCAGGGTGTGCAGAGGTGGAATAATTTTTAATTGCAAACTTGCATGCACACATTTTTGCCATTTCAGGGATTTCTATTCTTGAAATTTGGACTGTTCCACAAAGTTCTGCAAAATGAATATTTCCATACTGAGAACATCTGAAAACATATGTTTTTTTACTTTTTTATTTCCCCCTGGTAAATGGGGAAAAAAGGGCCATTTCCGTGCAAAAATATTTGCAACATTTGGCAAATCTGTTGTGAAAACAGGACGACTCTTGCATTCATAATGAAGGATAAAAAAAAACTCAGATTGAGAGCATTTTTTCCATTTCATTCTAAACATTTCTCACTTCTCAAGTGGCAGTGAGAGACATACATGGCTATGTCCACACTGGCAAGTTAGTTCGAATTGAGGAAGCTTAAGCCTTGGCCGCACTAGGGCTTCCTTAATTCGACTAATAAATTCGATTATACTTTTCGAACTAACGGTTAGTTCGAATTAACCCAATGTGGCCATGTTAGTTCGAACTAACCGGCACATTGACCTTATTGCAATTGACTAATTAGAACTAAGCAAGTACCATGCATGGCACTTGCTTAGTTCGAACTAGCATTCTAGTGGGGCCATGCTAGTTTGAATGAAGTTAATTTGAACTAACTAAAATTAGTTTGAATTAGTTAGTTTGAATTAACTAATTCGAACTAACTTTAGTAAGTGTAGACATAGCCATAGAAACACGGGAGAGAAGGGCAAAAGAGAAGAAGAGATGGACAGTGATCTGTAGAAAAGGAAATACATGGCTGCAGGGGCATAGGCCTGGGGCCCACCCACTTGAAGATGAGGCCCACCCACAGCAGAGGTCCTGTGGCCACCAGCTGTTGGCTAACCCCACAGCCATGGCGGGGAAGTTCGCGCTGCTGCTGGGCACTGCGGTGGGCAGACCTCATCGTACCACTTCTCCCCCTCCCTCCTCTTCCACCCACAGCTCCACTTGTTACCTCGCAACTGGAGTGTCTTGGGGCAGCTTCCCTTGGCCGAGCCCACCCTGCAGATTCGGGGGCCGGGCCAGAAACTGGGGGCTGGCTAAGCCCCTGCATGGTTGAGTAGACATAGAGGAGAGAGAGCTTTGGGGATAGTCTGAGAAAGCGTGTAGTAGAGATGATGAGAATGGACAGAGAAATATAGAGAGAGATGATGAACTAAGATTCATCAGAAGAGTTCATTGTCAAGCATAGGGTAAAGACTTCCTCTTACATAAGCGTCCAATCCAGTCTGTCCATCTGTCCTTCTAGGTACTGGGTGCATGATCCCCATCACTAGTACTATCTGATTGCCTCGGAGCTTTGCGTGTGACTTCTGTAAGAGCCGGATCAAACGCCAGGGACCCCAGTGCTACAGCCCTTACTCAGGCATGTAGTCCATTGAATTTCAAGGAGAGCTGCGACAGCTCAGCATGTCTACAGACACCTCAACCCTAAGCCCACTGAAGTTACTGGGAGTCTTTCACTGGCTGCCAGGGGCTTTGGATTGGGTCAGGAATGAGGACTGTAATTTCTTGCACTGTTTAAAGACCATTCTCTGCCAGGATGAGTCAAGGGAGAGCAGTGGAAATGAAAGCCAGGCTGGGAGTTTCCGTGAAGGTCTGTATACTCTAAGTGCAATTGTCGCATTTCACAAATGATGAATCCCTTCATCAAGGACACATCCAGCCACAGATAACAAATGGCAGGGGAAAAGCAACTTCTGTAGCACTCCTATGTATTGAATGATTTCCCCCTGATGCCAAGGAGCGGATATGTTCAAGAAATGGGTTTCTAGTGCTCGGAACGCTGCCAAAAGGCTAATTAGAAGGAAGTTGTGTGTGTGTTGGGGGGAAGTCTTTGAACTCCGATAATGAAGGGTTGGTAGAGTGGAAAGGAGCTGAGGTTGCCTCAGATGAAGAACACCTCATTTATAAATAACAGATGGGGTGCAAGATCATCACGCTGGATTTATTCATCACCCTAGGAAAATACAGAGATACTTTGGAGGCATGCCTGCAAGTTCATGCATCAGGCAGAGGGGAGGTTGTCCAATGACACAGGCTGATTGCTATTTCTTTTCTTCAGTGATTTGTCTTGTCTCTGTATATTGTATTTAAGTCTTATAACTTGCAGCTGTTTATTGCCATGCGCTTTTCTTACCGTAAGGCCTGCAACATGGTAATGAAAATCTTGCTCATGTTCAGCCGCTCAACAGCTCTCGATTCAGTTGATTACAAAGTATTGCTGAGCTGCTTACATCGTGTAGCTGGAGCAGACATTGCAGAACTAAAATGGCCCCTAGCAGTCAATTCCAACAGGACCCATGAAGGTTCAATGGACAACTATTCTTCTTCCCCAGTGGCCCTGGAGTGACACCCCCTCTCCCCACCTCGCTGCTCCATATGTACATGAGAGCAGACGGAGATGGGGAGGTTCCAGCAACACACTGCTGACCCTGAACCATATATTGCATTACAAACAGCATCTCAAGGACATTGTAGTGCTGAGGTACCGGTCAGTACCTTCAGGAAGAGAGACTGGATCACACTCAGCTCAAACCACACCAGCGTGATGCTGCTGCAGTGCGGGACATGCCCTTAGAAAAACGGACCAGGACTCCATCCTCCCTTCAATCAAAGGTGGCATCCCAAACCATTTGTCAAAGGGTGAAAAGTGCCAGGGTCCTGTTTGACTCATCACTAACCCTGGACAATTAGGCAGCAACCAAGGTAAATACCAGCCAGGTGAAGAACAGAAGATTCCATGCAGTCCACTAAGGAGCTTGCAATGGGGATTGCGTCAATCAGTGATAATTAGACTGAGGCTCACAGGCCACAAGTGGCTCTTTAATGTCTCTCCTGCAGCTCTTTGCAGTACATGATATTACAAGACTTTGTGATTGAATTAACCATCAGAATGCTTGTATATGTTATTAACCAACTGGACTTGATAAAATAAGACTCAGTCAGTCAGTCATTTTACTATGAGAATTATATACGTGAAACAATGAATTCACACTCCCGTGTCTCTTTTGGGTAACGTAGATCACTAATTTGGCCCTGCACCCCCGAGGTCTGAGTCTGACTTGTCTTAGATCATTCCAGGAGGTGGATGTTTTTGTGAGATAGGTGATGTCTTACCTATCATATGAAAGGATACGGAACACACTGAAAGCACCACTGGTCATTCTCAATCATAATATTTAATGGGTAAAATTTTCAGAAGTGCCCGTGAGCCTTAGGAGGCTAATTTCTATTCTCATTCTCTTAGGCTCTTCAGTCATTTCGGCACTTTTGAAAATTTTATCCAGCAACAACAAAGCAATCCTTGTGAGACTTCACAGAGGTGCAACCAGGGGGGTGAGTGTAATTGAGTGAGTGTAATGCTAACGAAAGGTAACCTGGAGGCACTAAGCCAGGGGTTCTCAACCCCTGAGCCATGGGTCAAAAGTGGCCCGAGGGGCTTTTTAAAATGGCCGCACTGCACTCACTGCCAGCTGCTGGGAGTCCTGCTGAGGCCGCTTGCCTTCCCTCCGGTCCTGGCCAGGGCTCTAGGGGCTGAGGGTGGGGCCGTGGGCTGGCGTGGCTGGGGGGACGTGGGCCAGCGCAGCATGACTGGGGAGAGTGCTGGAAGGGGAGTGCTGGCGGGCCGGCGCGGCGTGGCTGTGGGGTGTTCTAGATGCAGTGGGTGGTCGCAGACAATGCGGCGTGACTGGGGGGGGCACAGGCTGTGGGGGGCCAGGTCCGTGGTCTGGCATGGCTGTGGGGGGAGGCAGGAGCATGAGCTGCGCAGTTGCTGGGGCCCACAGCCTACCCACAAACTGGCTCAGTTCATGGGTATCCGGTCCCCGCTGTAAAACAAAAACTTTCATTTTTTTTTCAAATTTTAAAAAAATCTGTTTTGCTTGAGGGCCACAAATAGACTTTTTACAACTCTGAAGGACCACTAATCTATTTAATTAAAATGTATTTAAATTTAATTAATCAATTTTAATTACCTTTAATTAATTTTAATTTTAATTTAATTAATTTAATTCTAATATACATTTAATTAAATAGTCTGGCGGCCCCTCAGGGTTCTAGAACTTATATTTGTGGCCCTTGAGCCAAAAAGGTTGGGAACCACTGCACTAAGCGGTGTGACCCTTCCCGCGTGCCGGGTGCAGGATGGAACGCAGCATGCGAGTGTGCGCAGCGCCAACAGGAAGGGGGGTGGCCGGGCTGTAATGAGCTGTACATGCACTGTCTCTGCAGTCACATCCCCATGATGAACAAGTGGGGCAGAGGCCCATGCTAAGTAATGCACTACTTGCTCGCTGTGGGCCAGCTGCCACTGAGCAGCCTGGAGAGGGCTTGTGGTGGGTGAGCCCCACCCTGGCAGAGATCCAGAGAGCAGTTAGCGCACGAGGTTCCCTCTGGAAGGTGGGCCAGGCCTGGATTAGGACTAGGTCCATTCCTAGTGTAGGCCCCTAGTTTAGGATCAGGTGGCTGAATTAGGAGGAGCGAAGTGACTAATAAAGGAAGGGCTTCAGCAGAAGGAGGTAGAAGGTGCAGGGGGAGAGAGCACCCCAGGAGGGAGCCGTGGCAAAGGGCAGGAGAGGCATTGGGAAAAGGCAGGAGCGCAAGGAGAGCCTGGTGTAGGAGGACATGTTTACATTCACGTCCTCCGTCCGACAGGCATTTTAAAAATACATGATTTTGTCCGGCTTTTTACTTATGATTAAAATTTCAGTTTTTATATGTAGCTATTATAATTTTATGGCATGGTTCCCTCTACGGTTCGGCTAATCCGCGGATCACAGCCCAGCAAGGCGGCAGACTCGGGTAGAACGCTTGTTCCACCCTGTCCTGCTGCAGCCAGGCTGGGGAGTTTCAAACCTCCCGCTCTGAGCGCTCAGACAGACGGTGCTCAGGGCGGGAATGGCCTGGCCTGGCCAAGGAGCAGCTCCGAGCCTCTGGCCAGGTAAAGAGGGGCAAGAGGAGTGAGGAAAAGGGACAGTGGGGGGTGAGAGGAGCGAGAGGAGTAGGGAAAAGGGGCCATGGGAGGCGAGAGGAGTGGGGAAAAGGGACCACAGGGGGTGAGAGGAGCGAGAGGAGTGGGCAAAAGGGGCTGCGGGAGGCAAGGGGAGCAGGGAAAAGGGGCCACGGGGGGGCGAGAGGAGTCTGGAAAAGGGGCTGCGGGGGGTGAGGGGAGTCTGGAAAAGTGGCCACGGGGGATGAAATGAGTGGGGAAAAGGGGCTGCATGGGGTGAGAGGGGTGGGAAAAGGGGCTGCGGGGGTGAGAGGAGTCTGGAAAAGGGGCCACGGGGGATGAAATGAGTGGGGAAAAGGGGCCATGGGGGATGAAATGAGTGGGAAAAAGGGGCCATGGCGGGCAAGAGGAGTGGGGAAAGGGGCCGCGGGGGTGAGAGGAGAGGGGAAAAGGGGTGGCTGAAGATCACTCTTCTGTAGTGTTACATTTCTATGGACAATTCTAGTCATCTGTGTTCAAGAAAGATGAATTCCAACTGGAACAGGAGCAGAGAACGGCTCCGCATTGCCCTGCTGACCCTAGCAGCCTCTCTTATGAGAGGAGACAAGGTATAGCAAAATGCAGGCAAAGAAGAGATCTGCTAGCTCTCATTTGGGGGGATATGCCTCAGGGAGGGGAAAGAGCTATTGCAGCTAAAGAACGAAGTCGGCACAAGAACAAATGGGGAGAAACTGGAGAGGAATAAATTTAGGCTGGGAATGCGAAGCAGGCTTCTAATCATCAAGGAGGGAGGGTCGGGAACGGCCTCCCAATAGCAGGTGTGGGAGCAATCACCCTAACTCATTTTAAGATGGAGCTTGAATTTATTAACGGGATTAAAAGACTGGGTTCCCTGTAACAACAGGCCTTGACAATCCAGAGGGGCTCTTCCAGTCCTGCGTAGGAGACCTGTGCCAGAGATGTAACCGGAGAGCTCGTTTCCCCCCGTCTGTTCTCCCAGCCTGCTTACTGCTGCTGTGACCTCATCTGTAAGATGTGTCCCCATACGCTGTAAGCCCGGTCTGCAGTGATGTGCCCTGGGCCACTGTCGTGGCCACCCGTGGCGTCATCTCCGCTGGCGTACTACTGGTGTGGTTGGCAGTGGGGAAGCAGCATAGCAGGCTGAACAGTTCATCCATCCAACCCATTAGGTACGAGTGCCCCCACTGGTGTTTGCTCAAGGTCTTGTTGCACTGCCAGGCGCACAATTGTCTTGTTTCCGTAGCGTTATGAACGCAGGCGCCAGTCCACTGCACCTTCTGCTGCCCGGGAGTGCCTGGAGCCTAACAGATGCCACAGCAGCAGCATGTCGGGAGCCAAAAAGGACTGTGATTTCTACAGCTGGGTGTCTTGTCACTACCTGGGCCCATCATAAGCCTCTGCTGAGATGTGTCAGGTGACCCTTATAAAAAGCGGGGAGCATCAGTTGAAGGAATGCTTCAGGAGGGATTTGGGCTCCTGGGACTGGCCCGGGTGCAGAATAAAAGGCCCCTGCCACCTGTGTGGAACAGGGGAATAGCTTTGTTTTGTGTCTGTTTAAATTATTAACCTGGGCCCTGAGGGAAGGGCCTGAAAGAGATGTGGCTGGGGTGTAAAACCTTCCTGGGCTGGGTGGAGAGAAGCCAGCACGTGGTGGGGAATGGGGCAAGGATTGGCCCTTGGAACTGAGGAGTAACTGAGGCAGCCAGGGAAAAGGTGATAACAGGTAGGGTTTGTCTGGCGGGCCACTCCTTGGGTACAGAGGAAAACATGGAGGACAGACTACATCTGATGGCAGTGATACAGTGGCTATAGGAAAAGGAGAGGCAGGCAATCCCGCAGCTCCCAGAGAGCCAACAGCACCAGCAAAAGGCAGAATACTACTCAAGAACAGGAGCAAGTCCTGAAGCAACTGGGCTTCAAGCAGTCCTGCTGGTCTTGGGGAGGATAGCTCAGACAGGCCACGCCCTGGGTTGGTGAAGTTGACCCTGAAGCCTCCCCCCAAACTCTGAGAGAGTGACCATTGCTGCCAGTTGGGAGGAGGTGACTTGGGCGCCTTGCGGATGCCTGGGCAGCGTGTTGAGCCTTGAGCGATGAGCAGTCTGGCTCAAATCCAGAGCTTTTACAGAGCTGCCATTTTAGACAGCCTGCTCCTGTGAAACCATTCTATTTCTGTCTCACGTGGCTAGTAAGAAAATACTTGACACAGGATATTGGACCCATCTGAGGGCTGTATGCACCATTCTATTTCTGTCCCACGTGGCTAGTAAGAAAATACTTGATACAGGATATTGGACCCGTCTGAGGGCTGTATGCACCACCATTCTATTTCTGTCCCACATGGCTAGTAAGAAAATACTTGACACAGGATATTGGACCCGTCTGAGGGCTGTATGCACCTTCCATGGGCCCTAGAGCTAGGTAATTACCGCAGGAACCTTGTTCCATGTTATTGCTCCATTAACAAGCCTGACTGAGATACTAAATCTAAAAACTCAGGCTTCCCCTGAGAAGAGTTCAGACATGTCAATGACGTCAGCACACGTGACTTCAGCCAGACTTGAAGACATCCACCTGTCACATCTCCCATACTTACAGAACCCAGAGGCGCTGCCCACTTGAGACTGAATGGCACTTTTTGCAAGAGTTGAGGGCACTAACCCTAGTCCGAGTGTCCTGATCAAATGCCAAGTTGAGGATCTATACTCTGCCTTCTTTAATTCTTGCTGCATTTCTGGCTGGGAACTATATTCGCCATTTTCTATCTTAAACAGTTTGCAGTCAGACAGCTGCTGTCTCCCACCCCAGGGGTAGGTGAAGTGATTTATCAATAACTTGCAAGGTGCTCTGGGATCCTCTATAAATGTACAGGGTTGTTACAGTTTTCTCTCTCTTTGAAAGTAACTAAAATCCCATGACCTTATCTCTTACAGTAACTGGACCAGTTTCTGCTCTCTTGTATGCAGGTGTATACCAGGAATAGTTCCATGGCAGTCAGGAAATTAATCTGGGTTTACACCAATCTGAATGAGAGCAGAATATGGCCCAGCCATATTCATTCATTGCTAATGCAGTCATTGCATTAATTAAAAAACCTCTCCAGCCCGTACACTGTGTGAAGAAACCGCAAATGAGCCAAGAGGAGCCATGTGGCCTTAATTGAATCTCAAGTGCGCTGGTGGCATCCTGAAGAACTGTTTACGATGTCACAGAACCCCTGATGCAATTATTTCCTGCTGTCTCAGAACAGCCAGTCTGTTATTCTTTTCACTCCATGCCATGCTAGGCTGACCAGGTGAGATCCAAAGGTCTGCAGCGCCACAGAGACAAAGGTGTTGCTGCAGGGCTTTGTGGCTGACCCCCCACTCAGAGCCAAGACCGCTACTGCACAGCATAGATGGGCAGAGGACAGCAGGCCATTTTCCATTCAGATGGCTTTTTCCATATATATGCTAAGCAGGTAGTTGGTGGCTGGGGTACGTAACCCATTCATCTTACCTCGGCTGGGTAGCAGTCCATTTCCCTCTCTTGGTTTCATGGGATACTGCCAGAATTCCAGGCCGTTTGTGGAGTTGGGAAAAAGCGGATGTGCTGCACAGGATCACTGTGTGAATCTAGAAATTAGCACATAAGCCGCCAGCCAGATGAACACTGCATAACATGCCTCAGACAGACACACACCCCACTCTTCTGTCTCCCTCTCTCACACACACACACTTACTCCCACATCTCTCCAGCTCCACCCAAACAAACACACTAGAAACTTCCAAGTGCTGATGGCGTATTTATTTTAAAAAGGCAAATGAATGCCCTGGAACAAACTCCAGTGTAAGATTGTGGTTATAATAGCTGTAGGAACGCTCTGTACAACTACCTCCTTCTCATCGCTGTTGTTTAAATTCTATTAAAATAAGTTAAATTGCCATTTTTCATAAATACTCTGGGTTATGTTGGGGATCTGTCTGTCTCAGGCCCCCCTGAGTGGAGCATCCTGGGCACCTCACACTCTATTCTCGCAACACTCCTGAACTGGAAAGTGCTAGGATCCCCATTGTATCGATGGGGAATGGAGGCACAGAGAGGCTAAGTGATTGCACACGGTCATAGAAGAGGTCTGTGGCACAGCAGAACTTGGCCCAAGCCTCCCAAGTTTTAGGCTAGTATCCTAAATACTAGGAGGACAGGAGCTCTTAGGGGTTTAATAAAAAGGCTGCATCAAGATACAGGTCCTGAATATGATCCCTTTGATGTCAGTGGAAAGCTTCAGCGGGCTTTTGATCAGGCCATAGTGCTGGGTGATATCTCTTTCAAAGATGCTGGGGTTGGGGTGTGGCTGAGTGGAAAAAATAGTCTCTGCAGAAGCAAAAAACTCAGCTGAATGGCCTTCTTTAATCCTTAATCCTCCGTAAAGGAGCCTCCAGCCTCAGTAAAGTCACAGACTGCCAGTAAAAAAGGGGTGAAGGGGAGACTGTTCGTCAAAAACTGTTTCCCTTCCCCTGGCCTTAGTGTCTGGCCTGAGTGGTCCCTTTAATGGGGAATCTGGCTTTATGGGTTTGTTTATATTTTGAGGGTTGAAATGCTGGGTCTGTGAAAACAGACAGGGATTACTAGAAAGAGATGTAGTACAGATCCACAAAGGATTTGATTAGGCGGTGAGTTAGTCGTTTCTTCAAGCCCTAGGGCTGCTCCAGCACTCACTGGCATCAATAGAAATCCTTTCTCTGCCTTTAGCTGGCCTTGACTCAGGCCCTAGAAAGGGGAATTCACTTCAGGACTGAAAGCAAGTTCTCTACGGAAAGGCAACTCATGAACACATACACCCCCAGGTGCTCAGGTGCCATGGGGTAATACAGACTCCTTGAAGGCATTCCTCCTATGTAGAAAGATTAGACTACCTCCAAAGAGACCAGGCGCCTGCACTTAGAGGGAGGAATGGTTGAGTAATGGATTCATTTAGGAAGACGCTGTTAACCTTGTATAAGGGGTCATCTAAACAGGGAATTCACAGGGAAATTAATGTGAAATAACGAGGGTGTGAATTTAAGATGAAACAGCTGTTCCACACTAACTCTCCCTGTAGACACTTTTATTCCACTTTAGCATAACTCACTTCCAAAGTGATCTAACCTACCTATTTCAGGCTTTTTTTAACATGAAAAAAAGCCTAAGTGATGTAGGTTCCCAACTCCAGGGAATTCAAGTTGGATTTGTGTGCCTAACTCCTGTAGTTTCCTTTCAAAATTCCACTCAAATACTGGCTCTATGATCAATCTCCTTTTTTAAAAAGGAAAAAAAAAGTTCTGCCATTTTTAAGTGACAACTGTCAGTAACTTTTTTTGACAGGAGACTGAAAATGAGTTTACTTGCATCTTTCCTGTTTCAGCATATGGCCAACCGAAGGAATGCCTAATTCTGGGTGCCTAATTCTCCATTACTCTGCACCTTGTCTGTTACCATTTGGATTTGATAGACGTGTCCACGCACCTTGCGTTGGTGTAAATAAGTGCACATAGTGCAGAATAACAGAGAATCAGGCCTTACGCCTCCGTGCCGTATCTAAAGAGGGTATTGCATGAGGGTTAACTGAGAGGTGGGGCATTGCAACAGTGTTAACTGAAGAGGTAGATATACCCCTGGAGGGATGTATCCAGGCCCTGCCTATGTTTTAAGGGCCGCACTGTGAGTTGTAGACATCAGCCGCTCCATTGCAAGAGCAGCTCTGTTAACTTCTTTTGCCACAGGGGGCTGTGAAAGGAATGGCCATTAAAACTCAGTGGTCCGCAACGGGCTGGTTTCATTCATTTCCACTCCTCCTTTATCGAAGGGAAATAGAGACCCCCCAATCTCTCCTGGAGCACCTGCCATACTGGGAAGCTCTGTAGTTAGCACAGTGCATACCCACCTGGCTCCCAGGACAAGAAATCTGGTTTAGAAAGGGATGGTGTGTGCAGGACTGACCCTCGTTTGGTGGGGTCCATGTAGGCCTGCAGTAGGACAGTTTTCCCCACCCTTCTCCACATCCCTTCCTGCCAGCCTGAGATCCCCGCTTTGATGGCAGTGACCCCACTTTTGCCCCATGCCTGTCAGAGGCTCTGCCCCCACCCCCACCCCGCAAGGGCTGAGAAGGAAGGAATGGAACCAAAGTCCAATCCTTCCCATGCAGAGAGTAAGAAGTCTGCCCTGCCGTCTGGTTGGTACTGTGGCTGGCAGACATGTGGTACAGATTTGGTGCAGGCCCACGCAGAAGAAAGGGGCTGTCTGTAGCCCTGCTGGTTGCATGAGAAGGCTACGGCCAGTTCAGCTTGTGGGCAGGCACGTTCATGCCAAAGACAGCCTTTAGCCCAGTGGTTCCCAACCTTTTTGGTTCGAGGGCCACTGGTATTATTTTTACAGCCCTGAAGGGCCACCAGCCTCTGCCAGCAGGGCCCCCCCGAAAAACAGTCTGCCTCCTCACTGATCTCCCATCTCTCTGGCTGCAGCAGGGACACCACAAACACTCTGTAGCCCTGTGCACTCCACCTGGGTCTCTAGGCAGTGGTTCCCTTCTGCATCCAGGGGGACAGAAGATCAGTGCTTCCCTCTGGCTCCAATAGGAACCCCAGCACCTATGGACTTAGGCAGAGCACTTTGCTGTGCTCCCTGCTACAACCCATGGCAGGGGAGTGCTGATTTCCCATCCCCTTGGCTGCAGCAAGGAGCCTGCACTGGTCTTTTAGCGCCCCCCGAAACACGCTCCACCTGAGTCCTTAGGCAGCAGATCCCTTCTGCAGCCAGTGGGGGGGGGGGGGGAGCAGCAGGCCACTTTGAAAGCCCCTGCGGGCTACTTTTGGGGCCTGGGCAAAAGGTTGGGAAATGAGAATCACTGCTTTAGCCTGTGTCTCCTGTGTAGTTGCATTGGGGCCCACACTGCCAGGAGGTGTGTGACAGCTTACAATGATGGTCATATTCCCACTGCGACATGCTCACCAGGTTCAAAATGTGCTTTCGTGAAATCTAGTGTCCTGATATTGCTGAGTTCCTTGGTATATTGAATTAAGTGGTTCTGGTCCCTAGCCTCCAACTTCCCTGTAATCCTCACAGCCTCACTTAGCTCCTCCCTATTCATAATAAGTAGATTGAGACTTCTTTCCTGGTTTGATTTCCTACGTATGGGTCATGGGGTTATTCCCTATGTACATGTGAATCTCTGCAATGCCTGCTTGCTGTCTGAAGTCCCCCCACAAGTGCTTTGTAACTGCTACAGGGAATTTTAATTTTCTTGAGGCCTTATGGCTTTAACAAGTCTTCCCTGTGATTTCCCCTTTTCTTTTTCAGCATTGGTTTGTATTCCACTGGCTTTGTAGAGCAGCACCCCTCTATCTCTTCCTTTCTACCCTTCCCTGGAGATCTCAGCTATCAGTGTTAGCACTCCGTTGTGAGAATCATCGCACGAAGCCAAATGCTTTGTGACACTTCAAGTACATTATATAATGACACCCACTACAACTCTTTTGTCTACTATGGCAGCTAAAATACAAAACTCCAACCAGTTAGTTAAGATGGAAATCATGTCTTTAAAAGACTGAAGTTCTTACCCATGTTCAAAGAACCCATGCTGGTTACTGAAATAGACAGAATTTTAAAAATCTGATTCTCTCCATTTAACAGATCTATCCAGATGTTCACTTGCCAGTGGTGACCTGTGATGGGGAATCAACTCCACACTGGCAAGGAAGTGGGTTAATAGAGCCCTAGGGAGCCTGCACAGAAGCAGCCAATTAGAGAGGCTGTGAGCAGTGGCCAATCCTAGCGCAGCAGACCCATATAAATAGAGCTGCAAGCTAAAGCAGGGTTATTGCTCCCTGCAGCTCCATGAGGGAGAATTGGGTGCCTTGAAAGTGAAGGGATGCTAGCACCCTTGGGAGAGCAGTGCTGGGCAGGAACAGGGGAGTGAAAGGGAGCTCCTGGCCAGGCCTACCAATGGGGGAGTAGGGCAATGGGGGCCATTGCTGAGAGGGCCCAGTGATTTTCAAAGGCCCTGGCTTTGGGGTAGCAAGTGAAACTTCCCCTTGGGAAGGCTAGCTCCCTGCCCCACCTCTTCTACCTGTGGCCTGCCACACAATCTGTCCCCACCCCTGCTCTGCCTCAGGCCTTGGCTGCACCCCTCTCCCACTAGGGCCCACTTGCTGTTGTGTCCCTCCTCCACTGGGCCCTCCTCCTCTCCTTCATTCACCCCTTTCCCTGCTTGGCCTCCCCTCTGCCACGTCCATAGTCCCTGCCCAGCCGCACATCACTCACCACACATCATTCCTCTCCTCTCCTGCTCACCCCTCTACTGCTGCTTGCAGCATCCCTCCTCCACCCCTCCCTGCTCAGCCCCCTTACCCTCCACCATTGCTCACAACTGGGGGATGTGAGAAGAGAGGAAAGGGACCCAGCAAGGGGGAGGGATGTGGTGGTGAGCAGGGAAGGAGGCAGCTTCTGTGGTGGAACAGGGTTGGGGCTGGGATGGAGCGTGGGCTGGGGAGAGAGCCTCCCTGAGGGAATGCTTCACCACGGCCCATGGCTGCAGACCTCAGCCATCCCTTTCTAGGGGGACGGCTGACTGCTCTGTCCTGGGCCTGGGATTGCTGTCCACAGGCCTGTTTTTGACTGGCTGCTAGGGCTGGCATGCTGAGGGGAGGGCGAAGAAGGTGCCAGCACCACTGGGGAAATGGCTGGACAGTTGACTGTGGTCGCCATGAGGGGAAGACTCTAGAATTGAGAAATAAAACACAGACAGTGATGTGGCCGAGGCGTGAGGCGGACCCTGCCATACTCAGACTATCTGCAGGCAGTGATACCAATGGGTAAGGCGCCACCAGGAGAGGGTGCGCCAGCTGGCAGCGATAATCCCTGAGATGGCCAGCAGGAGGCGCTGCTGTGGTGAGTGGAGCCCTGTCATATGGGCCATTTTCTGATCATTTTATTATTAACCCATCTACTGTCTCACCGCAAATCCCCATATTGTTACTCTTGCTCCCTGAACCATGTCTAAACTGGGCCCTGATCCTGCAGCTATACAGGTATCTGACATGGCAGCAGGGACCTGATTGCAGGGTCAGAAACTATGACCCTGGTTCTGGGTAGCTGCACTATTTAGGACAGTTCTTAACTACATCCTTAAATCTTTTCTTGAAGTGCGACCTTCAACTAGAAGATCTTTGAGGCAGGGATTGTGAGTAATGCTCAAAAGCGCCTCCGTGAGTTAGGAGCCCAAGTTACTTTTGTAATCTGGACTCTTGTGAACATTTTGCCACAGCTTTTTATTGCTCTGTAAAAGGTCACTGACTGGCACACTTCTGGGTGCTGTCAAACTAATCCGGGGTCCCAGTATGGCAGAGGGGAGGTGAGCGGTAACGAAGATCCTGCTGGGACAACTATGGCAATTTCTTGCAATATCCTGGACAAACCTTATTGAATTAAGTTGAAGGATTATTGTGGGCTGGGGATTGTATGCAATTCCAAGGGAGAGGGGGAACACAGCCTTCCAGGAACTAAAAACAGTGAGGGAGCGTGGGACAAATTCTCTCAGGTTGTAACATCTCTGGAGAGCTACCACCACCTGGAGAGACTCACATATACTGCGTCAAAGTGGATTCTCTAGACACGCAACAGACAAGAAAGAACTCTTGGATAAATAACCTCAATTTAAAATGACACATGTCCAAAGGAGGGCGCCCCAATCCTTAGGGAAATGTTGGCAGGGCTGAGTGTCTAGAGTTGTTGTGGAAACCGGGAGCTGATCTCTGGTAAGCTCATTGGCACATGTGCATGTTCGGTTTTTGTTTTTCATAGGCTTTCTCTGTAATTCTTTACCTTAAGAATAAATATGCTTACTTAGAAAAAGCTGGGTGGGGTGAGGGACAACTTAAAATGTGGGCAGTTATGCTGTTCATAGCCTCTGAGGAGAAAACAAAGCAGGCCTGTTTAGGCAGTCTGACTTCCTGGGGGAATCCACAGTGTAAGCAGGGAACTCAGAAAATATGCAGTCCGGAAGGAGAATGAGGTGATTCTCCACCCAAGAGAGGTGGTGGTTGGAGAAGTGGAAGCTTTTGAGCGGTGCCCTTGCTGGACCATGGAGGAGGAATACAGGGGCAGTTGCCTTGAGCTGTGACACCCAGTTCTAACTGAATTTAAAAATCAAGACTAGGTGCCATTTCTATTAAGCTTTTATAATGCCTGGGAGTTACATTTTTCACCTAGCCTAAGAAGCTACTGAAATTTTGTCTTTACTGCAGGCTGTGACATAACATACGAATGGCCACATTGGGTCAGACCAATGGCCCATCTAGCCCGGAATCCTGTCTTCTAACAAGTGACTGGTGCCAGATACCTCAGAGGGAGTGAACAGAACAGGGCAATTATTGAGTTATCCACTCTTTGTTGTCCAATCCCAGCTTCTGGATTTAGAGATACCCAAAGCATGGGGTTGCGTCTCTGATCATCTTTGCTAACAGCTATTGAGGGACCAACCAAAAGAAGGTTGAGGGGGGTTATGACTGCTCTCTATAAATACATCAGAGGGATAAATACCAGGGAGGGAGAGGAATTGAGTACAGCACCATTGTGGTCACAAGAACAAATTATTACAAACTGTCCATCAGGAAATTTAGGCTTGAAATTAGATGCAGGTTTCTAACCATCAGAGGAGTAACGTTCTGGAATAGACTTCCAAGGGGAGCTGTGGGGGCAAAAAACATAATTGCCTTCAACACTGAGCTTGATAAATTTATGGAGGGGATGGTGTGATGGGATGGCCTCATTTGGTAATTGACTGACCTTTGGCTACTGGTGGTGGATATGGCCAGTAGCCCAAGAAAGGAGTGTAGATGGTGGGTTCTGAGTTATTAGAGAGAATTGTTTCTTGGGTGACTGGCTGGTGAGACTTGCCCACATGCTGAGGGTTTAACTGATCACTATATTTGGGGTCGGGAACAAATTTTCCCCCTGGGCAGATTGGCCTGGGCTCTGGGGGTTTTTCACCTTCCTCTGTAGCATTGGGAATGGCTTTGGGAATGGCTCACTTGCTGGTGGATTCTCTGTATCTTAAAGTCTTTACATTGTGATTAGAGGACTTTAATAACTCAGTCATAGGTTAGAGCAGGGGTAGGCAGCCCCCGGCACGCGGGCCAACAGCGGCACACGAGCCCATTTGGAGCAGCACTCGGCATCCTCTGTGGCACCACAGAAATTGCCACTCCTGCCACCAAAAGACGCTCCAAGTGGCTTCTTTCAGGAGCGGCTGCAGTGCGGAGGTCCCTCCCATGTCCATGCCCCAGGATACCATGTAAAGAAGCCGCCCAGAGCGGCTCATCTCTGTGGCGTGCCGTCGCCAAAAGGAGTGACTCCAGGCAACTTCTTTCCATGGTGTGCCTGGAGATAGGGGTCCCCAGGTACACTGCTGAGAGGAGCCTCTCCAGGTGGCATCTTTCCAGGAGTGGGTTGTCAGAACCGGTTGAAGAGGAGGGGCCGACCCCTGGGTTAGAGGTTTATTGCAGGAGTGAGTGGGTGAGGTTTTGTGGCCTGCATTGTGCAGGAAGCCAGACAAGATGCTCGTACTGGACCCTTCTGACCTTAGAGTCTATGGCTATGTCTACACTTGTAAAGTTAAGTCGACTTAACAGAGTGGCTACACTTTAAGTCGTCTTAAGTCGAGCTTGTTAAGTCAACTTAATAGTAGACATAGCCGTCCACACTGGCTTTAAGTTGACTTAATAAGGTTGACTTGGCGCTATTCCCCATCCACACTGGCTTTAAGTCGACTTAAGAAGTCGACTTAAGGCTTAAGTCGACCTTCAGAGGTGGTGTTATTAAATCGACTTAAGCTGTTAATAAGCCGACTTAAGGAAGCACTTAAGTTGACTTAATAAAAGCCCAGTGTGGACGCGGCTTTGTGTAGGTCGACTTAAGCATCCTTAAGTCGACCTAAGTTGCCAGTGTAGACGCCCCCTATGAGTCCTATCCTTCATGAATTTACCTAGTTCTTTTTGAGCCAAGTTGTATTTCTGCCTTCACAACATCCTCTGGCAATGAATTCCACAAGTTGACTGAGTTGTGTGAAGTACTTCCTTTTGTTTTAAACCTGCTACCTGTTAACTTTATTGGGTGACCCTCACTCTTGTTGTATGTGGTAAACACTTCCTTATACACTTTCTTCACACTATTCACCAAAAGGTTCCCCAGCTCCTAATAACCACAAACCCTTCTTCTGATGACCTTTGTCTCATCCATGCATTGAGACCCCGTAGTTCTGCCTCTTCTGTCTAATTGGCCCTGCACATAGAACTGGAAGAATGTCAGAAAAAGGCCTTCATCTCCTAAATCCAAGCTGGTGGATAATTTAATCAAATTATGCCTCTGAATATGCCCTTCTCTCGATTCATTTAACAAAATAGCTTCTGAAGTTTTTTGTTTTTTCTCCATGCTGATGTTATGCTAATTGCTTGTGAAAGCTCAGAGGTCTTGCTGATCTTTGGGGAACTCATAAAAACTAACCCTTATTTCGAGAGTTGATTTCTCTCCTCATTTTTGCTGTAAATCAGACGTGTAAATGGGGAAAAATGTATGTGTCCTTGTTTGATTCTTTGTGAGTGATAAAGGAAGCATGGTTCTTTTCATGCTTATGTTTGCATTAGCAATTCAAGTCCCATCTAGCCTGGTAACTGAAGGACTAGGGTAGCCACGAGTGTCACAATTTGAGACGGGATGCGACTCTAGTCACTGGATGCATCTTTGTTTTTCCAAACAAGGAGTCTTGTGGCACTTTTAAAGACTAACAAAAAAAATTGTTAGGCCTTGTCTATACTGAGAAAACGGCATCAATCCATGATCAATTAAGCGGCCAGTGTAGACCCACTCAATCGATCCTGGAACTACTCACCGATCAATGTAGTTGCTCGACCCTCCCAAGTGGAAGAGCCCTGCCGATCAACAGAGCCCAGTCAAGACAGTGTGGTAAGTAAGTCGATGAGAGCAGGTTGCATATCTCCCATTGACTTACACCTACAGTATGGACTAGGCCTTAGTCTTTAGAAGTGCCACAAGAATCCTTGTTTATTTTGCTGAACTACACTAACACGGCTCCCCCTCTGGATCTTTGTTTTTGTTTGTCATCAAGGTTAAATAGGTATTAACATGCTGGAAAAGAGACATCTTTGCTAGAAGATCAGCATCACTGACTCATCAGTTAAAGTGTGTGAACTCCTGGTACACAGCACATGAGACTCTAACAGCCATACCAACTATAGTCTTCTGGTTTTAAAGTAAAACACAAAAATCCCACAACCAGCACACCTTTCAGGTTGATTAATCTGTCGCTGACAAGCCAAAAAATGGACATAAGCCCATTTAAAAATAATCCTTTGCAGGTCACCCTTAAAGTAACTGGAAAATCAAATATCATTAGTACTACCCATAAGATAGACCAAATGTGATAGGAGAAGAGGTAGGGAATATGATGAAAAAAATCTCCAAATGGCCTATTCAGAAGTAGATTATTCTGAGGAAGGTGGTGGAAGGTCTCCAAAGATCTGGCAGTCTACTGCAACATCTATCATGTTGTCACTGGGCAGCCTGAGGCCAGCTGTAGACTCAAGGCAGAGGGTTTCCAGCAAAGCTGGTTGAGCTAGGTGGCAGGAACTGGTGGCTGAAGGCAGAGGCGGCTTTTGGGGTAAGCGAAGCAGGCGCACACCTAGGGCTCCAAGCAGTGAGGGGCCCCATCACCTCCTTCACTTACCCCAAAAGCTGCATCTGCTTCGATCAGCAGGAGGAGGAGGAGCTGGTCCTGGGGCTGGGGCCCTGGGATGGAGCCGGGGCCAGCAGTGTGGAGCTAGGGCTGGCTGTCAGGGGGCGGAGGAGGGAGGAGACCGGGGCCAGCCATGGGGGGTGGGAATTGGGGCTGCAGAGGACAGCAGCAGTGGAGAGCTGGGGCCACGGGAGAGAGGGGGAGGGCTGTGGGGTCCTATAGCCCCCGATTCCTGAGGCCGCCTCTGGCTGCAGGGAAGTTCCAGACATCTCCAGCGGGCGGCCCTCAGCCAGGCTGGGAGCATGCAGTGCCTCAGGTCACCAAGCTCTCCAGGAGGTCAGAGAGGCAGATGTTGGGGTGGAAGGGGAGATGTCCAAGACCCTTCAGGAAACTATTTTCTTTCCTTTCTTTCTGGCCCAGGCCCATTGCTTTTGTCTCAGGCCTCGTGTAGTTTATTTTTACCCAGAAAAAATGAGGCTGCTGCCATAATCAAATTATGGAATCATCACCTAAAATGTGGATTAACTCATCTGTGTTACTGTAACAACCAGAGCCTGCAAGTAGGATTCACCCCTGTTGTGCTGGGTGATGTGTAAGCATATACAGGGCCTTGATCCTGAAAACATTCCTTCATTAAGTCATTTGACACATGAGAGTAGTTCCATTAAGCTGAAGAGAAGTATAAAGTTATGGAGGTACATGTGTATTGCATGATGCAGGGTACAAGAACTGGATCTCCAGCTTTGGGGTGCCTTCCCACGCTATTATGATAACTCTCTTCCACATTTTCTTGCTGTTTTGGCCTCAGACCAGTGTTCCCGAAACTAATGACTTTACTGCAATTGTGTGATGTTTGCAGAGGAGTAGACTTTGGGCCCCAGCTCCTGGAGTCATGTAGCCCCTCCTCTGAGGTCTGACTTAAGCATTCCCCCTGCTGCGTGCTGTGTGGGGGGGCTTTCCCTCTTTTCTTGCATGGGTTGGGTCCCAGGTTCTTCTCTGTGATGCCTGGTGCCTCCACTCAAGGGGACTCCTCAGTGTGCTGAGATAGAAGGGGTGCTGCTTCTTGGGAAAACCGACTAAAGCTACCGCTGCAGGCAAGGAGTATGAAATCCAGTAGGCAAACAATAAAGTACGACAACATGAACCCAGCAGGAAGTGCCACACCCCAAAATAACAGTATAACAAAGGGATCTTTGTTTGTACCCATGAAAATACAGGATCTGGGGAAGGAAAAGTTTATGGTTAGCTGAAATACTAAAACAACATATTTTCCATCACCCAATGCTTACAACTCTCCCCAGCACCGAGCTCCCGCCCTGGCCCCGTCCCAGGCACAGATGGTGTGCTCCGGGGGAGTCTGTGGAGACCAGTGCTGTAGAGCTGTGAACGCTGTCCAGCTTAAACCGAAAGGGTTCCCTTATGGTATCTTCATGGCAGGGTGGGGCATGGTCCTTTCCTGGTGTGGAGTCTCGACAGAGTCTTGGCTGGGTTTCGGTCAGAACTCGGCCACTGTGGCCACTGGTGTCTGTAGGCTGGCACTGTCTGACGTAGGCTGGTCAAAGACTCCCTTTATATGGAAGAGACTCCCTGAACTGTTCTGTTTCTTTTTGTAGCTCCTGAACTCAGCACTCAAAATTGAACAAAACTCAGTCTCTGTTTCTGAGTCAGGCTCTCCCTCCTGCGGGGGCTGAGCAGCCCTGGCTCTGCTCTGGCCCAGTGAACTGCTTGTCTAGACCACTGCACTCAGAAGCTTCCATACTGGCCGCAGCAGGAGTTTCAGGCCATACTGTCCTCACTGCTGAATCCAGGAATTCTGGGAAGTAGTTCCAGAGAGCTCTGCTAGGTGGTATTGCAGTCCATAGGGTAAGACCCCGTACAGCATGGATGTCAGACATTCGTGGACTTCCCATAAATTTCTGGGCATGTCTACACGACCCCAGATTGTGAACTATGGGGGTTGTGTTCTAACTCCCCTATGCTGACCTTGCTACATTGGTGCAGTCCTGTTTCACTCCGGCCTTATTAATGTGCACTAAGGAACATTAACTGCATGCTTGCAGAGGGAGTTAGCCTGCAGCACTCTGGTGTACTGCACAAATCACAACGTGTAGACCAGACTTCGACGTAGCAATCCAGCAAAATCTTGCAGGTGTAGAACCCATTGCTTGCATTTAATTGGCCCCAGAGAGGCATAAGATGGGCCAAAACTGCTGCGTGTCTGGAAGAAGGGAGAAATGACACTGGAGAGTGCTTGCAATTGAAAACCAAATTGCAAACTATCAACCATAGCAGGTTAGCAATTTTCATTGGATTTTATATCAAGAAGCTCTCTGTAGTAAAGCTTTGAAAATGAATCGTGATGGATGTGTGGTGGTTCAACCTATAATTTCTATTCAAGCCAGAGGTCTCGCCAGCAGCTCAGTCAGCTGTTGGAAGAATGTGACACTCGTCAGGGACTTCAGTAACACACTGAAGTTCTGTGGCTAAACTGGGGAGCTGTTTTGAATCTCTTTTTGAATTGCCTAGTGAGATCCAAGTTTTTGTGCACCAAAATGGGAAAGATATCACTGAATGAGAGGACAATGAATGAATGACTTCAACATCTTGTTTTCATGGTAAATATTATGGCGTATGTGAATTCACTCAGATCAAAAATCCAGATGTGCAAGCAAGTAGCGACTGAATGTTATGACCACATTCACTGATTTGAAATTAAGGTTCAGCAATGAGAGAAGCAACTTGCTTTACAAAACGTGGCATTATTTCCTGCATTGACATCATTGACACTCAACATGATGACACTATACAAAGATATGTGGGCAAAATTGTGGAAATTAAAAAGAGAATCAGTCTTGAAATTCCTGACTTCAAGGACCACGAAGGAGAGTTTGCAGTTTCCAGCATGCCATTTTCTGCCAGTGTGAATGATGTACCCGAGGCGCACCAAATGCAACTTACCTGAACTGCCCTTAGTGCATTGCGATGAAGAACAAATTGGTGGTCCCACATTTTATCAGTATCTTGGATCAAATTATACCAGACCGAAGTCCTTTGTGTCAAGAATTCCTTCCATGTTTGGGAACATGTACGTATGTGAAAAAGATATTCTCCATCATAAATATCTCAAAATGTTAATGCACTGCATCAAGCTAAGAGCTGCAGGATAGCACTAAAAGCTAGAATAAAGGGAAGTAATTACCAGTGTGGTTTCTAGACAAACACCTGTCAGGGTTGGTTTAAGACAGTACTTGGTCCTGCCATGAGTGCAGGGGACTGGACTCGATGACATCTCATGGTCCCTTCCAGTTTCTGTGATTCTATGACTCTTCATCTATATCTGTTTGAACCATTTTTGCTGAATGTGGCCCATGCAAGTGGCAAGATATTGGATCAGGCCTACGCCATGAAATGAGTTGGTCACTCCTGCCTTAGATGCTCAATCCAGAGTTCTAGGAGCTGGCATACTCCAAGTGGGGGCCACATCTGTGGGGATGTGAATATCTCCACTTTAATTAAAACCAATCACACAAAAAACCCCAAAGTGACTAGGCCTCCTATTTGTGGACTATAGCTTTAAAATATGGAATCTAAAGGTTCAAATACCACAAGGCCAATAAAAAGATGCTGACATCAATTCTTTTAAAAATCTGGTGTGTTTTGGAGTCTGCCTAGCAGCTTTGCAGGCCTGGTTTAGCCACCTTTTATTTCCTCTTCCTGCCTGGATGGAAGTGATGGAAGTGATGACAGGAAACAGGGGTTGACTTGTAGTATGTTCAACCTGATTAGAATTGGTTTGGGGAGATGTAAGAAGTCAAGCATGAAAGCTGTGCCTTCTGAAAATTTACAGTCCACCTTTACACACCCATGGCTAAGATTTTTCTGCTGTGATTAGTGACTTTGAAAGACTCCGTTTCAGTAGGGACTGAGCAAAGGCATTTGACTTCCAGAAAGTGCTGAGCAGTTGTCTTTGGAAAGCCAAATTACTTTTCAAATCGCTCCCACTCTGAAATATCTTCTCCTAGGGACTTATCTGACCTGATCTTCTGAACTTCTTGGCAGTCCCTTGACACTGGGATGGAGGAAGCTACCTTGCAAATGCAGAGGCACAAATCATTTTGATTCTGCACAAATCACCCCAAATCTGACTCCTACCCCCACGGTATTTATATCTTGCTTGTTAGCGCTACTGAACTGCAATCATCTGGTTTTTCCATTCTGTATTTTTTGTTACACACACTAATTTTTCTTCTCTTTTTGCTTCTCTTTATTGGACAGTCCCCTGATCCTCCTCCTTACCAGATTGCTTCTCTTTTTTTTTTTTTTAAATGTGCCGTCTGCTTATATTTTACATCTCAGCTGAACAGAAAGCTGCACCCATTTTCTCAGCAGACACATTTCTGGACATTCACGAGCTGGAAAACATACCTCGGCAAGGACCTGAAGAGAATGCTATTTAAAAATACAGGATTTGGGTTTTTTTTTGGAAATTAAAAATTGACATTTCTAAGTCTTTGGCTGTGAAGCAGGATGCAAGGAGAAAGTGACACCATTTATGACCATTATGTAGCAGTTTCCATCCTGCTTTCATGACTAGTTTTAAAGATCCAGAAGGAGAATTTTACTGTTTATTATACTAAAGCTCTTCTGGTTGTTAAACTGGCTGTAAATCTGCATGGAAACTAGTTTGTGATCCAGCACAGGCCCATCCTCCCTGCGGTACTGTCAGAGTAGAGGAAAAACAAAAGCAAGGTGTTGGGGAAATTCAGCCATACTGCCAGCAGACGGCTCTGAAAACTGACTTACCAACCGTTAGTCATAAAGTTTAAGGCCAGAGGAGACCATCAGATTGCCTCATGTGACCCCACAGTCCACTAACATGAGCCCCCTCTTCCCCCTCACATCAGAGCCAATGAGTAAAACGACATCAAATTTCTACAGCCCGCAGGAGGCAAGGCTATTA
Organism: Pelusios castaneus; assembly: GCA_007922175.1. Classification (NCBI taxonomy): domain Eukaryota; kingdom Metazoa; phylum Chordata; order Testudines; family Pelomedusidae; genus Pelusios; species Pelusios castaneus. The sequence continues at coordinate 5,803,396 of ML685852.1, read as the reverse complement.
TGTGCCACTGGGAGAGAATAGGAGGGAGCGAGGGGCTCCAGTGTCTGAGGAAATTCCTTCCTGACCTCACATACGGCAATCAGTTACAGCCGGAGTATGGGAGCCAGAACCAGCCAGGCTGGCACCTGAGAAGGGGTCTGCTCAATGCCGCCTCAGAGCCCCCTTGCCCCATCTCTAGGTGTGACCATTCCTGAGGCTTCAGAGGAAGGTGAAACAAATAACCAATGCAGATTGGGGGTGGGGAATCTCCACCTGAGCCCTGCAGGTGCCTGGCTGAAGCCCTGCAGCACGAAATTTTAGGAACATCAGGCATGAAAGAAAAGGGTGCTCCAGAAGGGCCCTGCCTCCGCCATCACAGGAGATCCTCTCAGATCATCCTACTAATAAATTGGACCAGCTCTGTCTCAAAACTAATTCCAAAGGGGTAGCCGTGTTAGTCTATTGTAGAAAGACAACAGAGTCTTGTGGCACTTTTAAAGACTAACAGATTTATTAATCGCATGAGCTTTCGTGGGAGAAAATCCCACTTCGTCAAAACATTCTTGTGACTATTAGAGACCTAATTTCCAGCCTAAAGTTGTTTGTGGCCAGTTCCTCCCCATTTTGTTCCTGGACCAACACAGTGTATTGACAGAAAGCAATCCAGTCAATACACTCAGCTCTTCCAGTCTCCTCATCCATTAGCAAATGAACCACGACTTCTACCATAGGGGGTCAACCCTTCGTCACTAAAACCACAAACTGTCACCATAGGCATGACCGGAGAGATTTGGTTAGCTAAGGGGTAATATAATTATAGTCTCTGTCCACTGCTGGCTGGCTTGAGTCAGGCCATACATTTTAGGTGCAGTTGGGGTTGGCCCTGCTTTGAGGAGAGGGTTGGACTAGATGACCTCCTGAAGCCCCTTCCATCCCTAACCTTCTATGATTACACTACAGAGGCAGGAATGTCTGGGAAGTTCTCCTCTATAGTTCTGCTATTCTTTCCCCTTCTCTCCCCTGTCTAGCCACTGGTCTCTTTCCTGTCTCTCCACACAGCTGCTCCAGTGCAGATCCTCTTTCTGGAACAGATTCCTCCCTCTGCTTGACCTCATAGACTCTCCATTCTCTCTCCTCTCTTCCTGTGCCATCATCCTGCATTTCTGCCCTTCCACTGTTTATTTGGACAGAGATTTATCAAAAGGGAGCTAAACATTCAATGCCATCGGTGCCTTTGGAAATCCTAGCCTGGGCTTTGTAAGGCTATCATTTAACAATGAAGTGTTTCAGGAGATTAAACAAACTGTGCAGAGCAAAACTGGGTATTGGCTACTACGTGATCTCCTGCTGAGATTCCTATCAGACCTTGGAAGTCAAGAGTATTGTGAGTCTTCATTCTTTACTGTGTGCAAAGCGTGTGAGACCCTCTGAGGTCTCTGAGGAATAGGAGGGCTGACTTGCATGCCTACATTGGCCTCTGCTGTCTAGTCCATGTTTATGCTTAACCAGAGAGCTGGTTCTAGTGGCCATCTATACAAGGCTTCATAAGGTTCTTCCCTTTCTCCACAGAAGAGTCCCCAGATGCTACTGAATGTCACTCTCGCTCATAGCCAGCATGTTTGTTTAACAGCAAAATTATTTGCTTCCTAGTATATAAAGAAAGAGGACAGCCCCTGTATTAATCTCTCCTCCTCCCCCCACAATCAGTCTCCCATTAATGCAGGATTGTTCCCTGGGGAATACTGAGAGCTTTGTCTAGTCTAAATATGAATAACTCTTGGGATGGCGAGACTGTTCCATAGCCTAATTGACGTGATTGTGAAATGTTTTCTCACATCCTCTCTGAAGTTCCCTTTCCTAGAATTGTCATGTTGGAAGAGCGCAATGGCCCATCTAGCGGGTGCCCTGTCTGTGACTGTGGCTAGAGCCAAATGCTTCTGAGGAAATCAACCTCTTCTAGTGCACCTAATTGTGCAGTACTGTCCGATAGGGGAAATTTCACCCTATCCCCAGCTGGTGATCAGTATACATTCTACAGCATGGAATCTCATGGCTTTTGGATGCTTACCATCTGAGCTAGTGGAATTGCACATCTTGTTCTTATTCGAAAAGGGATTAGACACTGTGACAAAGTTCCTCCTCTACCGTAGTGGGTCCCGTGCTGCCCTCTAGCAGTGGGTCTGTTTCCCTCAGGCCTGGGAAAGGTCCTTTGTCTCCCACCCCCCTCAGGCAGGGGTTTTTCCTTCCCCCAGTCTTTGTACCTGTGGGGCTCTTCCTCACCAGTGTTCTGCTCCTTCTCCAGATCTGTCTGTATTCCAACTGTACCTCACCTCCTCTCACCCTCACACTCCAGCCACCCCTTTCTCTGGAGGGAAGGCTTTTTAACAAGTCCTGGGCGGAGCCTTGATTAGCTCTAGGTGTGCCAATTAGCCTGAATAAGCACTGCTCAGCAACAAAGGGAAAAGAGACTTGCTGAGCCTGGGGCTAATATATTGGTTTTCTAGAGCTCTCTGGAAACCCTCCAGTCTGACCCTGTCACAACACTTGAATCTTACTTAGCTTATGGCTTCACGTTTACCCCATTACTCCTAGATCTTCATTTCCTGGGTCCTCACCAGTAATTCTTCTCCCTCCTTGAATTGACACCCTGCATATGATGAGAGATGCTTGTATCTTTATCTGTTGGGTCAAATTCAGTGACTTGCAAGTGGCAGCTCACAGAGCTGCTGAGTTTGTCCCTGTTAGTTATTTTACCCTTGCGTTGTACCTCACTCCATCCATCCCCTTGTGCCCTTCCTTTGATTGTCTTCAGCGTGCTGGTTTTTTAGAACGAGCACACTCCCAAGCCATGATGCAACAGGCTATGACTTACCTCCAGTTCCACTCCTCATGGGTGTGTGCTCAGGACAAGACATTCTGGTGTCCTTTAAAAGGCCCTTTGCCTCGCTCTAGGCTTTGTGGCTGCAGATTCCCAGCCGGGAATCCCCCTGGCTTCTTTCAGAGGAAGTGGGGGAACATCAGTAAAACATGAATGTTAAGCCCCCAGCAACACCGGATGGTCTGTGGTGAAATGGCCATTTACCAGTTAGGCTGGATTCTGCTGATGACTGATCTATAAGGGTGGCATGGGATTGATCCACTGTCCATCTATTCCATGGTGAAATGGGCTCCACAGACAGGGATGGACACATTTCCCAAGGGAAACGTCAGAGAGGGTCATGGGCTCCATTATAGAGGTGGCAGCCTGACATTGCTCTCTGAGAAAGGATCAGACAGAGCCGTGGCTTGCCCCAGGGTAACATTTAGTTCCTTTCTGCATGCTTTAAAGGGTGCTATATCCATCTATTTAGACTAGCTGTTCTGGATCTGCAGAGGTTTCCAAGCATGAAACTAGCGCTGCTGGGTTTGCCAAGGTTCTTTGTATCGTGCTTTTACATTCTCTTCATTTTGTTACCTGAACTCTGAAATACAAATCCCTCATGCGATAAAGAAATTTGCTCGTATTTAAAAGTGACACAGGACTCCTTGGCTATAGCTACACTTACTAAAATTAGTTCGAATTAGTTAGTTCAATTTGAACTAATTTTAGTGAGTTCACATTAACTTAATTCGCATTAACTTAATTCGAACTAGAAAAAATTAGTTTGAACTAAGCAAGTGCCATTCATGGCACTTGCTTAGTTCGAATTAGTGATTTCCATTGATTTCAATGGGCCGGTTAGTTCGAACTAAGAAATTAGTTCGAAATAACATGGCCACATTGGTTAATTCGAACTCACTAGTTTGAATTAACCATTACTTCGAATAGCCTATTCCAAGTTATTAGTTCTAATTAAGGAAGCCCATAATTTGAACTAATGAAAGCCTAGTGTAGCCATGGCTTTAGTTAGTTCGAATTAAGCTTCCTTAATTCGAACTAACTTGCCAGTGTGGACATAGCCCTCGTGTGTAAACCTGTCTTTCTTTATCCTGAGACTCTTCTGAGCCACAGGGTATATATCAAACTTCCCTGAAGCTTGAGGCATGTTTAGATCAAGGGATTCGAGCAGGGCTGGGCTCGCTTCTAGTTTTACCCAGTTTGTATTGGTTACGATTCTTGCCGCCTTGCAAGGGACTGTTATTTACCAGTCTTCGTACTGACAAGGTAACAGAGGGTAAAGTGCGGAGTTACTGGCTGGATGGGCCGGGAGCTGGGCCAGAGTGAACTGGACATGAGAGGGCAAGAGCAGCGTACTTCTTGACATGGTCAATTGACCCACAGACCCTGTGGCTATATATACCCAGCTAGCTAGAGAAAACAGGCTGTACGGAGTGGAGTATTGCCACCCCCATCTCATCCTCCAGTCTTCTGTGGTCTAATGCCACTGTGGTCACTACGTCCCCAGAGCATCCTTGCCCCTAACAGCACCTTAGTCCTCATGTCGCATCACCGCTTTAGTGCCTTGGATGTGCTGTGCGGGAGCCTCTTGCTGTGCAGACCGTTCCACAGCCGAGTGGAGAGCCGCCCTGCTAGCTCTAGACACACCTTGCTTACCCTGAGCTTCAACAGGCGTCCCAGGCACTAGGCAAATATCTACAATGCTGTCCTGCTCAAAGTACCAGCCTTCCCCTAGCCCTAAAGTTCCTAATGTGTGCTGGGAGCTGTAACTCCCTGCCATTAATCACACTATCTTCTGCTTTAGGGCTGGCCCTTCAGATTCCTGGGAGCCAGCTCTGCCTGTGTGATGTCTGAGACCAATCCCAGTCTGTCCAGGAGGACTGGCAGCCTGTAAGTGAAGCCCAGATGGTTTGCACCCTGCATCAGTTCTTCTTTTCAATCATGTCTCTGTTCTATTGAGCTCACATTTATCCTAAGAAACAAGCGACCCCACTGGGGTCATTACTGCCCACATGCCCTGAGTCAGTGTCAATGGGCAGTGTCTCTCATCTTCGCTAGGCGACCCCCATCTCCCGTGCCTCTAACCAGCTGATACAGCATGTCACTCTGAGAGTTAGACCCTCCTCCTACATTGTATGGTTCCTGTGAAAACACCTTGCCCAGGGCACCTTTCATATTGACAATCACTGTTTGTTCCCATAGGACTGCGATGTCTCGCGTCATCCTCACCAGCCTGCTTCCCTCTCTGCATTGCCCTTTAGCGATAGTCTCTGTTTAAAGGAATCTGGTTTAGGTTGCAAAGTCAAGCACTCAAAAGTTAGAAAATATCAGAATTAGGGTTGCCTGTGCAACATTAATTGGTCTCCCTTGGGAGTGCGCATTATGATACAACCTTTTGTGATATTTCCTTCCACGGGACCCTTGCCTTGTTCAGTGCACAGGATGGGCTTAGCAACCGAATCAGCGTTGTAGAGTAAAGGAGGCTGTAGGACCTCTGTCTCCCTTGCTGAGCTGTTGTGTTGAAAGGTGTGTAGTGAATGAGTTTGCAGGAAGAGAAAGGTGGTCTCATGGTTAAAGCAGTTGGATGTTGCTCTAGAGCAGGGTTGTCAAACGTATGGCCTGCAAACCTCTTCCATCTGGCCCGTGACTGCACTCTGCGAGCCTACACTAACACAGGCTATGTCTACACTTGTTAATTTAAGCTGACTTTAACTAAGTCGACTTAGTGTGTCTGCACTTAAAAATAAAGTCGACTTAAAGGGGAACTTAAAAAGTCGACCTAGAGCGTCCACACTGGACGCCTAGGTCGACTTCTAGGGGATTAGGGGGACCTAGGGGAGGTCCACAGGGGCAGGGGGGGCACCCCTTGCCCAATGCCAGGGGGCTCAGTCTTTGCCCCATTGTAGGTACAATGGGGCAAAGGGGACAGGGACCCTGGCAGGGCATAGGGGCAGGGTGGGCAGGGCAGAGCTCTGTGGGGGGGCATGCCAGGCTCCCTCCTGTGCCCCCCCCAACTCTAGGGAGTCAACTTAAGCCTTAAGTCTAATTGAAAGGTGGTGTTATAAAGTCGACTTAATTTTAATTAAGTCAACTTAATTTTCCTTAAGTTGACTTAAGCAAGCTGCTTAAGTCGACTTAAGGAAACTGTAGTGTAGACGCAGGGTAAATTAAGTCGACTTAAGCAAGCTTAAGTCGACTTAATTTCCCAGTGTAGACGCAGCCAGAGAGAGTGGTTTTGCAGTATTACAGAATGCAATCTCGCATACCCAGCACTCCAGGATGCCACGAGAAGGTACAGGTCTCACGGCATCGCTGTGTATGTGAGACTGTGCTTCACAAGACCACACTCTCTCTACCAGACCGAGTGAGTGCGGTCTAGCAGTATCGTGGAGCGCCGTCTCACACAGTGATCTGTGATGCTATGATAGTAGGCCCTAGGGTTTCGATTGATGTTATGTACACCTCACTTGAAATACATTTCAATCAAACCTGGCCCGCCACAGCAAATGAGTTCGACCCCCCTGCTCTAGAGAACTGTGTTCTTACCTTGGCTAAGCTATGGGCCCCCTGTGTGGTGATGAGCATGCCCCTAAGACTTCCATGAATGGACACTAGATGCGTGTACTTCCCTTTCTGGGTGCCAACCCAGAGATGCCTCGGGCCTGATTTTCAAAGATGTTGAATACATGTGACTGTGGCTGAAGTCAGTAGAAGCTGTGGATTCTCTGTGCCTCTGGTGGTGAAGCAGCGTGATCTAGAGGAAGGCCAGGTGATTTAGAATCAGATGGTCCTGCGCCCTAAGCCAGCCTCTGGCACTGATTTTACTGTGACCTTAAGCAGCCACTTTAGAGTTTTTCCTCAGTGTCTCCATTTGAACTATGAGGATAATGCTTTTTTTTTCTCCACCAGAGTTGTAAAGAAAAATTCATTAATGTATGGGAAACATGTGTTCTATGGGACCACTGAAAAATGCATGAAGACATTAATAATTCCACTATGTGTGTGTGGTTTGGATGGCATGCAGTAAATAAGACAGGGACAACACTGTGAATGAGGAGGATAAAAATAAACATTGAACAGTTGCCTCATTCCCTGAGCAACGTTCATCCTATGGAACAAATAGTAGGTGATCATGTAATTAAGTATTATATAAGTCTAAGCAAAAGTGGGCAGAGTTGAGGCTGAATGGGAAACAAGGGGCTGTGAAGGTTACAGATATATACCACCAATCAGTAGAAATGCGTCTAGAACTCCTGGGTCCCAGTGCAGTGCACATTCCCAACGGGTACTCTGATAGAAGGGTGATCCAATTTGTCTGTGTCCCACATGGACTTTGACCTCTCTGTCGTACGGCAGTGAGACACTGACGCTGTGCAGTGCAGTGTGACAGAGTGAGGAGAATTCTTGGCGTGCTATTAAAAACCAGCGATGTTATTCAAACCAGAAGTGGCAATTTTTGACAGTTTAGCATCAATTCAACCAAATCTGGAAAGATTTTTAAGAGCTGCAAAAGACACATCCTCAACCCCAGGAGCATCTCTCTCCAAACAGCAAGGTCCTGCTGTAAACCATCAAGGGGCCAGAGTCCTCCAGGAAAAGTGTGCAACATTATTTTTTAATGGAATGTGCCAAACAACCTAACTATAGAAGTGGCTATGGCTTGTCTCTAAAAGGCTGTAGTGCCATAATTAGTGTGGCCTTTATAGTGTGTGTGTGTGTGTGTGTGTGTGTGTGTGTGTGTGTGTGTGTGTGTGAGAGAGAGAGAGAGAGAGCGAGAGCGAGAGCGAGAGCGAGAGCGAGAGCGAGAGCATGTACACACTCAGTTTCCTGGTGTTGCTAACAGAGCCGGGTGACTCTTTGCATACAAAACTTTTTTTGGCAAAAAATGCAGACTTGATGACACAAAACACTTTGTGAATTTGTGTTGGTTCTACCAAATTCTTTAGCCAAAGGGGGGGGGGGGGAACCCAACAACCCTAGAAAAGAATTTTTTTTAAATGAATTTTTGATTTTTTTAAATGAAACATTTCCATTTTTCCAGTTTCAACATTTTCTTAATTTAATTTTTTTAATCAATGTTTATAGACACGCAAAATTGAAACTAAAATATGAAATAGTCTCTTTGACCCAAAATGAAATGTTATTAGGCGTTTTGCTGAAAAAAATGGAAAAAAATTGTTTTCTGTTCCATGCAGTCCCCCCCCCCCCTCAATTGCCAGTGAACGAAAATCTCTGTTCGTTGCACAGCTCTAATGACTGATTCCTTTGCCGCTAGCTCTTCCATTCCACTCCACTCCCCCGCTGTGTTTCTATCATCTGTTAACAAACCAGCGTCACAGCAAGGCCCCCTCTGCCTGGATAAGCTGGGGGGGGGGGGGCAGGCTGAGTACAATCAAATGTTTAGTTCTGCCTTTATCTTCATTCCCCAATCTACCACGAGAGTGTCTCCTGCTGACATAGCGCTGTCCACACATGTGCTTCTGTTGTTAAAACTTAGTTGATCTGGGTGGGTTTTTCCCACCTCTCTAACAGACAAAAGTTTTACTGTCCAAATTGGTATCGTAGACATGCATCTGTGGCAGAAAGTTGTCTTTTGAAGAAGGCAGCTCCACTGAATTCTGTTCAGTCGCCATAATGCCTCAGGCCCCAATCTCCATTACTGACAAATAACCTTCTAAATTTTCAGTTTCCAAAGAAAAGCCATTTGCAGATGATAGGCATTTAGAGAGAGTTTTTCAAATGCTGGGGTAGCGTTTGTCCCCTCAAGCTCAGCAAAAGGATCCAGCCACCCCTGAAACACTGTGGAGAAAATTGCCCATTCTAGGAGAATATTTTCAGTTCATGGACAGCCTGGCATGTGTGTGTTGATTGCTTTTTCTTGCTTGATTAATTCCCCTTAAGACTGAGCTAAAGCCAAATGGTCAATTCAGTATTCACGGCTATGAGGGCAGCTGTGCTTTTGCTGAATCCAGACTGATGCTGTTACAGAAAGGAAAATAGCTGTAGATTTCCATTATTCTTAGGGATTGCAGACTTCTTGAGGAAGGCCAGAGTCTCAGTTTGAGAAAAACTGGCCTAAAGTAATAATGATAATTAGTAATAACAATTACTGTGTCTGTAATGGCTTCTGGGTCAGGATCGCAAACAAACATCAGTTAATGTAAACTCATATTCTCACTCTCAGATCGGCAAGCATCATTACGTTGGTCTTTCAGGTAAGAAAACTGAGGTGTGGAGAGATTGAGGCTTTGATTTTTCAAGCGTGCTCACTAATTTGGGGGGTCTCTGTGTCTGGGTTTAGGTTAGCACGGTGGCGCTCAAACAAAGCAGACACTCCTGCAGATGTAAGTGTAAGTGACTTGACCAAGGTCAAAGAATGAGTCTTTGGCAGAACTAGGAATTCGTTCCCAGACCTGTGCTGTAACCATAAGCTACCCTCCTGTTCCACTAGGAAACCAATTGTTATACATACATACTCATGTGCTCTCCCACAACTAAAAAGGATCATGTGCACTATCGGTCTGTGTGACAAGGGGTAAGGTTTGGACTATGTGAAATGAGCCAGTGGTCTCAGTTCCTTTCTCAGCTCGAGTGATGTCCATGGTACAAAGCGAGGCCATGGAGCACCTGGGCAGCTGCCCTGCCTTGAAAATAGATTCAAGGCAAAGTAAAGGGATGTCACATCCAGTGCTCCGCCCTGTACCCTGTGCCCCACTGCTGATGTTAGACGTTGGCCCTTCCAGACAACGGAGCCATTTTGGGGCAGCCACTCAAATCACCATGGGGAATTCAGTCCAACTCTCCCACCAACTGCACTGAGGCCTAGTCGACACCTAAGACTGAGACTGGCTCCGGGTTGTGAAACATTCACACCTTGAAGGGGTGTAGTTAAATCAATCTAATCCCGAGTCTGGGCATGTGGCAGGTGAGACTTGCCCACATGCTCTGGGTTTAAATGGTCACTATATTTGGGGTTGGGAAGGAATTTTCCCCCAGGGCAGATTGGCTAGGGCTCTGGAGTTTTTTTGCCTTCCTCTGGAGCATGGGAACGGCTCACTTGCTGGTGGATTGTCTGTATCTTAAAGTCTTTAAATCATGACTTAAGAACTTTAATATCTCAGTCATAGGTGAGAAGCTTATTACAGGAGTGGGTGAGGATCTGTGGCCTGCATTGTGCGGGAGGCCAGACTAGATGATCCCTTCTGAGCTTCAAATCTAGGAGTCTACATAAACACCACTAGATCGAACTTGCTACTGCCTCTTGAGGGGGTGGACTTACTACAGTAATGGGGGAAAACCCCTTCTGTCACTGCAGCAAGTATCTACACTTCCCCGGCATGGCTCCAGCACTGCAGTTGTATCACTCTTGTGCCTGTAGTATAGGCGTAACTGGAGAGGCACTTTCCAAGGAGCGAATGCCTCCCCTAAAACGTTGCCAGGTTCCTCCAGGTCAGTAGCTGGGCGTGTGGAAGCTCTTGCTGTGGTATGAAGAAGGTAGAAAGGATTGTGTTGCGGTAAAGGGAGGCAATGAGAAGACAGGAATTCAGGGAAGGGCAGATGGATCTAGTGCAAAGGACACTTGGGGGGATGTTTGGGTTGAGTTCCTGTTCAGCTGCAGATATCTTGTGTGACTGGGGGCAGGTCCCTCTCTGTGAAATGGGGTTGGAGGCTTACAATGTAAAGTGCTCTGAGATCTCCCAAGGGAAAGCCCTAGAAATGCACCAGATATTCTCTCTCATTAGAAGGGCTGTCAGTCGGCGGGGCTGTCAATACAGCACCTTCCACCAATACCGAGTTCACTTCCCATTGTTAAAACCCGACAGACAACGTGAAAGGATAATTGCTCTTTGCCTGGAATTTTTCACGCCAGATCTCACCTCTGAGTGGTGATTTTTCTTTTCAGCCGGGGAGCGATAGATCTCTAAAAATAAAGGAGTGCAATAGGAACATTGACACAGCCTGAGCTCTAGCAGGACCTGTCTGCTGCTTGCCTCTTTATATAACCTGCATCTTCTTGCTAATCACTTATCGAGTGCTTCGTCTGCTCTGGTGCGTTTCTCTAGTGTGTGATTCAGGCAGTCAGGGGCTGGGTAACACAATGTGCAGTGGCTGGCAGCTTTGGCCCACCGTTCTCCCTGTCCTACTTTCCTAGTGTAAAATTCCAGAGTCCTCGTGCAGATCCAGGTCTGGTTTTGGGGGCAGCCCTCCTCCTTTTCTGCATCTCTCCCCCTCCCCACTGTACTCTCAAGGGGCTCGCAGCATTGCTGCAGCATCACTAACAATCTCAATACAGGAGGCTGGGAAAGGGAGGCGGAAGGGGGGGAGAAAAAAGCTGAATGAATGGGCATCGCATCAGTGATCGTCACAGGGAGAACGGAGACTGCTGCATAAGGGGGGAAGAGAGGAAGGTTCTTTCAAAAAGGGAAGAAGATGAAAAATAAAGGAGAGAACTGCCACAACCATTAACCTGGGCTCCAGGCAGAGCCTTCTGTGCACAAGTGCTGGATGGGCCAGGGATAGCGCCTGCTGCCCCCTCCACTGGGAACCAGGTGAGACCCAAGCTGCTTTTCTCTCTCCTAGCAAGGGGCATCCTGGGGGGGGGGGGTGATGTGATGGAGACAGCCGTGCAGGGCCTTGAGACTAAGGGCTGGTCTCTGAGGTAGGGGGGTGTTGCTGGGGGTAACAAAGCGTGCAATAGAGAGATGTCACAGCTGTTAGCATCTCCCTTTGGAGGGGCTGTGAGGAGGGGGAGCGCACCCCACGCCCCTTCTTGCAGGACTGCAGGAGAGATGATGCATGGGCTGATTGCCTACTGTTTGGATTTTGATTTAGCCTTGTCCAGTTTTTAGGGCTCTCTAGGTTACTAATTAACTCCTAAGACCTTGAAATGGTACCTGCCTTCTATCCTGGAGTGTCTTGTGTTTTGCTCCAATTAATGTCGGGGGGGGGGGGGGAATAGTCCTCTGAATGGCGAGATCCCTGCATAGCTTTGGTGGTGGGATGATGATGGTGGTGGTGGTGTATTAGGTTTCTCTTGCACAGTCTGGTCTATTTTTTATTGTGGTTCACATACAAGCCCATTGACTTCGCCCCAGTCCCCAAAAGCCACAGCTGTGGCCACAGGCTGAGGGTCCTTAGTTCTGGTGGTGGAAGGAGAGGGATGCTGAATAGCAGAGCCTGGTAAAGTCCAGCGGGGGCTTTGATTTCTCAATGCAGCTGCAATCAGAGCAGCTAGCTGCAGATAAAGGGGTGTGCCGCTTAAGAGGAGAAACCCTTGGGTATTTGCCACATGGCAGGAAAACCTCATGTGCAGTCCTGTGCCCTCTGCCTGTTCTTCCCCACTGTGCCCGCAAGCAAGCATGAGGACCACCCTCCATCCTGCTTCGAAGGTCTGAGATGTTTAGGCCTCCTAGCTCAGGAGAGCAGCAGGCACACTCAACACTTGACCATGTGTATATGTGCATGTGAGAGCAACTGAGTGTGTGTGTGCGCCGATGCGGCGGAGCGTGTGTGAAGTGCGTGTGTGATGAACAGCTGAACACTGGAGGGGGATGAGTGTGCGTGCACCAACATGCCTGTGTCTGCCCACTCTGGATTGCAGGTGAGAGGAGCTGGACCCTCTCCCCGCACAGAATGCAGTCTGCAGGGTGCCATGAGAACAGTCTGTTTCCTGTCCGCTTCCTTGTCCTGCTTCCTCTGTTCCCTTCCATTGTTGTGGCGGGGCTGGTTAAGAAAACACACATGCTATGCCACAAAGGTGCCAGCAAGGGGTGCTGCGGGGCAAAGTGCTTTCTTGCGGGGGCAGGGAGGAGGTTTGAAGGTGGTCTGTGATGCTAATAGCCCGTAGCAGAGGAGGGCGCTGGAGTCTAAACCTAGGATGGACGATGGGGGTTGGACTAGATGACCTCGTGATATTCTAGGATTATGTGTCTAACCATGGAGTTAGTTTTGGCCATGCACTAACCCGGGAATATTTTGTGGCCTGTTTGGTGCCCTGCATCCCTACTCTCTGGTTCTCTGGGCTCGGGAAGGCTGGCAGAAGGAACCAGGAACTGTTGGAAGGAAGCAAAGCCCAGCTGCCGTCCTTTGCTTGTGGGAGAGGCAGGAGACAAGAAACTCTCTCATTTTAAGAACATGAGCTCCAGACAGCACTTGAGGCAGCCCTCCTGCGTGTGGATTTGGGACCAGCTTGGCTCCAAGGACATGCAGGGTTGTGAAAGCGTTGTTTATATTTCGCTCGTACATAGAGGCCAGAGCTGAGCTCCAGGCACTGTGCAAAGACAGCAGGAGAGAGAGGCTCTTCCCCTAAGAGCTTGACACCTAAATTGAGAACAGACAAAGGCTGAAAGAAAGGGGGCATCTCAACTCCCCCTGCCCCGATTCTGCAGTCAGGGAAATCAGGCACTGAGATTTACCCAGAGTCGTGCAGGGAGCATGTGACCCAGCCAGGAATTGAACCCAGAGCTCTTGAGTTGGAGCCCTGTCCCTTCACCACCATTCGAAAATGAGACATGAGTGAAAACGGGACATTTCACCAAGGGCAGCAAAAGCCCAGAACAGACCAAGGAAAACACCGAGGAAGCAGCAGAGGAATAGCTGCTTAATAATGGATCCTCTGGGGTTTGCAAATCTTTCTGAAACTGCCTCTCCTGCCCCGAAACACAGCGACAGCAGAACCAATGTACTGGCCTCCCTTTGGGAGGCCTACGCCAGCTGATCATAGAGGCCTGCTGCTCTGAGAGCCCCCTGGGTTAGTTTCCTTCTTGTGCTGGCAGGGAAATGGTCTGGGTGATGGGAGCAGTCTTTTCCACATCCAGGCCTGGAACCTCAGCTGGTGTAAATCAGAACTTCCACTGGCTTCATTGGAGGTGTGCCGGTTTACACTAGTAGAAGACCTGTTTTTTATCTCCTACGGGGTTTTTGGTTGGGTTTTTTGTACCTGGTGTACCAGATAGCACTATGAAATGGGGCTTTTCAAGTGCTAAAAGAATTAACAAGTTGAAAGTGAAATTCATGCCTGTGCACAGGGCTAACATGAGATTTATGTACCCCTGAATTCCCATGGATGGGAGCTGGCCCCTGAGCACAGAGGTAAATTTCATCTTTGGGGAATAAACTTCCTGTGCACTACAAAAGTCAAACCCCACAAACACCAGGAGCAAACTTGTAGTCTGATTTGCTGTCTGAGTGCACCCTGAGCGCTGTTTTCTCATTAACCCATCCTGCCTATTTGCATATGTGTAAAGCACCATGGTTTTGGAAATGTGTCTGCAATTGCTGATTTGATTATTGTGGCCTTCCAAGAGGCAGAGGCAATGTTAGGGGCTGGGTGCATTTGGCATTCTGCTCTCTGGATGTGCATGGCATTTCCATTGACGCCGGCATGAAGAGAGCAGGGTATGGAAATGAAGATACCTGTGAGGAATGTGCTGGCCACACATGCCTCATTGGTTGTGTGCGCTCAAGGCTTAGCGCCATAAGCCACAGGGAACGTAGAACCTGTTCTCCAGACGGTCGTGCTTGACTTTTGGGTGCAATCTAAGGTGTTGACTTTGAGCTCTGCTTGGTTCCTGTTCTAACTTCCTCGAAGACTCGCTCTGTGCCCACACACCATTACTGCAGCTGTAGTCAGTGGAAGTGGTTTGGTGAACTGCTCCTGCATTGAAATATCCAGAGCTCAGGATGGAGTGTTTTCACTAGATAGCCCTTTCCTCTGGATTTGGCTCCCTTGGTTGACCTTCTAGGCATGATGTAAAGTGCATTTATTCCTTCAGGGCAAGACTGCAGATGACCCACCTCATTATGGGTAAAGGTGTCACAATCTGACCCTTGGCCTTTTGTCAGAGGAAGCCAGTGTGGGAAAAGGGAGCTGTTTTGAGCAGAGGGGATAGTTACCTATCATGGAGTTGTCTTCTGATTTTTGTCTGTGCTCTGAGCTTCTTGCAGGAGCACGTCAACTGGAGAATTAATACAAATAAAGATGTAACTACTCTAGTTACTGTTGTTTGTGCTGGAGCTCATGGGAGTCTAAATATGAGCCCCATTTCAAGGTGCCGCGTGCTCACGACAGCGAGTAACAGGGACGGCAAAGCATTGTTTAAAAAATATTGTCAGTTTGTACACCTTCAAATGGCTCCTGTCACACGTTCCCGTTGAGCCGATTGATCCTAGGAATCCATTGGCTGCAGCATCCAAACCGTGACATTTTACAGCGTGTTTATTTGCATTTCATGCTTTGTAAATGCTTCCCACTGTCTTATTTTGAAACTCAGCTGGGTGCCTCCATGGATACACTCTCTGGCTACTAGACGGAGAGAATGTTAGTGAAAACCTAACAAACTCCATGTGGCGGCTTTGTATTGTAGCTTTTGTATCTAGAAGAAAACAAACATAGGGCCCATATTTGAACTTCTGACTCACCTGGTGTTACTCAGGGTTTGTCTACACTTAAAACACCACCGCAGCTGCTATAGCACTTCAGTGTAGACTCTGTCCACACGAAAAGGGAGGGTTCTCCCTTCAGCCTCAGTTATTCACCTCCCAAGAGATGGTAGCTGGGTGGACAGAAGAATTCTAGTGCTGTCTGCGCGGGGATTTACATCAGGTTAATACACTGCTCAGAGGGTGTAGATTTTTCACATCCTTGACTGAGGTCATTAAACGGACCTAGTTTTCTAGTGTAGACCAGACCTTAGGGAAATCTCCCATTGTACCAGACCCTGAGGCTTGAGCTCTGTTTTTACTCAGAGAAGCTTTCATTGATTTGGAGTTTGATTAAGTATGGAACTCCAGCTGATGGCCCCTTTGCTTCAAAGGGACATTTCCCTGAGTAAGGGCTACAGGGTAGACTCACGATGACTCCCTAGAAAACTTTCCAGTTGCTGAGAGAGTGAATAAAAGCATGCAGAATTATTACAGGAGAAGCCTGGCTCTTGAGGTCTGAGCTCCGAAATAGCTTCTGGTCATGTGTTCTTCTAGGGATGAGACAGGTGGGGTACTAAATGGAATTTTTCCTGATTTCCTGCACTATCAAAATACGGCTTTCTGATCCTTCAGAGAGTCTATCCCCATCACCCATGAATCTTGATGTTAGCGTCTCAACTGCTCCTCATTTAGAGGAGCACCACTTCTTAGTCCCAAAGCCACAAGAGAGCAATTGTTCTATGTGACTTCAATGTCCCACTCACATCTACCATTGAGAATGATTTACATGCAGGGAGTAATGTAAGTGGTACTCAGGTACTCATGAGCACCTAACCTTTCAAAAAGTGGACTGAAAACTTCCCCCAAAGGCTCACATGTGTACCAGCACACCCTACACATTCCCAGGCTCGCTCACCCTGCCTGAAACCATGCCCCCCACTGCGCTCCCTACTGGATCGGGCCGCTGGTCCCTGCTTCTGCCACCGGCCCCAGGCCGGATCCAGTCCCCACTGCTGGCCATGGCTCCCAGGCCAGATCTAGACCCTGGCCTCTGCTGCCGCCACCTGGCGGCCCTGGACTGGCTCCTGCTTTTTGCTCCACCAGTCCCTGGCAAGGGCCTGAGGCTGTGACCAGCCTCCTCCCTGCTAATCCCAGTTGGGGCCAGCCACTGTGGGCCCTGACCCGAGGCAGCCGCTGCGCCTCTCCCCCCATCGCCTACCTGAGAGGAGAGATTTATCTTTCCCTGTTCGTCTCCTGCTCTGCACCACGTGCCTCAGCTCCATGCTGCAGAGCAGGAGTACGTCTACACTTGTAAATTAAATCGACTTAAGCTTGCTTAAGTCGACTTAATTTACTCTGCGTCTACACTACACTTTCCTTAAGTCGACTTAAGCAGCTGCTTAAGTCGACTTAAGGAAAAATTAAGTCAACTTTGTAAAACCTAGTTTAAAGTTGACTTTGCTGGCTAAGTCGACTTAGCCAGTGTAGATGTGGAGTAGCCCTCAGTGGACTTTAAGTCGACTTAGGGGGCTCCAGGGCTTCCCCACTGCCCTCCCTGCCAGGGTGGCTGGCACAGCCACAGCCTGGCTGTGCCCCCCCCCAAAGGGCAGGCTGAGCCCCTTACACTTGGCAAGGGGTGACCCCCCCTGCCACCGTGGACCTGTCCTAGGTCCACCTAGCCCCTAGAAGTTGACCTAGGCATCCAGTGTGGATGCTCAAGGTTGATTTTGTAGGGTCCCCTTTAAGTCGACTTAAAATTTAAGTGTGGACATGCTAAGTCGATTTAAAGTCGACTTTGTTAAGTCAACTTAGCTAAGTCGACCTAAATTAACAAGTGTAGACATAGCCCAGGAGATTTCAAAGAGCCGGCGCACCTCTTTGCGCCTGCGTTGCTGGCTCGGGACTCGGGGCACTGGCTTGGACACTCTGGGCTTGTGCCCCCTGTGCTCAGCGCCAGCGACACCTCTGGAGTAAACCCTGAGCCTGGCCGTGTTCGAGGCCGAGGAAGGTATTTAATACCCAGCCCAGAGACGCTGTCAGAGAGATGCTGAGTGACGCCCAGGCAGTGAGTGGGAGGAGGGGATGAGGCTGCCTTGTCCAGCTGGAGCAAGCGAGAGGAAGTGTGAGCGGATTTGCTTCCCCCCTGCAGGTACACACCCCCTTTCTGGGCAGGTGGGTGGTGGGGCCAGAACTCCTTCTGCCCCTGGCAGGGGGCGGCGTGAGGGGGCGCCAATGTGACATCTGATAGCCAAATACCAAACAATTTCTGCTGGGACTCATTGGAGAACGTGATCTGAAGAATTATGTCAATCCCCGTTTCTCTGAGTACCAGACTCTTGGAACTGACCGTGTGGAGTTATCTCTTGCAGGAAGGGATCCCATAGCTTTTTATCTTTTCTGCTCGGCTATTACTCATGTTTCACTCCTGACGGGTCTATGACATGGAGTGCATCCTGCACCTGGGCCCTGGCAGGAATGCTCAGGTATCATAGCTGGTTTGCTGATTTTTATTTCCACATAAAGGGTGGGATTATCAAAAGCACTGGTTTAACTCTGCTCCCATTGAAATCAAGGTGAAAACACCCAAGTGAGAGCTCAGGTTAGGCCAGCACTGAGCTGTTTTGCAAACCCCAGCTGTAGAGTGTGTAATAAAAATTAAAAATGCCTTGGCCATTACGCAGCGTGTCTTGGCAAGGCGGGTGCTGCTCGTAACATCTCCCTGTGGAGAAGACCAGTGCGTGATGGCAATAATGGCTCCCACCGCTCTCCCCTCTATTCGCAAAGCACGGAGATGGCAGCTGTTAGGTGCACACCCAGATCTGCCCCTGCAGCTGAGAGTGCTGTGCTCGTAACATTCTTCACGATCTTCCATGCACTTGTGTCTATGCATTTACCCTCCCAGACAGCCTGGGGCTAGGGATAACATGCTTTGATCCCTTGCCATCTCCCAAGCATCATTGTATTTCCTCTAGCAGAAGCTCCTGTTTGTAAGTACACTTGGTAAAGCAGCGTGCAGTAGAGCCCATGTGGTTTGTGTCTTTCAGTATCTTTCCTCTGGCAGTGGCCAAACAGCATTTTATGTTTCAGAGGAAAGCACCCTCCCTTCTATGGCAGTATTGCATGTGGCCAATTGTGCCATGCCAAACGACCGAGAAGAGTTTCCTCCTGACCTCTGCAGGGGATCCGCTTGTGCCCTGAAGCATCACATTTGCTCACCTTTTTGTTCTCAAAGAAACCTGGTCCCAGTGTAGGCTCAGGGGAGTGGAGAGAAATGGATTACGGTCACAAGTCTGTTTTCTGACCCTGTGGTTTTGGAGGTAGAGGGCCCAGCTCTTTGCACTGTAAAACTGCACTGGTATCACCAGAGTTGGTTTTATGCCAGTGTAACTGAAAGCAGAATTTTTTCTTGTGATTTCCTGGGTCCTCTGCTGCCTTTGAATAAGGATCATTTATTGAAAAGAATCCATCCTTCCTGCCAGTGACCCTCTTGGCCTTGTGGGGGGGGCCCACATGGCGAACGGTGCCATACTTGGATTAATATCCATATCACATCCCAGCTGTACCACGAGTCTCCAAAGCCATTATATTCTTCTCCCCTCTTGTGATATCACTGTCCTGACTTTTATGTAGTGCTTTTGAAAGCAATGAATTAAATCCCTCTAGGGTACGGTGAGTCGAGGGATGTGTACGAATTATATACCTCCCTACTTTGCGGAGAAGGACAGGCCGTACAGTAGCTGTTCCCATTAGCAGCCTCCCACATGGCACCATCCAGTTGGACAGCAATAGAGATTAGACGCAGAGCAGCCCCTTGTCGACCATTTTATCACCCATCCGAAGGGGGGACATTGCATTTGGAAGGTCTCACCGGTTAATGGCACTTGTAGCTTCTATCAGCATGGTCTAGGGCTCACTTTGACCCATAGCTCCTCTCTCCCATGTTTCCCTAGTCTTTTTAAAGGGTCCAAGGCCCTCATCCACTCTGAGGAAAATCTGCCCCCCCTCCTCAGGAACACTGTTCAATAGAGAAAGGGCCTCTCTCCAGTGCCCCCCGCCCCAAGTCCCTGGGCCAAGCAGTGAGGATGGATTTGGTGGGTCAGTTCAGGTTGGATAAACGGCATCAGGACCTGCTTTTTATTCTGGCCTTTCAGGTGGGTCTGGAAAATCCCACAAGGAGGCAGTTTTGTTTCTCAGGAGATTCCTACTATTGCCAGGTTGTTGTATCCAAACCGACTAGCCCAGCCCTCCTCAGGAATACTCAGACCCCAGCTGGGAAACCTGGAAGGAGAACTCTCTCCTCATCCCAAAGGCGCCTTGCTTTGCACCTCAGCACTGGCCCAGCTGGGAAACCTGGAAGGAGAACTCTCTCCTCACCCCAAAGGCGCCTTGCTTTGCACCTCGGCACTGGCCCACTCCACTGCCCCATTGGAAATACCCAACTAGCTTGTAATGCCTCCCCTCATCTCTTCTCCACCCCCACCCCTCCCACAGCAAGTCTTGTCCCTCCCCAGTTACACAGCCCTTGGCCTCAGTTCTTATTTGCTCCCCCTCTACGTTTTGCTTTCATCCGGCGCTGAAAACACCCAGCGTCCCATGTAGCTGCTCCCAGGATGGCTCTGTCTTGCCCTGAAGCAGCCGTCCTGCTGTTCGGATTCCCAAGAGCTCCAGACCAGTGGAAGAGACCCAGGACATCCTGATAGCTTGGACTGACTGACCCTGAGCTTTGGGAAAGCATCCACATTTCCAGTTGTTTATCTAAGCCCCTGGAGGCTGCTGGTGTAACAGAGCCTGGCTCCTGCCATATCTCTCAGCAAAGCAGCACCCCGGGAGATATTTATAGGTTCCACTAATGTTATTCCCCTGCCAAGCTATTACTGAAATAGGCTCTGAGTGTGTCAGAGGAGAGAGCATTTTAATGGCACAGTTTCTTTACCATGGGGAGTAGAATTTACACTTCCTTGCTAACTAGTTCCCTAATTTGACTCATCTTTCCCATCAGCTGACACTAGAAAGAGAGGAAGAATGGTCCAGTGGTTAGGACACGGAAGAGCCTGGCTCAGTTCTGTGGGCTGCCACACTCTGTGTGACCTTGGGCAGTTCACTTACGGTATGTCTACACTGCAGCTTACAGTGTGATTGCAGCTGAAGTGGGCTGCGGGGCACAGCTTAGCACGGACGCTTTCTCCCTTCAGCATGAGCTGCCAATGTGAGTGTGCACCCAGCATCCTGGCAGGGTAGGGCAGCCTCTGCCCCTGCATCTTCACTGCTGGGTTTCTAGGGCTGATGCTAGCCAAGTAAGCCTTCCCCACTGATTGCAGTGCTGACATGCCCCGAGTTTCTCTGGGACTCAGCTCCCTGTGAGGATAATGGCATTGCTGTACCTCACCAGGATATACATTAAGGAGGAATTGATGCGCAGATATGGTGGTGGTGGAGACCATGGAAGTGTTTCAGGGACGAGGCTGGGCACAGCAATCTATGGCACCATCCACACTGCATCACAGCGTGGACAGTGTTGCTCTTACCTGTCTGGTCCCTTCCTTTTCTGGACTCAGATGTCTAGTCAACCAGCTGTGCTCTGGTGGAGTGTATGGTGGGCCTTGACACCTTCTGCGGTTATCCCACCAATGAAGGCTCAGAGGTGCCATTGCACACGCTGTTTGCTGGTGGTTTGATCAGGAACTGGAGGGATCACTTCTGGTGCAGTTGCTAGTTTATGAGACTTTGGCAAGCAGCTGCAATGTGGAGGGCCTCAGTTTCCTAATCTGTAAAATGGGGGTATTGACCCACCTTTCTGGAGTGACTTCAATAGAGCTGGTTGGGAACATTTTTTTTTTTGCTGGAAAATGCTGCTTTATTGAGGCCAAAGCTGTGAATGGGACAGGGTTGAATTTCTCATTCCAAACATTTGTGATTGTATGAATCCTTTTTTTTTTTAGTGTCCCCTTTTTGATATTTTTTAAACTAAAAATCTTGTTTTCTTGATTCAAAATGAATTTTTATTCCAAAATTTAAACTAACTATAGTACCAAAACAAAGCAAACAAACAAAAACCCCAACCAAACAAAAAACAAACCCCAAATTAAAGGGTGGAAATCAAAATGCCATTCTCTCCCCCAGCATGGTACTCAGTACCCAGTTGCAGGGAACTAACGTTCTCATGACACAGGGCCTTTTGCAGCTGCAGATGCCCTCACCTCTGGTCCCCTTCTCTCCTGTTGGCATGAGCTCATAGGGCTGAGATGGGTCTGGCCCCAGGTGACAAAGTGTTTCATCTCCATAGGCAGTGTGGGGTGTTTGCAAGCGGGCTTGTCTACACTGGGGAGTGCCCCGTATTGCTAAGACGACGTAAAACACGGACGTGCTCAGGGCAGACACAGAGGCGTCCTGCTGAGTGGTGGTGACTAATCTTCGGGGTGTGGGGGGGGTGAGGTCAGCCATAGCCAGCTACCACCATTTCTAACACCACAGCCATTCTCCTCAGGAGTGTGGGGGCCTGTTCCCAGCGCAGAGAGCCATAGGGAGTGCTTGGTTTTGCTATGGACTTAGCACAGGGGGGTTCGGGTGCTCCAGGAAGACAGATCCTAAGTTGGAAGACGGAGACTCATTTTGTGGTGCCAGCCTGGTCCACAGGCTCAGTCTGTCCCTCTCCCAACCACAGAGCAAGGGCACATGGAACACCCTTAGCTAGAGGGGAACTTGAATGGCAAAACAGGCTCCTTCAGCAGAGGTCAGTCAGATGGAGATGGGGGAGAACGAAATGGGAGCTCCAGGCAGGAGCCCTTCCTTCCGCCTCTGGTCATGCTGCCTTGCTTCTCCGGGAGCTGGAGAGGGATGAGCCCGGCTGCTGCTTCCTTATCTCCCCCCTTCCCCTAGGAAATGCACCAGTATGAGGCAAACTCCTGCTCCGCTCTCCCTCCCTTGTGCAGTGCCTCCACTCTGTCCACCAGCTCCACGCACCTTCCAAGTGGTCTCTGCTGGCAGCTGCTGAGTGATGGGCCTGCTCGCTCCCTGCCTTTCCAGCACCCAGGCCCTTAGCATCGTGGCAGCCGGTAACTTTGGGGGCAGATTGAAAACGGGGAATGGATGTGCTAAAGAAAAATGTCCTTCCCACACAGCCCGGCCTGTCTTCCTCCCCCAGTCAGCGCTCACGTTTGGGAGCTGAGCGTGGGCGTTTCTGGCTCTGAGGGAAGGCTAGGGAGCAAATGCAATGCAGATGGGGCCATCTGAAAGGCGGGCTGGGAACTTGGAGCGACAGGGCATTGGGGGACAGACCTGGAGCCTGTAGCTTTAGGGGAGGGATTCCCACCTTTGTATGTGCTGCAGGCACCAGCTTAATGGAGCGATCATCTCCTGAGACGGATCCTGCCATTTGTGGCTGGGCGGGCTCCCCTTCTTCTGCCAGGTGTGCCTCTGGCAGCTTCAACAATTGTTCAGATGGAATCCAACACTAGGGAAAACAAACACGGAGTCTTGTGACACTTTTAAAGACTAACATAAGTGCCACCGGACTCCTTGTTTGCTTTGTTGAACTAGACTAACACGGCTGCCCCTCTGGAACTTGTCAACACTAGGGAAGGAGACCTGCCTGTCACTATTGTGATACGGGTTTGACTGTCCTGGCCCCACGCCATCCAGACTCTGCGGATGTTTTTCTGCCAAAATCAGTCCTGTTACATCACCAGAGAACTTGGTCTTCTGCCTCCCATCCCCTTTCTTCTGTCTCTTCCCTCCATCCTCCTGCCCCATTGTCACCTGGCCCACATATCTGCTCCTTCCACCTGTGTCTTTGCCACTCGGTTCTCTTCGCCCTTGCACGTGATGCCTGGCCACTCCTGCTTTTCTGGGCATATTGCCCAGCTACCTCATTCATGGCTGGACACAGGAGTTTCAGACCCTGAGGGCAATTCTTGGGCCCCGTGCTCCTCCTCTTATGAAGCCGTGCAGCTCCAAGGAGAAGCTTGGATAGCTACAATGGCTCCTAGAAACACGGGGGAGAGGTGGCACACTGTAGCCAACAACGCTGCACGTATCACCGTTTGGGAAGCACTGCTCTAGCTCGTTCCTTCAGATCCAGGCCAGCTTGGCCTCTACTGGATGGCAACAGACGTGTACGCGTGGTGCGTCACAGGCCTCACAGCTCGTCTGCCAGGGGCCTCTGCTATCGGGGCAGGAGGACGGGCGTTCTAGCCCTGCTCCTGATCCAGACGGCAGTGAAATTAAAAGGAGTCTTTCCATGGACATCACTGGGATCAGACCCATAGCGTGCAGTAAGGTGACCACAATAGAGACGGTGGTGGTGCTGGTTTGCCCGTATTTGCACCCAGCAGCCTGGCTTCACAGAAACACAAACACATTGTGGCTGACCTTCAATCATATTCACCATGTGACTTAGTAGAGCTCTTAAAAAACTTTTATTCCAAACGGGGAAGAGGGGTTGGTTGAAAAGTGGCCTTTAACATGACATTTTGGGGTGGATATTTTTTTCATTTGATGGAAATGTTTCAGTTTTTCAATCAAAACTTCCCCAAACTGAAAGACTGAATTTTCTCTCCCTTTTTTTAGGAGAAGCATTGGCTTGTTCCCTTTCCCCACCTTTGCCTTTGTCCATGTTGCCACTAAAAAGTGTTGGAGAAAGAAAAAGAAAAGACAGAAAAAAAACAACTAAAAACAAACCCAGAAAAACTTCTTTGGATTTATCAAACTTGGGAAATTTGTCACTGAACCTACTTGCCCTTTTTTACCCTGCTCTGTTGTTGAGTTATATTCTTACCAGCATCTGCATGCTCATTGATTTAGAACAGTGCCCTTTAGACCACCTATATACTTCCACATTTCAGGGAGTCAACACCAAAGGCCAAATCCTCCTTGCCTTCAGTGTGGGCTGGGATGTCACTCTTAGCCTTCCCCCGTCGTTTTCAGGCAGAAGATCTTTAAGTCTGTGTCGCTCAGAATGAATGTGATCCCTGTGATTTTATAGCTGTTTGGTTTCATCCAAGAGAACCATAGTTCTCTTCTTCAGCAAAGCGCTCTGTGGCCATGCCGAGGTACTGGGTGGTGGTGGAGTTGCATACTGTTGAGATGGCGTGCAGTGCATTCAGGGAGGTCCCAGCCTGCCGCCACATTGGTTAGGTAGCGCCCCTTTCAAAAGGAGGGTGCTGGATGCCCACGGAGGACAGGACACATCCCAGTTGGGCGGTAGCAGGCTGGGGGCTGATCCTGAACTGAAAAAGTCATTCTTTTTCTCGTAAGAAAGGGGACTGACTCACTGTTCTCCTGTGCTGTCATAAACAGATGGATGGTTTAATCACCTAGCAACCACACTAACGTCAGGTGCAGAGCAGTTCCCAAACTATTCAGATCTCACAGTTCCGCCCTAATACCAGCAGTAGGGTCCTTGGTGAATCAGAAACCGCTTCCCAGGACTATTTAAATACACATGGCAATTCCCTGTAATCATGTTGGAGGGTAACTCCCCTACCTCCCAAAAGACACTGGGGGGCTTGGGATGCATGTCCTATAAAACACGTGGTGCCCTAGTGGATACCCTCACCCCAAAAGCCCCCAGTAACAACCCCCTGAAATGCAACTAGATGTGGGTCGGACGCCCAGTAACACAGGACTCCCTTCTCTCCATGCAGAACCATGGACCCAGCCTCAAAGTGTCCCAGTTTCTTAGCTGTCTAGTCACCTGACATGGGCTCCTTCAAAGGAGAGGGACTAGCCCCAGCCATTAGTGTCTGTGTGTTTATTTCCCTGAGTTTCATGTTCACCGGCTGCACCCTTCCACCCATTGCACAGCACGTGGGGACTGGCCACAGTGACATTAAGCCATAGTCATTTGGGGGATAGGCAGCGCTCAGAACCACCAGGAGCTCACCTACTTACACTTGGATCTGCAGGGGAGCTGTGAAGGAAACCGACCCCAGTCAGTGAAATGCCTGTG
Source organism: Pelusios castaneus (assembly GCA_007922175.1). Taxonomy (NCBI): domain Eukaryota; kingdom Metazoa; phylum Chordata; order Testudines; family Pelomedusidae; genus Pelusios; species Pelusios castaneus. The sequence continues at coordinate 5,778,170 of ML685852.1, read as the reverse complement.
CTTTGCATGGCGGTCATTGGAAACAAACCCCAGGAACCAAAGACAGACCAGCGCTTGGAGCTCCTTTCCTGCTCTCCTTGGCTATGTCTACACTGGCAAGTTAGGTCGACTTAACGAGGCTTAAGTCGACCTAACTTAGTCCCTGTCCACACCAGGCTTTCATTAAGTCAACTTAACGAAAGCTTAGGGCGACTTAATAAGAACCGCCGGTTAGGTCGACCTAACCCTTAAGTCGACTCCTTAAATCGACCTAAGCCCAGTGTAGATGCTTAATCCACTTTATTAGGTCGACCTAAGGGCAGTTGGGTCGACTTACTAAGTCCCTGTTCAGGGAAACTACTTTAAGTCGACCTAATAAGGTTGACTTTAGGTCAACCTAACTTTTTGTAGTGTAGACATAGCCCTTAAGACTGAGCCCCAGCCCCAGGATCAAATGTGCAGTCCCATTTCAGTCAGCGCAGGTGAGGAATGTTGACTCTAGGAGTGATGGGGAACATGCTGCTCAGCCAGGCCTGGAGACACAGGACTGAAGGGACGTGAGTCTGTTGAACTCGACCAGGACCCGGTGAACATGTTTGCAACATAATACTGACCTCACCCAGTTCACTGGCATGGTCGTTGCACATGCAGGAGAGGCCCAGAACTGAGGTGCAGCAACAGAGTTCTCCCGGATATCCATGTGGCCTAGTCTGCACATGGAGAAATAATTCACCACTGGCACAGCCCCGGCCCTACTCCAGTCTGAAAGGGCCACCTGTGAGCTGCTGCAGCCAGCGACTTGTGGTGGGGGAACTTGTCTCCCAAACAAGACACAGAGGAATTTCTTATCAATGTTTTTAAGTGCACATCAGCTGGAGTCAGAGGCACAGCATCCAAGGCAATGGGATTAGCAATGAAAGTCAGCTAAACGAGGACACCCTTTCTCCCAGCTGCTCTTTGCGAGCTGGGGAGCTGACATAATTAGCCAATATCCTGAACAACTTACTGAGAAACCCTGCATTGGGGCTGCTCCAGGGGGAGAGAGACACAGTCCTAGTTCAGCTGGTTGCTAGTAACGTTGAAGGTTACAGATTTTCAGCCAATGAGTTCTACATCCCCTCTGTTACTGCGTGCCTTCGTTTAGAATAACTGTTCCTAGAACTGCTGCAGCAACCTGGTTCAGGAGGCACAAGGGCTCACTCGAGGATGTGTATGTTGTGTTCACCACATATTCAGTGCCACAACCAGAACTCTTGATGAGGTCTTAAAAACATGTTGACATGTTCTGCGCACCCATGTGCCACTGCCATTCAGTCGCAGGGAGCAGACAGGGCTGCATTTTCCAGTCGGACAGTCACAGAAGTATCTACGCTCAGTGCATGTCTAGAATTCGTTGGCTGCTAGTTGGCAGTCCCCATCCCCCAAGCTCATCATGGGCCGGTGACCCAAACTGACAATTAAAAGGTTCATAACAGAATAGGGAGGTTAGAATTCCAGGTATGAGGATATTTCCTCTTCTCCCCTTTCTGCGATTCTGCATTGCTGATGGCCACGATTAACAATAATGCAAGGGAGGTCAGTGTCCTGAGTGAAGTGTCATTCACCAGCGCTGAGCTTCAGTTCAGAGGGCGGAGGTTGCAGGAACTACAGAGACAGGTTACAGGGTTCTCATGTTTGCAGAAGACCCATAAAGGGAGCATGAACAAGACCACCGCAGGGTTTGTTCCAAAGTAGCAGACCACTGAGCTGACTCCTGAAATAAATGGGGAGCCACTGGAAGGGTGAGAAGATGGGTGGGGTGATGTGGGGCTACTTTATATAGATAAGCAATGACTGTTAATGTCATTAGCAAAGCACCCAACGTTCACCCTTGTTGCATTTTAATTATACTGTCCCTCTTGAAGTCCATAGAACCATCTTTTGGAGGTGACTCCAGTGGTACTGATGTGTGGAGTCACCTTGCCCAACCTTATATGCATTATGTGGGTGGGACAAAAGCGCTTGGCTGGCGCTGGCTCAGCTTGGATCTATTCTGAATTGGTGCCAAGGGTTTTCTTTAAACACATTGTGATCCCTGATTGCTATTGTGTTGGCTGATTAATGACCGCAAAGTAATCCATTCAGTTTTATGCACTAAGTGCCAGCTGATTGATTTTCACCCCAGGGCTTTCTGCACATCCCAGCGTGATTGCATTTGAATGCTAGATCTCTCCTGGATTGACCCATGCAAAACAAAGATATCTCCTAAGAAGCCTGGGCCTCCCTCTTTGGGCTCCCAATTCAGAGCGAATTTAATTCACAACAGAGCCCATTGCCCAGCAGCAGGGAGAGGAAAGGAGAGGCCAGATGGAGGAATTCCAACTTTGCCAGCACAGATGCTATTTCACTCGTCCCATCCATCAGCTCAGACTTGCCCTTAAAGATGGGCAAAGGCCCCAAATTCAAAACCCTCCTTGGACCCATCTAGATCTGCTTGAGTGGGTGGAAAGGGCAATCTGCAGAATGCACAGCCAGACCTACCTTTGAATTCAGACATGCCCCAGATTGGTTGGGCCCAATTATGATTTTGTCTCACCCCATGTTATTAGATTCCACTGTCCCGCTCAGAAAAGGGAGGCTTAAATCTCCAAATCCCTCAGGCACGTTTAAGAGAGAGAGAACAGGGCTTGATCCATATTTAGATGAAATATCTTTTACACCATTCTGGTAAAGTAAAGCTGCCTGAAAGTGGGAGTGTGTTGTAGTGTTGCAGCTGTGGTAACCCTGGATTTTAAAGAGACAAGGTGGGATTGGTAATATCTAGAGAGAGGCTAGCCTTTGAGCTACACAGAGATCTTCCTCAGGTCAGTGGGAGAAAATTTACACTCATTTTAAGCTCCTTTCCACTGCCAGAGTGATGTAAAGTGGCTCAGTGTAAATGAGAATCAGTACCCAGTTCCTCAGCCTCTTCTCACGCAGGCACCAGGGGCTGGCCTCCTATCTGAGGAATATTTGTTTATTTACTGGCCCTAAAAATGCACCTCATTTTCCATGCTGCATCACAGAGCTCAGCCTTTGTATCCTCTGCAGATGACCCACGGCACCAGCCTTTCTCAGGTTTTACTGCTTGGGAGATAACGACCTTCCACCTGAATCCTTGTGTGCAAATGTGCCAGAGGTGACAAATTACTGAGCCCTCATGGGACCTCTCCTGGAGCAGGAATGTCTTGAGGCCTTCCCGCTTCTCCAGGTTTCCTGCTTGGTATTGCAGAAATATTCAGTAGCAAGGGGCATTTCTTAAAGGGACAATGGCTTAGCTGATGTGCCTACAATCTGCCTGGTGTGTTACTCTAATCTGAGCCTGTTTGGTTTTACATATTCCCCAGGTGATGAAATCTTTCAGCTCTTCCCCACCCCTAGCTTCTCCTGTCTCAGCCCCAAATGAACCTTCATCCTGACAGGTGCCTTGCTCCTCAGACCTGCTAGTTCCTGCTCCTGGAAGTGTGAAGTTCTGGCTGTAAGGAACGGCAATAGGAAATAACACTTCTAGGTCCCGGTTCAGATCTGGCCCTGGTTGGAAGTGACCCAACATTATGACCATCTCGAGGCTGCTTGGTGTGAGTTGATGGTCGAGGCTCGAGGTTCTGTTTCAGGGAGAAGACGACTTTTTGGTGGCATTGGCGTTGGCAGTCTCAGCAGACAGGCCAAGTACCAGATGAGCCATGAGGAGTCTCTGTTATCCTCTCTTCCCTCGATACATTATTACCAGGTCAGGGCTGAGACATAAAGGTGGGACAGCAGAGGGGAAAGGGATCAATGGACTGGATCACTGAATGTTTTGGGCCTGATTCACATTTGCCTTATGGAGACAAGTCACGGTGAATTCCCTCTACAGGAGGCCTCGAATGGGTTATGTTCCAGAATCAGAAGCGGACATGGCTGCTGGGTCACACTCCCTGGCCATGCTGTGCTGCTGCTGTGTCCCAGAGGGCCTTGGCAGAAGGGCTACAAATTAGGGCAGGTCTCACTGGTTGGGCCTGACCAGTGTCAACACCCAAGGGGGAAGGTGCCAGCTGTCTCTGCTCTGTCCTTGTCCCTGTCCTGCTGTGTCCTTAATGTTTAGGAATGTACCAGGGATAATGGTCCAAGGAACTAAACTGAAGAGCCATTAAGGACACAATGGGTGTATTCCTTATGTCCTTAATGGCTCATCAGGATACTCCCTGGGACCATTCTACCTGGAAAATTCCGAAACATTAAGGAGACAATGGTTGTTCACACCCTCCCGTCTAAGGCTTTCCTCCAGAATGACACAAGTTAAAGTATGGATATAACATCAAATTCCTAACTTCTAATCAAAATAGAGTTCCTAGACCTAAACTATATAATCATTCCCAGCAAATGACTACCTTTCTATTGATACCAAACATGACATAGTTCCTATGGATTATAGCATTTATGAGATATCCATTGAAAATAATATCATAAATGCTTCCCTAAATCCAGACAGCATCACACACAGGGCTCTGCCCTGCCAGGGTGCCTGTCCCCCTTTGCCCCATTGCATACAGGGGGTGCCCCCCCCCACCACCGTGGACCTGCCCAAGGTCCCCCTAGCCCCACAAAGTCGACCTAGAGCATCCAGTGTGGACGCTCTAGGTTGACTTTGTAAGTTCCCCTTTAAGTCGACTTTAATTTTAAGTGTAGACACACTAAGTCAACTTAAAAGTGCAAGTGTAGACATAGCATTGTCTTTACAAGAAACCAATGACCAGGAGAGAAAATTGATCATTATGGGACAGATCCATGCATTCAAAGCATTAACAGGTGGAGAATTACTGACCGCCTTTATTTGTGGCGATAGCTACGCTGGTGTCCTCATACTAAAGCCAAGTGTGAAACAATTTACGTTGCAAAGAGCAAGTGGGTATTTGCAGGGCCAGTGAAAACTGTGCTTCCCAAATGAGTGTATCACCAAGGCGTGAAAGAACAGACGGGCATCTGATTAAAAATGCATACAACAGAATGCAGTTCAAGCTGTGGGATATCAGGCCTGCAGTGAAAGGAACCATTTTACAAGCATGTGCCCCTCTCGACACAAATAACAAGGAACCTGATCTGATTCAAGGCATCTTTTGTTAGCATTGTTAGAGCATCTGAACACACTTCACAGAGCGGTGCAAGAATCGGCAGTTCAGAGCCTCGTGTGAAGGACCAGCACCTCCCCGCCAAGATCCAACCAATGTCTTCAGCCAAAGATGACTAACCCTGGAGTAGCCATTGAACAGCTACATGCTAAGACAGCAGGACAGAGGAGAAACACTACCAATGTGCCAAAGAGCTAACCCTCGTTGCAACGAAGGCAGTGCTAGTTTTCAAGAGTGACTGACAATCTGCCAGATACCAAGGGCACACATCTGAACCACCAGGAGGAACAGAGCATCTTCGCAAACCCAAGGTGGACACCACTTTTAGGGCAGCCAGAATGGAGCAGCCAGTGCAGTCAGGAATGGCACAGGCCCAAACAGTAATTGACCAGAAGAAACACGAGCAGCTGCAAAAACAGCATCCGAGAGGCAGATCTACGTCAGTGGTTGAACAGGACGTGTTCTGGGACCACTCCCCAGCATGGCTGTGTGTCACACTTTGACCTGCACAGAATGGAGCCATGGCATAGGAGTCTTTGCACCTGCCCACCTCTGCTGTGGTTTGCTGCTTACATGAGACTGCTTGAACTATAGAACTAAACAACACAGCTAGCGGTGAAGCTCCTTAGTCTTTAAAGATTTCCAATCTCACATCAAACTCCATTAACTTCTGTGGACTTCACACTGCGGTGAGATCAGAACTGGGCTGTTGGTTTTGTGTGCTGGCTTCTCTGTGGTGAAAAGTGGCCTAGATTTTGTTTTAATTTGAACTCAGCTTTTTTTCTTTTTACATTAACCAGAGAAATGTAAGGAATACCAAGTCTTTTCTCTGTTTTTGCTGGAAGTCTCCCTAGAGGACCGGAGAACTGGAGCAAGAACTTTCTCAGACTTTTGTTGAAAGCAGAGCAATATTGACTCTTCCACAGAGAGTGTTTTTATCCTGACCTTTGGTTAGTTGTTGGAGTTAACTAGTGTTTGCAAAAGGTAAGAGTTATAAATAGAGGCCTGAAGGCACAAGAGGAGTTAGATGCCCAAGTCCCAGTTTTAGGACCATGTGAGGTACAGAACTCCCATTGAGGACAAATAAGGACAACCCAGGGAATCAGAGACCAGTCAGTTTAACCTCAGGAAAAATAATGGAGCAAATAATTAAGAAATCAATTCGCAAACATCTAGAGGAGAATAAGGTGTTAAAGGATAGTCAGCATGGATTTGTCAAGAACAAATCGTATCAAACCAACCTGATAGTTTTCTATGATGGTATATCTAGACTTTAGTAAGGCTTTTGATATGGTCTTGCATCACCTTCTCATTAACAAACTAGGGAAGTGCAACCTGCATGGAGCTACTATAACTGGTTGGATAACCGCTTCCAGAGGATAGTTATCAATAGTTCACAGTCATGCTGGAAGCGCTACTGGAAGGGTTACTGCAGGGATCGGTTCTGGGTCTGGTTCTGTTCAATATTTCCATCAATGGTTTAGGTGATGGCATAGAGAGCACACTTATATAAAGTTTGATGATACCAAAGCGAGGAGGGATTGCAGGTGCTTTGGAGGATAGGATCACAATTCAAAATGATTTGGTCAAACTGATGAAATGGTTTGAGGGAAATAGAATGAAATTCAATAAAGTGCAAAGTACTCCCCTTAGGAAAGAACAAATGGACAATGACTGCCCAGGAAGGCGTCCTGCGGAAAGGGATCTGGGTGTCATAGTGGACCACGAGCTAGATATGAGTCAACAGTGTAACACTGTTGCAAAAAAAGCAAACACCATTCTGGGATTTATTAACAGGAGTATTGTTTGTAAGTAAGACATGAAAAGGAATTCTTCTGCTCTACTCTGCACTGATTAGATCTCAATTGGAGTATTGTGTCCAGTTCTGGGCACCTCATTTCAGGAAAGATGGGGACAAATTGGAGAAAGTCAAGAGAAGAGCAACACGAATGATTAAAGGTCCGGAACACTTGACTTATGAGGGAAGATTGAAAGAGCTGGGTTTGTTTAGTCTGGAAAAGAGGAGATTGAGAGGGGACATGATAACAGTTTTCAAGTAGCTAAAAGGTTGTCACAAAGAGGAGGGAGAAAAATTATTCTCCTTAACTGCTGATGATAGGACAAGAAGCAATGGGCTTACATTACCGCAAGGGAGGTTTAGGCTGGACATTAGAAAAAAATTCCTAACTGTCAGGGTGATTAACCACTGGAATAAGTTGCCTGGGCAGGTTATGGAATCTCCATAGAATCATAGAAACTGGAAGGGCCATGAGAGGTCATGGAGTTCAGTCCCTTGCACTCATGGCAGGACCAACTTCCATCATTGTAGGTTTTTAAGAGCAGTTTAGACAAACTCCTCTCAGGGATGACTTAAGAGGGTACTTGGTCCTGCCATGAGTGAAGGGGGCTGGACTTGATGACCTCTTGTGGCCCCTTCCAGTTTCTATGATTCTATGAACCATGCAGGTGCCTAAATTTTTGCAGAAAGACAATAGAGTCCTGTGGCAGTTTTAAAGACTAACACATTTATTTATCGCATGAGCTTTCGTGGGAGAAAATCCCACTTCGTCAGACGCTCTGAAGAAGATTTTTTGCAGTAAATTTTTGCAGTAAAAGCTCTCTTGATGCTTTGTGTTTCTGCCTTTGGGTGTATGCACTGCTGCCTCCCTTTAGGTGCCTGGACACCGATCTCCCACCTAAGCCCCAGATTGAGTTACAAACCGGGAAGACAGGTGTTCCTCTGCTTAAGTAATCTGCGGGGCTGATCTGATAGCCGTGCTCAGAGGCGCGAGAGCACAAGGATGACTGTGTAGCTTGGTGATTAGCACACTCATCTAGGATGTGAGAGGCTGGGGATCCAGTCCTGCTCCTCCAGTAACTCCAACTATTTATCCAGGGTGCAGCAGCTTCAACAGGAGAGGCTGCAGGAGCCCATATCAGAATATCCCCTCAGCCCATGATTAGAACACCCGAGAGATGACAGATCCCTGTTCAAACCCTTTCTCCTCTTCGAGTGGAGGGGAGACATTCCAGATCAGTACCCAAACCACTTGGATAAAGGCAGGAGGGAGGTGTTGCTGTGCTCAAAAAGTGTAGGTTTCTGCTGCCAAAAGGGGGTTCACAGCTAAGGCTATGTCTACACTTGGTAATTTAAGTCGATTTAGTGTGTCCACACTTAAAAATAAAGTCGACTTAAAGGGGAACTTAAAAAGTCGACCTAGAGCGTCCACACTGGACACCTAGGTTGACTTCTAGGGGCTTAGGGAGACCTAGGAGAGGTCCATGAGGGCAGGGGGGGCACCTCTTGCCCAATGCCAGGGGGCTCAGGCTTTGCCCCATTGTACCTAGGCACAATGGGGCAAAGGGGGACAGGGACCCTGGCAGGGCATAGGGGCAGGGTGGGCAGGGCTCTGCCCTGCCAGGTTGGGGGGGCATGCCAGGCTACGCCTGTGCCCCCCCGGCAGGGAGGGCATTGGTGTAGCCCTGGGGTAGCCCTAAGTCAACTTAGGGCTACCCCACGTCTACACTGGCTTAAGTCGACTTAAGGAAACTGTAGTGTAGACGCAGGGTAAATTAAGTCGATTTAAGCCAGTTTAAGTTGACTTAATTTACCAGTGTAGACGCAGCCTAAGAGTCCCAAGCAGAGTTCACTGCCTGTCTGTAACCCAGATTTAGGGGCCTATTTCCAAGAAAGGGCTGGGACTTAGGACACACCTGTCATCAGCATGTCGCGTTGGCTTGCTTAGGTGGCTCCCTGCCTGGCATGCTGGCTTTTGTGAATCACAATGAAGGACCCCTGTGATTCCCCATTCACTAGACAGGAGCGTAGGCCCCTAACATAGGCTTTGAAAACTCCAGCAATTTTTAAAAAAAGGCACATAACTCCTTAATTCTTTTTGTGCATTCAGGCCAATCTGGCGAAAACTCCCTTCCCCTATCAGGCCACGTACACATAGGCAAAAAAAAAAAAATGATCAAGGTAGGCAGAAGCAGGCCTCTGACTTATGTTTCAACCTGTCCTGCTCAGTCATTAATGGTGTTCTTACCTCTCTCCCTGCAGAACATGTCAGTCTTTCCCTCACTGCCTTTCTGTTCTCGGATTGATCAAGGTGTGGAGTCCCTCAAGCTATGTCTCAGTCCTGTTTTTCTGAGATCAGTGCAAATGGATCAGTGTAGGGAAGTGGGCCAGGGAGATTTGGTACCCAGTGCCTCCTTCTCTGAGAGGCTGTGAGGAGAATGGAACAGCTGGGGGATTGAAGGGAGCATTTGGGGGAAGAGTTCAGGAAGAGGTGGGAATATTTAGTGGACTAAACTCACAGACTTTCAGATCAGAAAGGACCATTATGATCATCCACATTGAACTCTTGCACATTGCAGGCCACAGACCCTCACTCACTTCTCCTCTAGTAGACTTGTAACCTCTGGCTAAGCAACTGAAGTCCTCAAATCATAGCTTAAGAGCAAGTTACAAAAAATCCACCACTTACATTAGTGACCAGTGCCCTATGCCGCAAAAAGTCCTAAGGGTCTCAGCCTGTCTGTCCTCAGGGGAAAATTCCTTCCCAATGGCAAATATGGGATTATTTAAATCCTGAGCATGTGGGCAAGGCCCCCCAGCCAGACACCTGGGAAAGAATTCTCTGTAGCAACTCAGAGCCTACCTCTTCTGGTGACCTGTCCCCATCCATTGGGGATTTATGCTACCGGCGGACACCGCTGGGCCATATGCCAATGTAGGTTGTCCATCATACCATCCCCTACATAAAATTATCAAAAGCAGTCATGAAGCCAGTTAGGTCTTTTGCCCCCACTTCTTGGAAGGCTTTTCTGGAATTTCACTCCTCTGAAAACCTTCCCCTATCTTTGACCCTAAAGATGTTGGTGGCCAATTTATATCCATTTGTTCTTGTGTCCCCACTGGTGCTTAACTTAAATACCAAGGATGGAGACAAGTTATTTATCCCTCTGATGTATTGATGGAGAGCAATTACATCTCCCCACAGCCTTCTTTTGGTTAGGGTTAGGTTAAACAAGCCAAACTCTTTGGGTATCCTCTCGTAAGGTAGGTTTTCCATTCTTTGGATCATCCTAGTAGCCTTTATCTGCACCTGTTCCATAGAGTCTCTGAGGCTATGTCTACACTTGGAAAGGTAAGTCGACTTTATAAAGTCTTCGACCTTATTAAGTCGACTTAACATTTTAAGTTGACTTAAAAAGGCACTACTCCGCGTCTGCACTGGCTTAAGTCGACTTAATAAAGTCGACTTAAGTGCTAGTTCAAATTTAAACGAGGTGTTATTAATTCAAACTAACTTTTCCTTAATCCGATTTAAGGAGCAGCTTAACTCGAATTAAGGAAAGCCCAGTGTAGATGTGGAGTAAATTAAGTCGATTTAAGCCTCCTTAAGTCGACTTAATTTGTAAGTGTAGACGCACCCAGACTGTCCTCTCTTTGTAAAATCTCCGCCTGGAGTATGGAGCTTTTACATTGGGTCATGTGAGTGGTTTATTCATTTGTTGGTTATTCTGTCAGGTTTAGGAATTGTTTTTTGGGGTGGGTGTTTGGGTTATCAGGGTGCCCATGGTATTGAGGACATTCTTGCAATAACATTCTGTAGTCTGGTTCCCAGAGGAACCCACAGGTGGGGACCATTGGCAAAGAAGAACAGTTACCCACCATCCCTCTGACCTCTGCTGGAGAGGGGTGATCAGGGCTATGGGACTTCTGGGGTCTTTACCCCTCCTGCATCATGTAGGTGTGTTAGCAATGCCTTGTGGTCCACTGTGTCAAAGGCTGGCAAGGGATCCAGTGATCCAAACACAGAGATCTTACCTGTGTCCCTGGCATGAGAAGGTCATCTTTTAGTGCCCCTGGAGCAGTCTTTGTGTTGTGACCTGGTCTGAGCCCTTGTTGTGAGGTGTCCAGGAGCTTGGCTGATGATCCTTGTTGTTGGAGTTTGGTGGTGAAGATGAGAAGGTAATTGGAAAGATTCTAAGAGAAGTGATGGCTTCTGGGTGATTGGGCGACCTATTGTATCGTTCAAGGAGCTTGGCAGATGTGCTTTTCTGAAGGAGGCATTAACAATTTCTATCTGAGGCAGACTGTGGTTAAGTGTGAGATACTCTGATGAAAGGCGTTAAGTGCAAGGATTACTACGATTATTCCCAGTTCTCCATGGTTAAAAATAACACCCTCCCCTCCAAATATCCATTCTTCAGAGGGGGGGTCCAGGCTTGTTAGCCTGCTGTTACAATAGTTGGCAGCAAAGAAGTGCAGTTCCCAGGGTAGAGCTGCAGCCATTTTCTCTGATGCCAGTGCACAAGTGAAGATGTCAGTGAAACTGGAGCTGCGTTATCATCTGCCTCAGTCCAAACATAGGGGTGAAGGAATCAATTGCTACAGATCATAGAAATGCAAGCAGGAAAAGAAGAATGGGTCATATCACGTCCATCGCCCCTTGTCTAGTGCTGGACTGCTTGCTCCTGACCGAATGTTTCCATCCCACAGCTTTCACTGTCAGGAAACATTTGCAGATGGTCCTCTTCTTGAACCCTTTGTTCTCCAGTGGGGCATACTCTGCTGGCTTCCTAAAGAAGGTGGACTATCTATTAGTTGGGAGGTATCAAATCTCCAGGCAAATGGAATGGCTACTGGGTTCCCAGAGTATCCAAGGGCATGAGAACCCAGGCCCCAGGCAACTAGGTGTCAGTCACACTGGGATCTCAGCAAAGAGTAAACAACCTTTCCCCATCAGCTAGTTAACCATGCACCACAGAGGGGAAACTGAGGCGCGCACACTATCCACACAAAATATTATGAAAATTCCCAATCTGTCACAGTGTCTACACCCACCATGTGCTTGTTATGTGATTATCCCCTTGGCCTCCTGTCGTGAGAAGTTGGACTCTGTCGGCAAAGAGCAGTGTGTTCTCTGCTCCTACAGTGGGATTCAGAGGAGGCACTTAGCAGCGGGCAGGGCCCAGTGCAGGTTGATCAAGCACGCGGTGTGCACATGGGGCCTGATTACCCATTGTCCTGCTCTTGGTCTCATCCTGTTTCTGATGCAAAGTGTGAACATGTCTCTGCAGTGCCTGGCACAACGGAGTCCCGATCCGTTGGCCATAACACCTGCCCCGTAACAGAAATAATAGATAATAACAATTGAGACCAGCGCAAAAGGGGGGCAAAGTACATATGGTCAGCATGGGAGAGATTTCCATCCACTTTGCCCTGGCGTGAATGGCAACACCAAGCTCAGAGCTGGAGCTGGATCCTTTGAATCTTTCCATAGTCAGACCCGTCTCCATTCCCTTCCAAGGACAAAAATTGTTTGGGGAGGAAGAAGCTTCAGAAAGAGCCTGAAGGGGGAAATAGTTGTGCAACTCTGAAAAGACTGTAAATCAGGGTTTTGAACCCCCCAGGAGTTGGCCTTGTCTCTGGTGACATTCAGATGACCTTCCCACAGGGACTTGTCTTCCCTGCCTGAGGTGGCCCCGCTCAGCAGTTCTGAATTTTGTTAAATCGTATAAAGCGATGGCAGCAGGGCTGGGAGCCAGCTTGTCTGGGGGCATCCTTGAGAGCAAGCCCCATCTTGGCATCTCCCCTCTGGAGAACTGAATAAGTTTCGGGCCCAGATTTGACTCCTGAGCTTTCTCCGAGCTGGAGAGTGGAGTGTTGCAGGGGCAGCCATGGTTCATCTCTCAGAAAGCGTATGCAGAGCCCTGGCACAGTGCGCTAATGACACCTAAATGCCTTCTGAACGGTTTCTAAATGGCTGTTAATAGTCACTGTCATAAGATGCTCTTGTCTCCCATTCCTAATTAGTGGATCAGACAGTAATTTGTAATCCTTTTGAATAGGAAGATTTCAGTGTCTAGCGCTGTAAATTCATCTGGAGTTGAGTTGCATAAACAGCAGCCAGGGTTGCCCTGTTGGGCTTGACTTTCAGGTGGGGGGAAATGAGGGAGAGATTCTCCATTCAGGAACTTCCTCCTACAATCTGTTGGGTGCCCTTTCCCTTCCCAGATCTTGTCATGTATGTTGATAACTTACATTGCTGGTAACTTATCTGTGTACAATTTAATTGGTAATTCTTAGCACTTGCATACCATTTTTCATTGATCAATCTCAAAGCACGATACAAAAGGAGCCATAAAACCATGTGATTTAAGGGCACAGAATATTGCTTTTTCTTGTGGAAAGGTCCTGTAAACATTTGGGTATGACTCCCTCAACTTGTGCCAGTGGTCGGGAAATGTTTTTTCCAATTTTCACATGGTTAAAGGGAGTGAAGTGACTCACACAGCAATCCACCCAGTTGCAGAGATGGGAATAGCACTTAGGAAGCCGGTCCCTCACTTCCTTGCTCTAACCACTAGACCACTCTCCCTCCAAGAAAGTGAAAGACTGATAAGACTGCCTTAAATGAGGCACTGGGAAGCTTGGTCTCGTGGGAAACTTCAACTCTGTAGCCAACAGAAAACAGTGCTGATCTGAAACACTTCATTGTTGCCACTGGCATGTTACATGACCATGAATGGGAGAGGTGGGTCCAAGTGACTATACGTGGGAGATGGGGTGGAGTTCCATGTGATCATGAATGGAAGGAGGTCGACTCTGTATGACTGTGACTGGAGGTCGGGTGGGGTCCATGTGATTGGAAGGGAGGAAGGGATCCCTATGAGCTAGTATCTGTTAAACTAAGGTTGACATCATAAAATGCATGAGACCCAGAAGTGAATCACTTGGCTCCAACCCAGGCCAGGTCAGTGGCAACTCAGTCATTACCATCCAGCTGGTGCTCAGTGCTCTGCATGGAGCGAAACAGTGTCCTCTCTCCTGTCACAGGTAGAGGTGTTCACATATTCCAGCATTTGGGCTACTACTAACTGGCTTTCTAGTTGTCACCCTCAGTGGAGAGGCCAAGGCCTGTAAGGTCCATGGGGTGTGAGCAATCCCCTCTTACCAGAGCTCTAGTCTAGGTAACCATGTGGGTGGGGTTTCGTTGCTTGGGCTGCACATATTCCCTGAATCACATAAGAAGGGACCTGAACCTTTCTTCCAACCAAACCCAAATTAACCTTTTATCCTCGCAGTGTTCTGATCCTGATCCATATTCCGTCTGTTGAGATTGCCAAGCTGGGACCTTTTTGCTTCCAGAGAAGCTGTGAATCCTTTCATGGTGTTTGGCCTTGGCCAGAGGTTCAGAAAGACTAGAAAGAAATACTGTTTGAGGAGGAAGGTGCAGATGCTGCTGGAGTAGAGAGGAAGGGGAGGGAGTTGAAAGAAATTAATGGGGAATAAAGAAAAAATGTTTCCAAACACTAAAAGAGGTTAAAGATCAGCTTGAATTTCGGGCAAAAGTTTGTGCTCTTTCTCCTTTGTCCAAACTGGCTCTTCCATTCCTACTTGGCAGCCCAGCATACAGTCTTGTTGAATCTAGTGTTTGCAAACACCAATTCCTAAGCAGACGGGGCCACGGCATTGCTTTTGGCTCAAGCCCCTCCACCATACGGATCATCGAAGGATGTCTGTGTAATTGAAAAATGTTCTCCAGTGATCTGGGAGTACATTAGGAGACTGCATGTGTGGCAGGGAATGTTGAACTTCTACGGGTGCGTTTCCTTGTGGATTTGAGTTATCTGTAATTTCTTCACTGGCCTGACGCTGAGCATATCTTTTACATTTCCTATTGCTGGTACACAATAATGGCTCTTACGTGAAAAGACACCCCACCCCTCCCATAACACTGGGACTGTGCTGCTAACGCCTGAGGAGGAAGGGTTGGAGGGCCGAGCCATGGACGTTTTGAGCAGATCAAAGAGCCAGGTCCAGCAATGCAGCGGCAACCTGCACTATGATGTAGGTGTGCTGCCAGGTGCCTCTCAAGACCAGCTGGCAGAGGATCCCCTCCATTGTAGCTCAGATCAGGTCTGAACCACTCATTGCTCCATGTATCTCAGAGGTGTCATATGTAAACTGATGGCACGCGGGTCCCAAAAATCATGCCGTGATGTATGTACCGGTTGTGGGTGATCATCTAACGAGGCTGGGGAACAGAATCCGCACCCTTGGAAGTTCTTTCTTGCTCTTGAGGCAGAGACGATAGACCTTGAGTAACATAAGGGGTGCAAAGCGACTTCCTAGCAAGAACTACATGGCAATTAAAATGCAGGCTCACAGGGCTCAGGCTTAGGGGCTGGTTAATAGTAATGATGAGCTTGGGTTGCAGGGGGAGCATGGGCTGTAGGACCCTGTGCGTGGTGTGGGTCCCGCAATTAAACAGCCTCTTAGCCTGAGCCTCGCAAGCCCAAATCAACTGGCGTGGGCCAGCCACAGGTATTTAACGGCAGTGTAGACGTACCCAGAGAGCAATCTATAAACCTGTAAAAGTTGGATTCCCTGATGCTGGTAGCTTGATGTAATTGAGTAAATTGCTTAGGCAATTATAATTTGCTAAAATTCAGTTTTAAACTCTGTACTTTTGTGCATTGTTCTGCTTTTTATTTGCCTGTCTCTTTTATTCTTTCTCACTATCACTTCAGTTGTTTAAGGAACTTAGTCTTGTTTTATCACCAGACCATCTTAGTGCCATGTATTAAAGTGAAGTTGGAGGAGAGCAGAATCAGACCTGTTTGCGAGCAAGTTGGGCCCATATTCTGTATAATGCCCGTCAGACAAATTGTATCCCAAAGTGCTGTGTGGACTCAAATTACCTGAGTGCAAGGATATAATAAAAACTAGTACCAGATGGAGAGAAAGGGGAGGCCCAAAGATGAGGCACACAAGAGCTGTGTTCAGCTGAGATCTGAAAAGAGAGGGGGATTCAATGCACATTCCAGATTGCAGGTGCTATGGAGAAGAACCGAGCAAGGCGTTGAGGCAGTGAGAGAGACACTCCCTGGAGTGAGGTGGAGCAAGTCCATGGAGAGCATTAAAAATAAAGAATGAAAGTCTGGCTCCATTGACATCAATAGGAAAATCCCCATTGACTTCGACAGAGCCTGAAATTCACTTACAGGGCAATTTTGACTGGGATCCTGAAATGGCCAGGGAGATAGAGATGTTGTCCAAGGATTGTTATTATTTATCTAATGTCCAGTGGTAGCAGCTAGAGGACCAGCGAGTTAGGATCAGGGTCCCACGGTGCTAGGTGTTGCACATATTCTTAGAAGAGATGGTTCTTGCTCCAAAGAGCTTGGATGGACAATGTCTGTGAGAGAAGGTTGACAAGCAGCACTCTGTGTGCATTGGAGAATGGAGAGCTGGTGCCCGGGGGGCTCTCAGGAAGGGGGTTGCAGCAGTCACAGTGTGAGTAGCTAAAGGAGTGGGTGAGACTTTGAGCAGAGGAGGTGTTGAGTTATTTGCAACCTGGATGGTGTTGGGAGATGGCAATAGGTGGATCTGCTAACTTAAGAGGCGTGGCTGGAGGAAGACAGTTCAGTATAGATGGCTATGGATGATGGGGATAAGTGAAAAGCTTGACTTGGGCAGGAAATAGAGGAGTCTCTTTCTCTCTGATATTTATTGGAAGGGAGGGTCATACGCTACATTAAGGTTCCATTTATAAAGGTTAAGGAAAGATTAACAGATGTTTAAGTAGAGCTGGTCGGGAATTTTCCAGCAAAGAGAGATCCTGGGACAGGCAGCCCTGCCTTGTGGACTGCCCTCAGGCCTGGAAACCCCAGAGCTTCCAGAGTCCTGGGCCAGCTGGGTCCCCATGGCGCCCCACTCCCAAATCTGAATGAAACCAATTTCAGAATGTCAGAATTTCCCAAGTTTTGGCCAATTCTAGTTATAAGCATGTTACAGACACAACTGTTATGTGTTCTAGATGGGTCTAAGGCCTGGTTCTAAGCAACTTACTGACCTGTTGCACTCTATAATAATAGATTCACCGTTTATTTAAAAATCTATTATAAACTGTTTTTAAACGGAACCTCTCAACAAAAGGGGTGAGGTGAAAGGAAACTAGGTGAAGGCCTGTGCTCACTTCCTCAGCTGAAGCACAGAGAGTGGACAGAGGAGACATTCTGCGAGTGGCGTGGACAGTGGAGGTCATTCGCACAGAAGCAGAAGCTCAGGTTTCAAGGAGAGGCACAATGGCCAGCAGGGAGGAGGGAGATGGAAAGAGATGAGGTCCAAGAACTGGGTCTTTTGCATCCTCCCAGGGAAAGGATCTTGATGCTATGGAGGAGCAACTAGCAGTGACTTCAAGGAACACTTTACTTTTCAATTGCATTTCTACAACCTTTAAAATAAATGGTTTATAATAGCATCAGTGACTCATTCAGAGCTCTTTACTCACCAGTTAATGACTGAGCAGAATTTCCAGGGCTCTTAGCTACTCTGGCTTAAATAAACTCATCCTTTCTCCCAGACTTCCATTAATATTCTTCCTTCATCCCCTCTGAGCTATGCCTGATCTCTCCTGAGGCTGGAGAGCAGGTCCCTGCAGAACTCTGCCTTCCAGACAGTCTGCTGCAAAGCCCTGATCCTCGGTGCCATAACTAGGATGGTCAACTTCTCCGCCACCACAAAATCCTGATGACCCCTCACGATACTTCTGAGGGGCTTTTCCTCTGGAGATTAGTGGGCAGCCAATCCCTGCATCAGAGCTGCAGAGGGAACAGGTACACTGAGCAGTGGGCCATGTCCTTAACGTGTCAACTGAAAGAGGAGTATGTCTGACAACCTACAGTGTTCTCGCACTTGGGTCCGGCCACTGCTCCTTGCAAACAGGATCTCCCTAGCCCAGCGGACGGCACAAGATAAG
Source organism: Pelusios castaneus (assembly GCA_007922175.1). Taxonomy (NCBI): domain Eukaryota; kingdom Metazoa; phylum Chordata; order Testudines; family Pelomedusidae; genus Pelusios; species Pelusios castaneus. The sequence continues at coordinate 5,760,289 of ML685852.1, read as the reverse complement.
AAGAGCCATTTAAAAAAATTCTGTCAACAACCAAGTGTTTTGAGAACCACAATGCGTGTAGCCTCCTGGTGGGGAGTGGGGGAAACTGGCTCAAAGTGCTTGCCAAAGGGTCCTCTGGTAGGGCGGGTGAGCCTGGAAACAGAGGACCCTGTGGCAGGCACCTTGAGCCGGAGGAGGACATGGTGCCATATACGGTCTGGACACAGCAGCAGACCAGGGTGGTAATACATGAGATGAAATTCCACGTCCCAGCCCACCAGCCTCCATAGGGATTGCACCCTCCCAATCAAACACTGTCTGGTACACTGTGCTGAGCGTCATTTAGACCTGCCCAGGCTCCGGGAGGGACTGCTTTCATCTATTTTAAAAATAAAAGAGAATAGAATAAGGAGACAGAGAGAAACTCTCTGCAGAACAAAGAAGCCAGGAATTCAGAGGAGCTTTTCCTTCATGCCTCAGGAAATGGCCAAGTGGAAAAGGAACCCAGAGGCATTGAGGAGCAGGAGCAGGAGGGGGCTGGGAATGGAACAGGAGGAGAAGCACCGGGTTTATAGGGACTTGAATCTTCAGGGGGTGGATGGATCAGCGGCTAGCAATGGGTGCCTGACTGTTGCTTCTAGTTCGAAGTCAGCCCTGGTTGGCAGTGACCACAAATTGTATTGCCCTTAGTGGCTTATGTGGAATGAGCCTGGTTCCCCCGGACAGGTATCCCCATCACAATGTCCAGATTCCTCAGGACACCCTCAGCTGTAGGGCTCAGGGCTGAATGGACATAAAGTCCCTGCTCACCTGGACAGTCATCCCGTCTGGAAGAGGAATGAGACATTCTGGTGGGGTCCTGCCACTGTTCCATGGACAAATTGAGGGCTTCCCTCTCCAAGGCTACCAGACCAAAATTCTGACCCTCTAGGAGTTTACTCAGCACCAGAGAGCCACTTCAGACACCTCCTACCTGAGGGCATCCCATTCTGTAGGGGCAGAGACAGACCCTCAGCCGTGAACTGGGAGAACACCCCTGCCAACGAGAGGGTATTTCATTCACAGCTCAGCGTCCCCACTGAGCTTGGCCAGCAAGGGGGCCTGTCACTGATCAGTGGGGTGGTGCTTAATGTGAACTCTGGTTCCCCTAATCAGTGTAGCGCAGTGGGTAACGACTCACTCGCTCGTTCCCAGCAGGCTTCCTGAGTCTCTCCTCTTAGCCGAACATGATTGCAAGCTTGTGTGTGTCACTCCTGTCACACCCACCTTCCCCCCCCCACTCCGGCACAGCCTGGGCTGGTATCCCACTGCGTGTTACTCCACGGCATTTGAGCAGTGACTCACCAAGCGGGGGCCTCAATAGGTGTTCAGAGAGACAAAAGACCTCCCTGTCACTGGCTGCTCCGCCCAGCACCTGGCCCCTCACACTGGTGACAGGTGAAACCGCAAACGGACTTAAAAGGCATGGCTCCATGCAGACTTTACACTGGTCCAGCAAGAATCACACTTTGAAACTGGTTTATGCAAACCAGTGCCAAAAATCAGTGTAGACATTCTGCAGAGTATTAGCATCGTATGCTGAGTTACCTGAAGTTGATTCCTTACTGATTAAAGCTAGATCAAACCAAACTACTGTTAAAAAAAATACCCAAATGTGTCTACCCAGGGTTTTATATCAGTTTACCTAAAGTGATTTAAGTTAAACTGATGTGATTTTCTTCTGCAGATAAGGCCTACGCATAACCCATTGTTTTGTGGCAGGTAACAGACACAATTACTACTCTAAATCATGCAGGCTGGGGTAGGATGGGTGCGTCAAGGTTAGGTTTTGAGAGATCCACGATCAGTTTTCTGCTCCACCCCAGATTATTTTTGTGACCTTCGGCAAATCATTTATCCTATCAATTACCCCTCTGTGTAATGGGGATAATATTACTGCCCTACCGCAAAGGGGGATTGTTACTATAAATACAGTAAGGTTCTGCAGTGCTCAGATACTAGGGTGGCTGGGGGCATAGATAGGTGTCCAGAGCTAGAGCCCTGCTTTACACAACTCTATGAACACAGGCCTTTACCTCTGGAGCTAAACAAGTACCCTAGGGTGCGTCTACACTTACAAATTAAGTCAATTTAAGCTTGCTTAAATCGACTTAATTTAATCTGCGTCCACACTACATTTTCCTTAAGTCGACTTAAGCAGCAGCTTAAGTTGACTTAAGGAAAAATAAAGTTGACTTTACTAAATCTAGTTTTAAGTCGACTTTGACTTTAGAGTCGACTTTGCCAGTGTGGGCACGGAGTAGCCCTAAAGGGGACTTTAGGGCTTCCCCACTGCCCTCTCTGCCAGGGTGGCTGGCACAGCCACAGCCTGGTGTGCCCCCCCACAGGGCAGGGCACAGCCCTGCCCACCCTGCCCCTATGCCCTGCCAGGGTCCCTGTTCCCCTTTGCCCCATTGTACGTAGGTACAATGGGGCAAAGGCTGAGCCCCCTGGCATTGGGCAAGGGGTGCCCCCCCACCCCGTGGACCTGCCTTAGGTCCCCTAAGCCCCTAGAAGTCGACCTAGGCATCCAGTGTGGACGCTTTAGGTCGACTTTGTAAGTTCCCCCCAAAGTCGACTGAAAAATTGAGTGTAGACTCACTAAGTCGACTTAACTAAGTCGACTTAAATTACCCAGTGTAGACATAGCCATAGTGAGGGATGCCAGGAGAGACTCCCACACTGTATGACAGTATCAGAGAAGATGGTCAAGCTGGCATTCCCTCCCACTGACTGCAAGGCACAAAGCAGAGGAAATGTTAAAACAAAGAGGATTTTACAGGAGATGGATCCTTGCACCTAGGTACAATGGGGCAAAGGCTGAGCCCCCTGGCACTTGGCAAGGGGTGCCCCCCCGCCACTGTGGACCTGTCCCAGGTCCACCTAGTCCCTAGAAGTCAACCTAGGCGTCCATTGTGGATGCTCTAGGTCGATTTGGCAGGGTCCTCTCTAAATTGACTTAATTTTTGAGTGGGGACATGCTAAATCGACTTAAACTAACAAGTGTAGACATAGCCCCACATGCTAGCTTCTAGGACTAATAGTAGATCTCTTACCTGGCTAACGGATAATACCATACGCACATACACCCCAAGCCAGAGCATTGCACATGGTTACATCACAGGAGAGAAAATTCCTTGGCTTGTCTTGAATTTAAACTCCTTAGGACAAACAATTTCCTCTATATTCCAGCTCATGAAGATTGAAGACTGTGGTCCGTGCTGCACAAGGTTTGTGTTTTAGGCTGCGTCTACACTGGTAAATTAAGTTGACTTAAGCTTGCTTAATTTACCCTGCGTCTACATTACAGTTTCCTTAAGTCGACTTAAGCAAGCCGCTTAAGTTGACTTAAGGAAAATAAAGTCGACTTAATTAAAATTAAGTCGACTTTATTAAACCTCCTTTCCACTAAACCTAAGGCTTAAGTCGACTCCCGCATTGTTAAGTATTATGTCTCACCCTTTCCAGCCTTGTTCACATCAGGGGATTTTTATCAAAAAAAGCTCCCTTGTTGCTAATATGAGGAAACTGAGGCAGAGGAAAGTTGCAGGCAATATTTTCAAAAGTGACTTGTATTGTTGAGGGCCCAGTTTGAGACAGCTCGCTCTCTCATGGGCATACCAGAGTTGACACATCCAAGATTAAAGCCACTTTCGAAATGCTTGGGCCTAAATTTCCAGCACGAGATCCAACAAGGAACTGTGTCCAGTTTTGGGCTCCCCACTACAGAAAGGATGTGGACAAATTAGAAAGAGTCCAGCGGAGGGCAACAAAAATGATTAGGGGGCTGGGGCACATGGCTTATGAGGAGAGACTGAAGGAACTAGGCTTATTTAGTCTACAGAAGAGAAGACTGAGGGGAGATTTGATAGCAACCTTCAACTACTTGAAGGGGTGCTCCAAAGAGGAGGGAGCTAGGCTGTTCTCGAGGGTAACAGAGGACAGAACAAGGAGCAATGGTTTCAAATTACAGCTGGGGAGGTCAAGGTTGGATATTGGGAAAAACTTTCTCACTAGGAGGGTGGTGAAGCATTGGAATGGGTTACCTAGGTGGTAGAATCTCCATCTTTGGAAATTTTTAAGGCCCAGTTAGACAAAACCCTGGCTGGGGTGATTTAGGGGGAGAGGTCCTGCTTTTTAGCAGGGGGTTGGACTAGATGACCTCATGAGGTCCCTTCCAGCCCTATTATTCTCTGATTGTAAGGAACCGTTGGGAGGGTCAGGAAGAGAGGGTTATGAGTCCCTGTCGGTCACATGGTGGCTCTGCTCTTTAAGAGGTAGGGTGAGAGGACTGGAGATGGGATGAGTTGAGGGACAGGTGAGCCCTGTCTGAGGGGAAAGTGAGGCAGCCTGGAGCTGCCTGGGAGGGCTGCGTTGGGAAGGAGAGCAGTAACTGAGCTGTCAGTGAGGAGCTTGGAGGAAAGTGGCTGGTGAGAACTGAGCAAAGCCAGCGACCCTGCAGCGTGGAAGGGTTGGGCAATGGCCCTGGGGAGGAGGAGAAGATGTGGCTTGCTGAGCCTGGAAACAAGAGAGAGGATCCCCTGAGCCGGGACAGTCCCTTTGCCTTTGGAGTGCAGGGCTGTGGGAAGGCAGGAGGCCCAGACTAAGAGGCAAAGGAGCTGGGAACAAAGTGATGGCATTTGACTGTCAGGTGGGTATCTTGCTAGTCTAGGCCCGGGATAGGCAAGTGGGAAAAACCTGTTATATGTTTGTTTATTGTGGTGCCTGGAAAATGATCTTATTACAAGGTTTGGAGGGAGTAATACACAGGTGTAGGTGGATACATTATGCCCAGAGGAGGGTTTGTATTCTGAGAGATTATGTTCCTTTCCTGGGCAGAAGAAAGAGGAAACTGAGGCATGCACGCTTGACTTGCTGTAGCTGGCCTATCCCGGAGGGCACTCCATGGGGGTGGGCTGCCTTATGGCATCGTACCAGGGTAACCACAACACCTCCTGAAGCGGGACAGAGAAGGAAGGCAGAGTGATCAAAGGTAGTCCAGGGAATGAGCAAAAGGAGACGCTCATGGTTCAAGGAGAGGATGAAAGGCCTGAGAATGGCAAGGCTGTGTGGTACAGAATTAGGAACTCATCATTTTCAGTCCCACTCCTGGGCATCTGTGCCCATGTCACCGGTGGCCAAACCCCACAACAGCTCAGTTCCTATTTGTAGAAGAAATCACATGTGGTGAGCCCTGGGCTAGATCTCCCCAGAGCCACAGGGAAAGCACTGCTGAGTCTGACATTGAAAAGGACCCTTGAATTCATGTGTGTATGTCAGGAAACAACTGGTCTTCTAATTAGACTGAAGCAGAGAGAAACACAAGCTTCCACACTCCACTTTGCTAATGTGGCCAGGAGCAGGCAAAAGATTCAGCCACGTGTCTCAGCGTGACCATCATCGCTTGAATGGTGACAGTTGCTGGACAGCAGGATGGCCTCTGTCAATACAGCTCAATAACCCAAAAGCACAGAGGCATAAACGTAAGAGACAATTCACCCTCACTCTCTTTCCTAGCTGCCCTATTCCGTCCATCTCCAAGTCAGGGGAAGCAAGTAACATGTTTTGAAGGTGAGGTTTTCTGTGCCCAGTGACCACAGGCTGGTGGCGATAGACAGTCATGACATCTAGCATTTAGGATACAAAAACAAGGAGAGCCCTGGGGCACCTTAAAGACTAACACATTTCTTCAGACATAAGCTTTCGTGGGCTCCAACCCACTTCGTCGGATGCATGAAGCTACAGTTATTTCCAAGGTCCTGGCAGCACAATGTTAATCCTCTAACAAAAGGCTTTTTCCTGCTGTCTGTGGATGAGCCGACCTGGCAACCATGTCCCTATTGGTTGGAATCTGGGAACAGCATAAAACGATACAGGCTAGCAACCAGTGGTCATTTTTTCCCGAGTGCAATCACCTGGGACACATCGCTGTGCAGACCATCTGAAAGCCTCTGCTGTGCAGCCAAAGAGAGCAGCTTCTGGAATTCAGTGGCAGAGTGTCCCTGTTTGGGCTTCCGTCACTCCTTAGGAATCTTTACTTTGTTTAGAAAAGTTAAGCCATGAGGAAGACAGTTATTCTCTGGGGCTAAAGCAGACTGAAAGGCGAGCAGAAGCTCTTGGTATACCAGGCAGGGGTAGATCTCAAGGCAAGGTAATTTTAACTAGTCTGTTCTGCTGACTGCGGATGCAATAAGGCAGAGGAGATCCCCACATGTGGTCAGCAGCCCCAGCTGATGAAGATGGGAAGCCAACACTCTGCTTTAAGAAGACCTGTGGGTAGCTCCCTCCTCTCCACAACGTTCAACACTGGGAACATATTTTGCCATATCCTCAGCTGGTGTAAACTGGTCTCTCTCCATTAAGTCAATGGAGAGATTCCAGTTTTTACCAGCTAAGGATCTAGCCTTCTATAGAGTTTGTGATCATGTCTTTTGATGTGATGTAGCAACTAGAAGTGGAAAGAAGGAGGGAGGAGCCAGTGCCATCTGACCAGCCAGCTCTTCCTAAATCAAGGGCTAGCAGTTGGAGAACCCTTGATCCAGCTGTTAAGAGGGTTCAGAGAGGTTGGCTGCCTGTGATGTTTGAGCGATGAGATCATTCAGCTTTGGGCCTTCCTCAAGCTAAGACCACAAGACAGTGCAACTCTAGAGAGCTGTGACTATGAGGAAGGAAGCCAAAATGACAAATGAAAGGGGAGGGAGGAATTTCCCATGGGAAGAGGACTAAACATACTCATTTAAAGGAGAAATGGTTGCTCATGTGAGGAATTCATTTCGAATTTTTTTTATAGCTTTTTATTTTTCTTCCTAAAATACAAAATCTGGGCCAGAGAGCTGGCTGTTTGTATGTGCCTGTGCGTATGTGTAATATCTTATCGTGCCATCAAAAGGAAAATGGGACATTTCTCTGGCTATGTAGGGAAGAAAGGACACTGTCTACTCTTCAGATAGGAGAGGCTGTTATTGAAGGTTTTCAAACCCCTCCTGGGAAGGAGAACAGGAAATCAGGATAGAGCGCAGAGGACTGGGAAGCCACAGAATCAAATTGTCTCATGGCCTTTTCATGTCCTTGGCTTTATTAAATCGAGAGTGAGATAACCTCTCTCATTGAATTTTTTAAAATGAAATCTGTGCATAAGCGAGAATGGGAAAAGCTAGGACGGTTTCTGTGCAAAGTTTGACGGCATCTGAGGTTAGGGTTAAGGAAACACTAAAGCCCCCACTTCTGGCACCAAGCAGTGGGGTAGCCCATTCAAGTGACGGTTAGAAAGGGGGTTTGTTGCTCAGGATAACAGGGGGATTTCTCTGTGGACTGAAGGGGAGGGGAGCAGTCTTGATTCCAGGAAAGGGCTGATGGATACTGGGTGGGGGTGTGATCTGATAGCAAAGGGCTGGGAGTTAGGAGCTCTTGGGGGAACCTGGCCCATTGGGTCTCTTTCCCCATTTGTAACATAGGGCTCCTAACACTTAGGTGCCTGTTGCCGATGAGGTGTTGGGAGGACTGGTTATCTAGTTCTTGTATAGGCTTTTAAAGATGAGATAATAAATAATAATCAATGATTTCCAGTTCTAATGGGAACCCCGAAATCTCTGTGTTAGCCTGGGCAAAAGGATGGCTGTGTCAGATTCAGGAAAGCTCAGATCAGCACTTCCCTTGATTTCCAGCTGGGGAGCCCAGCTGACGAGCAAAGCCAGCAGGTTGTGTTTCTGACCTGCCGAGGCAGATGCAAACACATGGGCATGGAGTATTGGGTACAGAGGCAGCACAGCCTTCCCTGTGTGCGCCTTTGGAAAGTGGCGAAATAAATGGAAACAGACTTGTCCAGAAACACAAGGCAGTCACTTCAACGAGTGCTGCTGGGGCTGGGGCCATTCAGACCCTGGGCTTCCATTTCCTCTGGCAGTTGGGAGATCTCGGCTGACATCCTCACTCGGCCCAGGTAAAAAGATCCTGGTGGCTTTTGCCTGGTGACCTTCAGTGGACATCAGAAGTCATGCTCAATATGTGTCCATGACCCAGGTGTGCTGCAGGCCTGGGAAGAGGTGCACCAGCCTCACTGGCTGGGGGTGGGGGTGGGGGTCGGGAAGGACTGGAGTTGGAGAGGGTGTTGTGGGTCAAAATGGGGTTCATTGGCAGAGCTGTCAGAAGCTGAGTGAGAGGCAGGGCGGGAACAGTGGTGGGTACCAAGGCGCAGGACTGAGGTGCATTGATGAAATTGTGATAGGGTCTCAGGATGGTAACAGCCGGGGAGGGGAGGAGTGGGGGGAGGTCAGAATTGCAGTGCCTCAGGACCTATGCAGTAGAAGCTTTTACCTTAGCCCTTCATGTCAGAACAGGCGCTGAACACCATTATTAGAAAAGAATTAGCCCCTGGTAGAAGCATTAACGTCCACCAAGCCCTCCTCCCCCACTTCCAGCCTCAGCATAATCTTTGAAAAGCCCTTCTTTCCATGTGAATTAGCTGGAACTCTTGGCCAAGACATTGTGAATTTCAGCCTCTCACGGCACGGTGTGATCAGGGACCAGAGCCGCCATCCCTGATCCTTCATGCAGATCAGCAGCATAAGGAGAATCTTTGATATGTTACAAATCCCATCAGCTGGGGACGCGATCAGTCGCTTTAAATTGCCTCTTGAGACTAGGAGACATTCCTCATGGAAGGACAAAGCTCTCTTCTGTGACGTTTCTATGGCAATCCCCAGGCGGCTTTGCTCTGTCAGTGCATAACGGTGGAAATCCTTGAAACCTGAAGTGGGCTCTCTGCAGCTCCCGTCATTCCCCTTTATTCTAACCTTTAGTGATGCTACCTGGGTCACCGCAAAATTTTAGCCCTTTCGGCTCTCTTGTTCCTTGGTTCAGATTCTCCTGGGTAGGGGGCTTAGTGCTGGATTCTTCTGATGGTTTCACCTGGATCTTAGTCAGGGGCCAGGTCCCCAGCGAGTGAGTCACCAGAGTGCAATCTCAGTCAGTGGAGCCATGCCAGTTTACACCAGCCAAAGATCTGGCCCCAGAAATCCAAATGCTATCTATCCTACTTGTCCCCTGTTGCCTCTGACGCAGAGAGCCGGGAGTTCCCATGCAATGCACCAAAACCTCTGTGTGACTCTAGGGAAGCCATTTGCACCGGGGCCAAAAATAAGCTCTGGGGGAGCCCACAGCAAAGGCCATGGAACTGACCAGAGGAGTGCAGAGTACCATTTCATTCTTCCCAAAACGGTTTTAAAAAGTGACTGTGGAGCTGACACGCTGCCAGCCTGAGGGAGCAGAGACCTGTGCCCCCAGCACTGGCTGGGTCAGTGCACGCCCCTCTGCTTCACACCCTGCCCTGGGGGAACACCCTGCAGCATGAGACTCTGACTCTGGGGCTGCCTCTTACTATAGAAACGCCGCTGCGGGGTAGGGCAGAGCTTTACCCCATTGTACACATGGGAAATGGAGGGTGCCAGGGACTTGCCCAAGGTCGCCCAGCAGGCCAGTGGCAGAGCGGGGGCTAGAAGCCAAGTCTTTTCAAGGACCCCCACCCTCTCCTCAGCGTATGCTGTTTGTCTTCCATCATCTCCCGGGGCCCTCGGCCCACTCTTCTCTTTGTCACCTTTGGGTACCTTCTCCTCCACCTGGTGGGTCCTCCCGGCTCCTTCCCCTCAGCACAGGTCTGTCTTTGCCACCCCCTACCTTCCTCTCCCCCCACCAGGATATGGGGAGGTCTCTGTCACTGGTCCCTGGCTTGCCGCTTCTCCCCTCCCCTTGTGGGGCTGGATCTGTGGCTGCTGCAGGTTTCTGGGGACTGGGCTGGTCCCCTTCTTAATTCCCCATACTCCTTCCTCTCTTTCCCACCCATCGCCCTGCCACAAGAGCCGACGCTGAAGGAAAAGTCAGCCCTCGTCCTCTTCTGTCCCCACCTTGCCTGCGGCTCACAGCTGAGCCTGCTCCAGCATGCTGTCCCCCCAGAGGCGAATGGGCAGCATGAGGGGGCAGAAGAGAGCGTATAGTGCCTCTGGTGCTGGCAGCTGCTTCCAGCCAGATGTGACGTGATGTCCCTCCGAACAGCGGGGCACCCACGGCTCTGGGGGACATCAGCCCCACAGGCCAGCATGTTATGGCTGGAAGCAGGGATAAGTCAGGGTCAGCGACATGATGAACCCTCCCTCCCTGCTCGTGGTGATGGCAGGAAGGTGAAACTTCTCTGAACCCCGTGTGAGCGTCTCCGCTCAGCCATGTGGTCACTTCTTCACCCTCTGCCAGTGACTCCTATTGTACTGAATTCTTCTGGCCACCGCTGGGCTTATTCTAATAGCTGGGGGGGGGGGGGAAGGGTGGCGACTGCCGCTTGTCTCCCTCTTTCTCTCTTCTTCCGTCTGACTCCTCGTGCCTGTGACTCTTTGCAGTGAAATGAAAGGATGCAGGGTCCCTTCCTGGGTCAGCCGTCCGTCCAAATACAGGGAGAGAGCATGTTCTCAAGCAGTCCGCAGTGACAGGAGCTCAACACAGTGACTCTTGTTCTGGGGCATTGATCAAAGTCTGTTCCCAGGAGACACATGGCATACCTTCTCCTCCTGCCAGGCTCTTGGTACAAAGCCAGCCCATTTCACCAGCCGGGAGCTATAGAAATCCTGCCTGGGGTCCTTTTCTCCCATGGGGCCATGAGCCAGAGCCTCCAAACACCTGGTTCACAACTCAGACTGGCACTCGTGAGAGCTGTGGTTAGAGAAGGAAACTCCAGGCTGTCTCAGGACTTACCCCAAAGGATGTCTTTTATTACAGTCTCTGTACTGAGGGCACACAGACCAAACCCCAGATGGCTGGGTTGTTTTCCAGCAGCCCTGGGTTCTCAAATGAATTGCAGTTGAGAGGAAGATAGCTCCTGAGTTTCGAAAGAAAACAGCCCAGCCAGGAACTGCTGCCTTCCCCCACCCAGCATCCAGGCCAGATGGTGTTGGGATTCCCAGGAATCTAGTCGGTGTTTTTCTCCTAAACTCCCCCACTCCCATCCGAGGGAACAGAGTCAGGAGATTCTCTACCTGTGTGACACGCAGATCCGTTTATTTGGGGAAATCTTGGCGTAGCATTTTGCATTCTTTCTCCTCCCTGATTTAGCTGGCAGTGCAAGGCATGTCCCGAAGAGGAGGTCAAGGCCAGGGCTGTCATTCTCTGCTATTGCTTCAATACAGTCCTTTTGGCAGGGAGTCCGGCCGCAGGGTATATATTATAGCTGCAGAAAGGGCAGAAGAGACTGCCCTAATCTTCCTAGAAGCAGTGGTCACCTGCACTCCTGACACCAAGGTGTAGAGAAAGGAGCAGGTGGGAGTTGCACACACAGTTCTGGGTTTTACACGTGTACCCCTTTCCCCCATTCACGTTTTGTCTTCCTCTACAGAGATTTAAACACTCAGAGGAAAAGGAGAGCCATTGTCCTTGAACTGGCCGTGGTCGCCTCTTGTAAGCCAGCACAGCTAACTGCTGGCATGCGGTTCATGACTACAGCACCTTGATTAAATTAGCAGCAATTAAGGGCAAGCGGTGATGGGAAACTGACAAGAAAAGGAACTGAAAAGGCAAACCAGGGATTCCCAGATACTGACCAGAGATGGACGGTCCTGCCATCTCTCTCTCTTTCTCTGGAACATGTTGGCTGGATGCAGTGATGTTTAGGGAGGGAATGTCCCCCAGAGACATGTGCAGGACTCGGTGCTGGATGAGCAGGAAGAAAGGGCTCAGCCCATTTGGGTGACAATGATGAGCGTGGAATGAATCGACTAGAGCTTTGTGGGGAAGCTCAAGCGTAAATGAATACAGAAGGCAGATGTTGTGTCTCTGGAGGGATGAGAGGACCACCCAGCATCCCCGCAGTAAACACTACGGGGGGAACAGGATATAGTACCCTAAGTGTACAGGCACTGATCTCAGCCACAGCTGGGTAAATCCAGAGTAGCCTCACTGCACTGGATCTAGTCTTTCTCTAGATTTACACTAGTCAGTATAAGTAAGATCAGAATCACAACATTGATTAGTGAAATCCCTTCACACCCCAAGAGGGTTTCTCCCCCAGCCAGGTTGTGGCTGAGAGGCAACATGCAGCAGCGCAGAAAAGTCCCCAGCTGAACCAGGGGGAGGCTGTTTGCCTCTGGGAGAGGGTCTGTCTGGGCAGGGGTCTGCTCCGCAGATGGAGCAAGGGAGTTTTCCAGGCCCATTCAATGCAGCTACATGGGGCCAGATTCTGCTCTCACCTTTGTGGGACTCCATCAGCTTCAGTGGAGTCACAGTGGTTTTACACTGGCCTGAGGACTTTGGCCCTTTGTCTAAATTTGTTTGGTCTAGGTGGTGCTGGGTGGAAACAGGCCAGTGGGGCTGTGGGAGATTGAACCCCACATAAGCCCCCTTTTGTCCCAGGACATTTCAGATGAAGAGAGAACAGTGCTGGAAAAGTGGGACCAGAATCATGACTGAATGAGGCCTATGAACACCCTCCCTCCCCGTCCCTGCAAAGGTCCTCCTCTCCGAACAGTCGCAAATTTGCAAGTGGGCAGCCTTGGCTGAAAGAGCATTTGCCATATTCCTGGCAGCCCAAGAGTGGAAAATGCTTTGTAGGGAGAGGCCACAAGTTGCTGCAAGTATGAGAAGAAAGTTTCAAAAATTCTGCTATGTTAGACATTTCACAAAATATGCCTAAAAAGACTCTTTCCAATCTGACTACTGGGGTGGGTAGGAAAAGGGGGAATTTTGAACAACTTGGTTTTAAACTGAGCCCATTTATAAAATGCAGGGGTGTAAATTGGCACAGCTCATTGAGGTTAGTATCAGTTTACATCAGATGAGGATCTGGCCTCCTTTTCTGTTTGTGATGTGAGATCACAAACCGTTTGGATGGGGCTTTTCGAGGAAGAGGTTGTTGTTGGGTTCACTGTTAAAATGGTTTCATTCTACCCCCTACGGCAACTGCAACCCCCAATGTCTCCCCGGGCCTCAAATCCTCATTCCCAGGTCCCTCAGTGAGCAGATTGTTACTGCTTTAGGCCAGTGCTCCCATGAGTTTAAAGGGGAAGAGGAAGAGTTCTTCTGAACCGACCTGAAAGTACCAAATAAACTTGCTGGGTTCAGCAGATGGAGGGAACAACCCGGCACAACATCTAAATGATGGCAGGAAACCACTGCGAACTCTCACAGCAGCTGCTTTGCAAATTCCTGCTTGTCCACGTTTCCAGCTCTCTCTCGCTCCCTGAACTAGCTGCGTGTCTCATTCAAGCATTATGACCATACCAACAGCTGGACTCGAACCCTCCTGGACTATTAGGACTTGAAGGCTGTGCCATACGCTGCCGTAGTTTTCCCCTGACACTCGAAATAAGGTTTCAGATTTGCTGATAGACCTCAGTAAGGATGGACCCGTTAATGATCCATCTGCCAGGAACATATAGGCAAACAGAGAGATGCGTGTTGGCTGATTTGCTAGAATGTTATTTGAGGTTCAAGGGAGAAATCAGTTAGTAGAACTTATAAGTGTCTGTATGTTTTTCTGCAGGGTCTATCTATCTATTCATCTATTAGCATAGTGCCTAGGAGGCCAAGGCCTGGAGTAGAACTCTATTGGGCAGGCACTGTATCAACACAGAACAAAAAGAGTCTTTGGCCCAAAGAGCTTGTATTGATCCAGAACCCAGTGAACTCAGTGGAGAGACTGTAGTCGACTTCCTCTGCCATTGAATCAGGCCTTTGGAGCTCATCACCGTAGTATCTGGGCTCCTCCAGCTTGGTGGCACCACATCCTCAGAATGTTGCCATCCCAGCTATGGTGAATACATTTGGTCCTCTGCTCAGACTAATGCTTTGGGGTGCCTTCCTTAAAAAACTCCTGTCTGTCCATGCAGCAGGCAGATGAGCATTTATGCAGTAGTTGCTACACATCAGGATGTCTGAGTGCCCCCAGAGCATCAGTCTCACTGAGAGCTACACAGATGCCCCTGTGGGCATGTTAGCTCTCTGAATCGGTTGGAAATGTGGTTTAGCTTCAAGGAGTTCTGCTTTACCAGCTCTCTCATGGGAACCTAAAATACTCTGCTTGGTTAAGACCCCAGTACCATTGGAGAAGTCCCTGTCAATCAACAAGTGACCTATCAGGGATAAATAAAAAGTCCGTTCATTCATGTGCTTTTTATTTGTTTCTATCTTCCCTGGAAGCTGTACTTCCATCTCAGGGTCTGCGACGCAGAGAACCCCCCGCCAGGTTTGCTATCATGTCCCAGCGCCTGGAGGAAAAGTAGAGGCCATTATACAATCAGGTGTATTTCATCTTTCCACAGGAGAAAGAAAACCATACTGAGGACTATGAGCCAGCAGCTCTGACTCTCAGACCTGGGCCATTACGAGATGAAAGTCACGTCACGTGTCAGTGGAAAGGAAATTTCCCCTGGATTTGCAGTAAGGCCTGAATTTGACTGGGGACCTTGATTTCACAGTAACCGGGACATTCTAAGCACACTCATGTCCCAGGCAGTAGGACCCTAATAAGGGGCCATGTGAGGTGCTGAGAGCTTCCCTCTCCCATTCATGTCAGTGGGGGTTGAGGGAGCCTGGCACCTGACAGGATTGGGACCTTCATTTTTACAGCTTCCACAATAGCTGGGGGGTGGGGCTGGGATTTTCCCTGCCCTACTGGGGGAGGGGAATGCGGAGAAGGTGGGAGAGGGGAATTGAGAGGAGGCTGAGGAAAGAAAGATGCATCTCCACCTTTTAGATTGCTGGATGCAGCTTCTTGGCTTGCTGTCTGCAGAGTGCAGCACTTGGATTAATATGCTCAAGGGACAGCTGTTAATCCAGGTTCTTCAAAGGCATCTGGGATATTTAGTGCCCAAATCCCACCATGATTCAATGGGATGTGGGCACCCTCCCTTATGCCCCTTTGCAAATCCCAGCCTTTGCCCAGAGTCATATTTGGGGGGCATTAGCACCTCTCTCTCCTGGGCTGTGTTCACTGGTCTCTGGAGGGCGGAAGCATTTGGGGACTGTTGCCTGGCCGGGACAGGATCTTTCTGGCTTGTCCTCAGGTGGGGGCAGAAAGAGCAGATACCTGTGGCTCAGTGAAACCTTTGGCTCTTCCTGATTATTTTTATATTTTTAGCTGCTGCACTTCCCTTTCTAAGCCATTCTCCCCCTTCAGTTCATTGCGTCCTTGCCCTACCTGGCCTGCCCTGCCCTGCTTCTTCCTGGGGCCGTTCAATGTACCGCAAGGTGGGTCTGTGGTTGCCTAGGTCTTCTCGGTATTTGGCTCAGCTGCTGAGTGCTTTTGTTAGGAGGGTGCTGAGCGAGAGGGCAGGCAGATCCCACCACATGACATACCCTGTCTGATTTAGCCCTCTCTGATTCTAATCTAGGCTCGGCAAGCGGGATTTGCCAGCCTACGGAGTCTAGTCCATTGTAGTCTGGGCGTGATCCAGAAACTAAGGAGATGCCACAGGTGGGGCTCACATGGCCCAGCTTTCCTATAGGCAGCAGGGCAAGTGGGACTAGGATCACAGCATCAGCTTTAGCCACCTGCTCCAGCCCTGCAGCCGCTGGAGACCTAGGGGGGGGCAAATTCTGTTCTCCGTTACACCGGTGAAAGCGGGAGTGTTTCCATTGATGTCACTAAGGCTACTCTGGATTGACGCTAGCTTGGAGGAAGCTGGGTTTTTCTCTGATTGGCTGTACTGTTCTAAACCTTTGATTGAAAAGCTCAAGTTCCTCTCTGGCGCGGGCCGCATTGGCAGCCCCTCCTCACTTCCTGTCGCTGAGTGCTAGCCATTGATCGATGAAGTGCTACCACGGGCACGCTCAGGCTCTGCAGCCTGCTGCAAAAGCAGATAGCTGCCTGGTGGAAGGCACAATCAACCCCGGCTACAGGGAGCGGCAGCTGGTCAGACTGAACACAAGCTGCTAGAGCTGCTGCATGAGGATCCTGGCCGGCCGGCTGAATCCTGGCACAGAGTGTCCTGCTGGGTGGATCCCACCGCACTGAGATGGGGGAACTGATCCTGGCTCTCTTAAATGGGCACAAAGCCGCTTGGAAATCAATGGAGATTTGCCTGAGGAGTGCAGGTGGTAGAGCTGGGTGCACAAATCCTGGCACTCGGATGCTGGGCGTCTGGATCCCGGCATGAGCGCTGTGTCATGGATCCAAGGTTCAGGACCCAGGCCACAGCACTCGTGCTGGGATCCAGACACGCAGCGTCCGAGTGCCGCTTCATGGCTTCAGCTGCACTCAGTATCTCAGAGTTCTGGTTCTCTGGTACATAGATCCTGCTACACAGCGCTTGATGCTAAATAGCTGCAGTGCCACGTCAGTGCGCCTGCTACCCAGGTGCCAGCCTTCTGGAGATCCTAAATAAACCTCGTGGCACCCACACACAGGGCCCGAAGTCCCAGCACCTTCCTCATTTAGCTTCTCTTGCCATAGAGGCGCTTTCAGAGGCTGGGGGGAAGTTAGATGTATCCAGTTCGGAGCTGCAGTGAGAAACTGGGGAGATGAGGCTGTTTCAGAAAAGGCTGAATGGTTTCAGTGCTCGGGCATGGAGTGACTGTCTCTGGGAAGCCTTTCATGGATCACGCTCTTGAAGCAGAGACAGCTTCTTAGCTGAGACTGTGTGGCTCGCTGCCTTTCTCTTATCATGGGCGAGGAGTCCACTCTTCCAATACTGTGAGCTGATGTGTACTCTTCGAAGCATTGATTTCTACTCCTTTCTGAGCCTCTCTCCCTGGCGTTTGAAAGGAGCAGCAGCTTCCTGTCCTAGATGAAAGCAGGCAGGGCAGAAATATCGGAGAAAAGGGGGCCTCAGCGCAGACTGAGTTTGGGGGAAACTGGACTGCACTGGGTCTTGGTATAAGACTAGGTCAATGCTTGTTTTATCTAACGCTCTTTCCTCATTCTCAGCAAACCCCTGTTGTGGGGCGGTTGGGCCTGATCTGAGGCACAAAGTTACTTTACAGGGTAACAACCAGACAAACACCGTGGGTTAGTGGTGTAAAGAGGAGCCTGAGATTTAGGTTCCTGGATTGTTTCTTGGATCTAGAACTGGTTCACTGAGAGACCATGGATAAATCATGTCACTCTCTATGGCTCACTTTCCTCAGCTCTAGACTGGAGAAGGTACTTAGCTACCCTACAGACTTAGCCTTTCAAAGTGCTTTGAGAGCCTAGGAAGCAGGCTCCATATTACTCCTCTCTTGTCTCCAGCAGGGTCTCTGAGCACCTCATCTTTGCATGCCCCTCTGATTGTCCCACTGCTGGACTAAAACAGCATTTAAAAAGAGCTAAAGACTGAACCTACCAGACCAAATTCTTATGTCCCAGCTGTTCAGCCCCACTGCCCCCACCAGGGCTCCATCTGTTCCCATGAGGTAGAGCTGGTCAAAGTGTTTTGATTGAAAAATGTTCTCAGCAGTGAACATTGGTTTTGTTGCAAATGAAGTTTTTCGGGGGAAATATCAACTTTGGGGACTTTTTTTTTGACAGGAAATTTTGAAAAATTACAAAATGGGAAAAAGGCAAAACCGGTAAAAGCAAGAGGGGAAAACACTTTGGACATGCATTCACTAATGAAAGGAAGAGGGAAACGAACATTCAAAATGGCAAATGTGTGAAATTTCTTGAAAAGTAGAAAGTGAAAAAAAGTTTTATAAAACCCAACAACCCCCCCCCCCCCATATTGGTGGTTTTTTGCAAAATGGGAAATACTTGGAAGTTTCAGAACTTTTCATCCATTTCTTTTCCATTTATTGACCAACTCAATTTAAAGTAGATCAACCCTGCATGCTTTCAGTAGATCTACGTGAAAAAAACCCAGCAAAATCCACAGCAGAAAACTTCAGCACCTGGGTCAGCTGAGTCAGGCTCACACTATGGAGTTAAAACCAGCCATGTAAATGTTCCCACTTCGGCTGGAGCCTAGGTTCTGTAATCCAGCAAGGGTGGATGGCCTGTACTGCTATGCCTCATCTGCCCCTTCAGGTCCAGTCTGGCATGGAGCTAAGAGCCCTCGACTCATGGGAGATCGGGCCCTGCATGGTCAACCCTTATGTGAAGGAGTGATGAGTGTTTCCACGGTTGGCTGGGAGAACAGAGAATAGTCAGTGACACAGTCCTGGTCCCAGGGGAGATAGTGGAAGTTTACAGCTGACTTCAGAGAGAGATCTTGGACCTTTGATCGGGAAAGAGCAATGTAATGGCAAAGTTATTCTATGGGGAGAAGTGCTAGGTGATGTGGAAACCAGGGTAAAGAAGAGGCCAGGCGTCCCTTGTGGAATAAGAGGAAATCTCAGAACTTGCTCTTCTTACCCTGCGCTCGTTAATTCCAATGCTCTGATAGAAAAGACACCCCACCTCCAGGCTGGGGTTTGAACTTCCCACCATGAGCCTTATCGGAGGTGCCGAGGCTGTATAAAACAAACCAAACAAGAAGCCAGTCTCTTTATCTTCCCCGTCTGCAGTTCCAGCAGATTCACCAGAGGCTACATGTGCAGGCTTGGTTACTTGGAAAGAGACAACTCACAGGTGAAATGACCCCCTGATGCTCCTCCAGCACAGAACACAAGTCCCCAGCCAGCACGCCTGCACTATTCCCCACAGCTACTCCTGCCTGGAGAGACGGGGTAGACTCATAATGATTGGCTGCCCGAGCCCCCTTTTCAACATTTGGCCTTGAAAACTCAACACCGATTAAATGGCAGCAGGCCAGTTCCACTCGCCAGCTCTGTCGACGCCGCCTGCTCTTTCTGATCTGACTGTAGCATAATTTGCTATTTAAACACATAGGAAAGAAGCCAGCGGTGTGCATATCGGGAGCTGGAAGGAGTCTGTCCTGCCCCCATCCACTTGCTGGGGTGGTGGCATATTTCAGATCCATTCTTAAACCCCTCCCATTCCCACCATGCTGCTCTGCTCCTCGCCAGCGGTCTCCCCACGCTTATTACCGGGAGGTTTCCAACAGTGCCTGGTAACTTTGCAGCCAAGGCCAGGGGCCAGTCTCAAGCAAAGTGTAAAGCCATTGACCCGAACTGGATGTAGCCCCTGTGGTCTGGCCCTGGGCATCATGAATTAGTATTTCTCCGGAGAACCAGAGATCCTGGCTATGCTGGAGCCCTGTATGTGATGGGCCCCGGCCCTGGGGCTAACGGAGCAGATGGAATAGGGGGAAGTAGGGTGGTCTGCAAGCTCTTCAGGGCGGGGACTAGCTCTGGGTTCATATGTGCAATGCCCAAAGGCCTGCTACCCCTGCTTGAGGCCTTTGGACTGTATCTCATGGCCAAGATAATGACCGCGCAGGCTCAGCCCGGGGGCAGAGAGCTTCAGAGATGGGGCACGAGGGGACGGTGTGCTTTGGTGCAGTGGCGCAGTGCAGTTTCTCCTCAGAGAAACTGTGGCCTGGGAGCCTGGACTCAGGGTGAGTGTGTTGCTTCCCTCTGGGTCTCAGGCTGCACCCAGGCACTAGGGTGCTCAGAGCGCCTCCCCACTGCAGTTCTCTGGCACGGCTGGGTATAGCCACAGCTGTCTTCCTCCAGTGCCCTGCCTTTGTGGTGGGGAACCAAAGAGCTGCTGTGTCACCCAGCAGTCCTGGGAAGAGAACTGCTCTAAAGCTCAGCGGCTAGATGCCAGGTGAAAGGAAAAGGGAGGTGCCATAGGATGACTGGCCCCGCTAAGGTAGTGGGCCTGGCTCCACCTGTGATGCAGGCAGCTCTGCTTCCAGGTGAGAAAAATTTGTATGGCTCCCTGGCAGGAAGATCCAGTGCAAAATCAGCTCAGGCCTGGAAATTAGAGAGAAGCCTCCAAAGAAGCAAAGGAGAAGACAGAGAGAGGGGGCAGCTGGTGTGAAAGAGGCTGCCTGCCTAGGGGAAAAGCCAGAGTTAAAAGGAGCCAGTTCAGGCAAGACAAATGGGGGGTGCAGCTAGCCTGAATTACCCCTCCAGACCCAGAAGGAGGGCTGCAGGTGTCGGATTCGAGAGGCTAAAGACTAGTAAATGAGACCCTTGCATTTCAAGTATCCTGTTTGGAAGTCATGCTCTGGCCAAGCTGTGCCCCGTGGGGTGTCCCAAGGGGTGGTTATCAGCCTACAGCACCTCAGTACAGGTAAACCAGACCCAAGTCCTTTCATCCTCCTCAGACGTGAGCAAAGACCCGAGGTGTCTGCTCAGTGGCCCCCGGGGCCTGTACAGAGACAGAGCTGTGGGAAACATGGAGTGTGGACGAGGCCAGTCAGAAGTGTGGAGAGGCTGGGCACATGGTGACTTAGGGGAGGCAGATGGTGATTGCATGGACATGCAGTGCCTATAGGGCTGTGAGCAGGATCCTGGGAAGAGGTAGACACCCCTGACAGAATGGCTCAACCCCTAAGTGATGCCATTGGGGGGCAGCGTCCGTGGCCAGCTGGGGAATGTCATTCCTCGCTAATGACCCCGGGCACAGTGGTGCAAACCAAATCAGATGGACCATGCCATTGACCCAGGTGTCTCCAGTCCTTGGATGGCTCCTATTCGGGGAAAGGGGTTAAAGTGATTGCTGGGTGTTCGTTTATTTTCCCTCCCTTCTCAACTGGAAAGGAACAAAATACAACCCTCTTCAGTGACTCCAGATTACCATGAGCAGCTCCCAGCCTTCCCTGCAGGCTGTCCTCCAGCCAGCCCTTGGCCTTACTCAGCAGTGAGGAAACACAGCTTCCGGGCATGGCCTGGAGAGCCAGCAGGCCAGAGCACTGGGATAAAATGCCAGCAGATGCTAGCTGATGGAGAGACCTACATAAACAGCTGCTGCCTGGGTGGGGTGGATGGATCAGGAAAGAGGAGGGAGCAGATGGGTCTTCAAATGAATTCATCGTTGGTGTGTTGGGCTGCTAGACCTATGAGGGAAGAGAGCAGCTGGGGGCTGAGGGAAAGCCGGAAGTCTGCAACAATCCTGCATGTTGGGGGCTCCACAGCTATGCCGGCCCCTTCAGGACACCCCAAAGCAGGGCGTATGGCTGGCTGCAGGAACAGGAGCTTGCTGGCTGAGGAGGGGCGAGGCCTAGAGAGCTGCGCCCCAAACAGGATTGCGAACGCGAGGTGGTTGTGCTGGTTCATTGTTCTTTGTTTCGTAGCTACGCCTGGAGCGTGGCCATCCGTTTCCCATCGGAGCAATGAGATCTGCTCCCCATATGCAGTGCCCTTCCTGCTGATTGCCTGGCTCTCCTGCTCCTCCCATGTGGGGTGGAAGCCAGGGGCCCAGAGGTTTAATTAAGCACCTTTGCACACAGGGTTGGCTGGTTACTGCAGGGCCTGCCTGCACCCTTCCAAGACCCAAGGCACTTGGACGTCACATCCAGGCCATCTCTAGAGGCACAATCTGTTCTCTGCTCGGTGACAAGCAGGTGTCCAGGGGTCACAGCCATTCTGCCCCCCTGTCTTGCTAAGCAGGGTGAGGGTCCTGGGTTGCAACAGTTGTGAACCAGTGTGATCCCTCTGTCAGCCTGGAGCATTACTAAATAGGGGCCTGTGCTTTATGCCAGTATGTGGGGGACCGGAATGGTGTCTGAAATCCCAGCGAGAACAGATTCTGTCTCGGTGCCTATGATATCAGGAGCAGTGGTAGATGGTGCGATCAGGATCAAGAGGCTGTGCGGATCCTGATTAGGAGAATGCATTAGTCATGCTTCTCAGAGGGCTAGTGGCAGAAATAAGGGAGAAAAATGACCTCTACAAAACAGAATCAAAGCTCCTAAAGCAGGGGTGTCAAACTCATTTGCTGTGGTGGGCCAGATTTGACTTAAATGTACTTCAAGTGGGCCGCACATACCACAAATCAAAATACTACCACACTCTCGTGGCATCATGGAGTGCTGTGTATGTGAAACAGCGCTGTGCGATACCTCTCTCTCGCATACCCAGCGCTCCGTGATCTCACGAGACCGGACACTCTCCTGGCATTGTGGAGCACTGGGTCTGTGAGATCTCTCTCTTTCTCTCAGAGAGGTAGTGGGGTCCCAGTAAGTGCATTGGCGGGCCAGATGAAAGAGGTTCATGGCCTGTGGGGCTGCATATTTGACACCTCTGCCCTAAATTTACCTCCTGCCACGGGATGAAACCAGCTCCAGCCAGCAGAGTGCTGACCCCCAAGTATTGCAGGCCTCCAAAAATAATGAGATATGTTTTAAAATAATAGAGGGTTGGTCTTTTGTTTGCCTTCATGATTTCTCCACCTTTAGGGTAGAGGTGTGTCACATTTTCAGGCTTTTCTCCACCAACATGTGGGCTAGAAACTTACTCTTTTTAATAAAAGCCATCTCTTAGGGCTGGGCTTTAAGATGAGCAGTAAAAATGGCAAGACTGGGATTAAAATGGCAAGACTTGGCAGAGCTGAGCAAGGCTCTGCATTGTACGCTGCTGAGATGCCCAATTACTTCATCCCCAAAGTGGAGAACACTTTAGATCAACAGACTTGACAGCAAATTGCTTTTTCAGCAGTTATAGCCCCTCATCACATTTTCCTGAGCTATCACTGCAGGAGGATCCATGGCATTTTGGACAGAATTACTTTTTTGCCCACCACCTGTGCCAATAAAAGGACTTATTTGTAGTCCCACAGTGTCATTTAAAATGGTTAATGATGTGTGTGTACAGCAAGCACAGTGTTAATGTATTGGATGGTTCCTTCCTCTCTCCTCCCACTGCCATCGGTGACAGAGGGAGTGCAGGAAGGTCCTTGGGGAAGATTCCTTTATGTGGATGGGGGCTGTAGGTGCTGAGGAAGCAGGGTGTTTTGGGTGTCCATGACTAAGGACCATCACAAACCTTGCCCTCTTCCACTCGAAGATCCGCCTTCTCTGATATGAATCCAGAGTGCACAAACCCTGCAAACCAATTCTCCCGGGCAGGAGGGTGTGAAAGAATAAACCACCTGTGAGAGATCTTAGTTGAATTGCTTAATGCGCTGCTGGAAGGGGCTCTGCTCAGGTGGTGCTGAGGGTAGATAAGAACCTGGGTAGAAAAGAAGAGTAAAAGTCTAACTGCGCCATCAGCAACAGAATGGATGAGATCAGATGAAGGGGGTGAATAGGAGAACTCCTCAGCTCTTGTCTGTCCCAATTCTTTCCTGAGCCTGCTTCCTGTTTGATATGGTGGGGTCAGCTGGGCGCTGGACCATAATCCTTGCCGTGCTTTGTGCAGCTCAAGAGCAAAAGATATCTCTTCTGTCGACAATTCCTTTGATGTTAAACAAAGGGAAAACTACAAGAAAGATCATAAGCATGGCACTTGCTTAGTTCGAATTAGTCAATTGCATTGAGCTCAATGTGCCGAACTAAGCGCTTAGTTCGAACTAACATGGCCACATTGGGTTAATTCGAACTAACTAGTTCGAATTAAGGGTTAGTTCAAAAAGTATAATCAAATTTATTAGTTCGAATTAAGGAAGCCCTTAATGCAAAGTAATGAAAGCCCTGTGTGGCCAAGGTCAGAGGCGTCATTGCCGTCGGACTTGGGTAGAAAAGCCTGAGCCCCGGATCTATTTTCCCCAGCAGGCACATGTGCAGACAGGCTGTTTGCAGGGGAGGCGGAGCTAAGCTGGGAACGAGCCAGCTGCAGCGCGTAGCTCAGTCACTAGCAGGGAGAGAAGAGGGAACTTTAAATCGTCTTTCCCCTGCTGCACCGGCTCAGCCACGCAGCACTGCAGCTGACTCCTCTGCACCCTGCTTTATTTAGGAGCAGCTTCTTCTACACAGCACCAGTAAGTACTGTGTGTGTGTGTGGAGGGGGGAACCAGAAGGTGGGGGGAGGGGGTATTGGGAGCAGGGGATCGATCCCCAGGTCGGTCTGGTGGGTCTGGGGAGCAGGCTGGGGGTCATCCCCTGCCCCATGGGTAGGTGACTTGGTGACCAGCCAGAGCAGCAGCAAGTTGTAGGTTGGGGATTGTGCCCCCCCCCCCTTCTCCAGGGTAGCAGGTGGGAACTGGTCACTTCCTCCCCCCCCCCACCCACCTGTACAGGGAGGTCAGCTGAGGGGTGGGTGGCCTGGGGATCATCCTCCAGCCAGTAGTGCCAATGATGACCCTATTTATGAATTCTGCAGACCATATGCCTAAAATTTATTCTGTGCTTTGAAATGTGGTTTGTTTGTTTGTTTGTTTTGTTGTTAATTAAGCAGGGGGTGGAGAGTGACTGGAGGAAATGGAGTTGTGTTTTTAAACTACTTTCCTGTGTTTGAGTTCCCCCTGCCCATCCCAGGGCGTGAGTATGTAACGATTTAGGGTTGCCCTCTCTCCCACAGGTACTGGAAAAGGTGATTTTGGTCCCTAGTGCAGAATCTGTCCCCCACCTCTGCCCCCTCATCCCCTGCCCAGTAATAAACCCTATCCCCTCAGTTCTGTCCCCAACCAAACCCCTTTAATTCAGAGATCAGTTCAGTCCCCCAACCTCCATCAGCTGTCCCCCACCCTGAAGCCATAGTACAGCTCCCCCATCCTCAGCTTTGATCCTCTTAGGGATCTTCACCCTCCCCAACTCTGAGGGGAGATGGGTTTCAAATGGAGTCCCCTCTCTCCCACTTCCCAGGCTGACAGGGGAGCAAATGCCAGGGCCTGGGGAAGAAATCCTAAGATTTGAGATTTCTATTGGGAGATCATGAGTGAAGCTTATTTTTACCTGCTAGAAATCATGTTATTTTATGTGCTTCAGTTTTGGCCTGTACTGAAAAAGCCACAGTGGACTAATGCTTGTTATTTATGCAGGCTTAAAATAAAAGTTTCAAATGCAAAGACTAGCCCCTGTAAGCATTTTGCAACTGCAGATCATCATACCAATTACCTCAAGCAAAATGTGTGTTAATGTCATACACTCCCCTGCATTTAATTTCCTCCCACTCTGTAACTTTCCTATCTTCAAAGCGTCTGACGAAGTGGGATTTTCTCCCACGAAAGCTCATGCGATTAATAAATCTGTTAGTCTTTAAAAGTGCCACAGGACTCTGTTGTCTTAAGCAAAAGTCAACCCTGGTATAAGAGGCTGTAACACCTGATTTTTAAAGGTAGGGCCCCAGACAAAAGTTCTTTAACACTTCCAAGTATCTTGTTATCAAACTTTCCATCCCCTCCTTTTTTCCAGGTGTGACTCTCTGAGATTCTTTGTTCCCTTCTCCTTGTTGTTAGGTGATTCTCTTTTGTTATTCACATTATCTTTTGTCATGTATCCAATCTCATCAGCTTTCATGCTGTGAGAGAGAGACTCCACCCAGAGCCATATGAAATACCTGGGATGTTTCAGATCTGTTGATCTATACACACATACATGTGATGCTGCAGGAAACATGATCCCATAATAATGCAGAGCATGTTTATGAGCATTCAGAAAGGAACCTTGCTTGCATGGCACATTTTGCATCAAACCACACAATTACATGACAGGAGTGAAAGCAAAGATATAGAGATCATACCCCACTGTGCATCATATGACAGAGCGGGCTGGGGATCACAGCCCTTCTGCGCTCTCTCCTGGCCCAGGTGGCAAGTGTGAGGTGGGGTTCCCCCCCCCCTCCAGCTAGGGACCCCCTCTGGGCCTGGGTCCATCAGTCCAGCTGGGCATCACCCCTCCTCCCCATGCAGTGAGGTCAGTTGGGGGATGAGTGGCCCAGGGATCATCCCCCAGCTGGGAGTGCCAATGCTGGCCTTATTTATAGCAGACCAGCACCATATTGTGCACCTAAAATTTATTCTGTGCTTTTAAATATGGTTTTCTTGTTTGTTTGTAATTAAGCAGGGGGTGGAGGGTGACTGGAGGAAATGGAGTTGATGTTTGAGTTCCCCCTACCCATCCTAGGGTGTGAGTATTTGACAATTTAGGGTTGCCCTCTCTCCCACAGGTACTGGAAAAGATGATTTTGGCCCCTGGTGCAGGATCTGTCCCCTCATCCCTTGCCCAGTAATAAACCCTCTCCCCTCAGTTCTGTCCCCATTACTGTCGGCCCAGTAATGCTGCGTTTTTAGTTTGGACTCTGCCTTTCCGATAAGAGCGGGCTTACTCAGTTTTGGCTGTTGTCCTTTCTGCTTTGTCTCCCCAGGAGAGGGATTGGGAGCCTGGCAGGAGCTGTGGGGTGAGAGTAGGGAACAGTGCAGCAGCCTTCTCTGCCTTTTCTTCAGTTCACTCTGTTGTCTTCTCTTTGGCTATTTGCAGGGGAGGCACAGGCCGGCAGCCTGGCTGGCTGGGTCTGCTAGTTTGGTGTGACCCCGCTCATGGCACCACACCCCAGGCAGTCTACCTGCTTGCCTTGTGAATTCCCCAACTTCTCCCCCTGGTTTGTCTGCACCTGAAAGCTGGGACCTGGCCAGAGCCTTTTCAATTTCCTGCCTTGCGGCATGCTCAGGTGTGTGGCCCAGGGCTGGAACAGCATGGGAAAATGCAGCTGCTGTGCTGCCTTTCCTGGTGCCCACCATCCAGCTGCACTGCTCCCCTGCCACCCTTCCCCTGCTCCCCACTCTCCTGCTCCACCACCCTCCTTCCCACTCCCGTTTGCTGAGGTTCCTGCCTCCTGATATTCAGCCACGGGAACCTGGAGGGGATGGGGAATGTTGTGCCTTGTCAGACAGGGAGACACATTTTATAGTCTGACTTTTGAAGAAAGATTCTTCTGTTCTAGTTCTTAATACAGATGTGTATGAAGGAGCTGTACTGCAACCCAGCATGGAGAGGAGTCGGGGTGTGGGTTTGTTTCTGAGTGTGTGTGTGTGTGGGGGGGGGGTTGTGAACTGGGGGAGGGGCCTAGTGGCTTGGCCAGGGGGGGGCTAGCTGGGGTGGGATCTGGGGGTGTGGCCTAGCAGGGGGGGGGCTAGCAGGGAGTGGGCTGGGGGGCCACAGCCCTGGATCTTTTTGCTATCCAGCAACGCCCCTGTCCAAGGCTTAAGTTAGTTCAAATTAAGCTTCCTTAATTCGAACTAACTTGCCAGTGTAGACATAGCGGAGCACAGTGTGCTGCTCTCCTTTGGAAGAGGCTGCAGCAGCAATGAGACGCTGGTGGCTGTCCTTTCAGGCAGGGCACAGAAATGTAAAGCACAATGGAGAATAAAACACTCCTGCCTGTCACAGATCTGCAGCAAGAGGGAAGGGATGTTACCAGGGAATACCCATTAGCTGACTGGGATACTACAAGGTAGTGCATGGGTCTTCATCATGGTACGGGGGCTTGAGCAATAGGCTGGAGCTAGGAGTGAAGGAAAGAAAGTAAAAGGGGTTGGTTAAGTTGAGGGAAACACATACATTTTCCTCCCAGGGCTTTTAATTCTACTCAGTAGCTCTTTTGCTCCTGTTGGTGCCTTTATGAATGGGAATGAGAGTGCTATGGGACAGGGAAAGTCTTTGCAAAATGCGTGCAGTGTAATAGTTGGAGAGTGGGGACCACTGGCCATGCAGGGTGCTGGGGTGACTCCCAGCGGAGTGCCTTTCTACAGGTTGTCTCCGTCATCTCCGCTGTAATCACACATATGTCTCTTTCCCTTAATTGCAGTTGCTTGATTTGTCTCTAGGTTTTTTCTTTTTTATTTAGTTGACACATGGCTGGTTCGAAGCGCTTAATTATCCTCTTGGGACATGTTTCATTTATTCATTAAGGCAGAAATTGGAGCTGTCGCTTTCGCTTTATTTTCCTATATTTTTTCCCATTTTAAAAAACCTAGGCAAATAAATCTGTGTGACTAGCCCTTCTCCCTGCGCCCTTCACTGCCTGACTGCCCTGTGTCCCTGGGAGATGAAATCTCACTGGTAGGGTGGGAAGGTGGCATTTTTTCATTTTTGGCAGGTGGAGGCTCCTAGGAAATTGGAAGGTAAATCATGTCCCTGATGCACTCCATGCACCACTCTCCCCCCTGCAAGCCCTGCTGATTGGAGAGCTGCAAGCTGCATGGCAAGAGAGAGCCATCTACCAACTGTACTGGTCTGGGGCTTGGAGCCTAGCAAGAGAGTCAGAGCTCCCAATGGCTCTACTGGACAGACCCTGTGTGTAGGGTGCTGCCTTCCCTCCATTCTGCGATGCCACGTGCCACGGATGGGGGATAAAGCCACAGTCCTGGTCACCTTCTCATTGACTTCAGCAGAGCTGCTCTGCACATGAGATGCAGGCAGGGGCCCAGGGGAGACAGAGAGTGGCCAGCCAGCACCCTGCCCCTTCCCAGCACGACTGACCTAGCGAGGGATTAGGAACAGAGATCCACAGGCCCGCTCCTCCCGTGGCTCCCCTCGAGATGGATGGCTCTGTAGGGGCTGTCAATGAGCAAACACTTTCCCCAGAGTTGCACGCATTCCCTCGGACAGCATCAGTCCTGGTGGCGCTCGGAGGGAGAAGAAAAGCACCAGCCCAGAAGGTGCCCAAACCCAGCTGGGTAATCGAAGGGGTGATTTGAGAATATGGCTTTGGGGTCAGTTCTAAGCCATAGAAGCCAGGGGTCCTGTTTCCCCGCCCTCTCTTCTCACCGGTGGGTGTCCCAGGGGAAGAATCTTCTCCCAGGACGTATTACAGTGGCAGCTTCAATGAGTGACAGAGACAAACCCGTGACATCAAGTCCTTCCGAGCGCTGGGTCTGTTTAACAATCTTGTGTGTGCCGGTCAGAAGAGATGCAGGAGCGGGGGAAGGGCAGATGGGCGAACCCCCCTGGTTTTGTCTTTCCTCCCCCCAGGCCTTCATGCTCCAAGAGCCAATGCAGCTTCCTCTCTCTTCAGCGCACAGGGCTTGAGTCTCCGGTACAGCCAGTCTCCCCAGATGCTCTGGCTCCTGGGTGTCCTTAAAGAGCCCCCTGGAACAGGAACAGAAAGCTCTTCTGTCAGCCCAAGGAAAAGGGGGGATTAGAGGCGCGTCCCGGGCTGTTCTGCTGGGCTTCTCGGGGAGCAGAGGGGGATGGGTGGTTACAGCAGCCCAGAGGCTGCATTAAGTTTCAGTGGGGCTCAGGCCAGCCTCTCTGCAGCCCCAGACAATGGGCCGGGCACAGAGGACTTAAAGTACCTCCCCCTGCCTGCTCCATCCCCAGCCCTAGGGACAAAAAGCAGGCCTTCCTTAGGCTCTCTGTGCAGCTGGGGGAGGCAGCACCCACCCTCCCTCACAGAACAGGCTCCCCCTTTAGCGAGGAGCTCCATGGTGGATATGGTGCCAGTGCAGGGGCCAAAAGCTGGGCCTGGCTTTCGCAGTGGGCTCCCTGACAGCTGATGGGGGGCTGCCACGTGGGACACGGATTCGAGGTGAGCCCCACTGTGGCTGCGTGGGAGTTTGTTCCTTTCCTTTGGCTATGTACACACGTTCAGATTACAGCGCAACACGGCAATCGCACTATAAAAAACACATGACCTTTATTGCGGGAGAGCGCGTACACACGTCGCTCCTTGCAAAGCAACAGAATTCTCTGCAATATCGTGGTGTAGCGCAATGAATTCTGGGCACCTATCCCATAGTTCAATTTTCCCTCAATCGGCGCTTGGAATCCTAGGATGAAGGAAAGGAACGCAAAGCGCCATGGGTAAAATCTCAGTTTCCCGTGGTGCACTGTGTTCCCCTTGCGTCTTCCTCATTGCCAATAGCAACTCGCGCCTATTTTCAACAGTGCAGTGACGCACTACTTGCAAGCAATCACAACAGCGACAGCATGGATCCTGCTCTAATCTCCACTGTCGCCTTCAGCATTCTAAATACATCTCGGCTGGTTGCTCAGTATGCAATGAGCTCCGAATCAGACGAGGACGCTGAGGAGCAGGAGCTGATCGATGCCCTGCAGAGCAACAGCACCACATTGCTCAGCTCCTTCACCGATCATCTGCACACGGTGCAACGCTGTTTCTGGTCGCGAGAGACGAGCACCGAGTGGTGGGATCGCATTGTTATGCAGCTGTGGGATGACGAGCAGTGGGTACAGAACTTTCGAATGCGGAAAGCAACCTTTTTGGAACTGTGTTCAGAGTTGGCCCCTGCCCTGCGACGTAAAGACACCAACATGAGGTCAGCCCTAACCGTGGAGAAGCGTGTTGCAATTGCTGTCTGGAAGATGGCGACTCCTGACTGCTACCGGTTGGTTGCAAACCAGTTTGGAGTCGGGAGGTCCACCGTCGGGTTAGCCCTCTCACAAGTGTGCCGAGCCATCAATCGCGTTCTGCTACGGAGGACGGTGACGTTGGGCAATGTTCGTGAGATTGTGGACGGCTTTGCTGCCATGGGATTCCCTAACTGTGGGGGAGCCATGGACGGCACACATATCCCGATTTTGGCTCCAGACCATCTCGCGACCGAGTACATCAACAGGAAGGGCTACTTCTCCATGGTGCTGCAAGCACTCGTGGATCACAAGGGGCGTTTTACGGACATCAATGCTGGGTGGTCGGGAAAGGCGCATGATGCCTGCATTTTCAGGAACACTGGTCTGTACCGGAAGCTGCAAGGGGTACCTTCTTCCCAGATCAAAGAATTACTGTGGGGGATATGGAGATGCCCATAGTCATCCTCGGAGACCCAGGATACCCACTGATGCCATGGCTCATAAAGCCGTACACCAGGAACCTAGATCGCAGCAAGGAGCAGTTCAATTACAGATTGAGCTGCTGCAGAATGACTGTGGAGTGTGCCTTCGGCCGTTTAAAAGGGCGCTGGCGATGTTTGTATGGGAGGCTGGACTTGGCGGAGGACAACATCCCTGCTGTGATTGCGTTGTGTTGTGTCCTTTATAACATTTGTGAAAGTAGGGGAGAAAAGTTTTCCCCGGGGTGGGCTATGGAGGCAGAGCGCCTCGAGGCAGCATACAAACAGCCAGCCACTAGGAGTATTAGGGGGGCCCAACGAGGAGCTGCTCACATAAGGGAGGCACTCAGGGACCATTTCAATGATGCCCTCCCATAGTTCACTTCAAGGACGCATGAAGTGCACCTTATGAGATTTTCACTGTGTACAAAAAAAGCCGCTCTTCAAATTTTTTGTTACTGTTTTTATTAAAAGATGAAGGGGGGGGGGAGGTGTTAAAGGTGGGTGTAGCTGCGGGTCTCTAAAAAGTAGCTCTCTGAGGGACTGGATGTTGCAGTGTACCAGGGGGACGGGTGGCCTTCAAAGAAATTCTTTGGAGGACTACGGGGTGTGGGAGGCAGACACGGCTGAACTGTATGGGGTGGAGCCCGTACATTCATCACCTGGGTCTACAGAGCAATCATGCTCTTGAGCAGTTCTGTTTGCTCCTTCATGACGCTTATCAGTTCGTCCCTGTGTTTCTGCCTCCTCTGTCGGGATTCCTCTCTCCAGGCTCGATTTTTCCCTCGCAGATGCCTCTGTTGTTTTCATCAGCTCCTGAAACATATCCTCCCTGTTCCTTTGAGCACGCCGCCGAATGTTTCTCATGTGGTCAGCTGGGGTAGACACTGGCCTTGTGAAGGTCGAATCTAATAAAAAAAAAAAAAAAAAATAATAAAGCTATTGTTAACACATAGCATAGATAACCAATGTAACCTTCCAGTAGCACATTCCACTGGAAGGTGTAGGGCAGTCACCCTGAGTACTTCGCTACAGTGGAGATGGGATTGTTCTCGGGGTGGCCAGACCCTCCCGTCACCGCTATTTTTAGCACACCTGCTAGCTCATACCATAGCAGGGGTGGAAAAAATGGCACTGGCCTTTTCCAAGGTGATGGTGGGTCAAATTTTGCCCTTGGATGTGGTGTAAATGCAGCACAGGAGCTGTTGGGCAGTGGGCGCTCCCCAAAACTAGGCCATGGATCTCGGTGCCTAAATAAGGTGTGAGGACCCTAACCCTGCGACTGCTGTTTTTGGAATTCTCAGCACACGCTACTGGCGATGCATGGAAAGGGCGGTGGGATCTTTAGGACTATGCACGGTTGGGGCCTCAGCTTTTACCTCCATTGCAAAAGATAGCAAACACCTCGGAGTGCTGGATGAAAGCATGCTTTCTCTCTAACGCTGCCATAGTCCCATGCTGCACTTTGCTTCTGACCAGGGAATTTGGGACTGAACACAGAATTGCTGCCCCATTGAAAGAAATGTTTCTATGGCGATGCTCTCTCTGAGAAACCTCAGACTAAAATGAACTGAAGGGAGAATGGACAAGGGCAGCCGTCGAGATGTAGAAAGCTCCATCCAGCTCATTGCTGTTCTTGTACCCCTGTGCGAGGCAAGAAGTGCCAAGGGCAGTTACTTTATAGCTGACTAAGCTGCTTTCCACGCTTACTTTGGATCTAGAGGTAAATATGGAGACTCGCTTGCACAGCAATAGGAGTGGAGAGAAAGAAAAGGCTTGTTTGCTGTGTTTGCAAAGATTTGCAGAGATACCTTGGTGTTGTCAGAGGAGAAAATGACTGACTAACCAAATGAAACAAAGACCCTAAATCACTGCAAAGCTCCAGCTGAGGACTCGGCCATTACTGGTGTTTCTTTAATTTCTCTGGGATAGGATTTGATTTGGGATTTTTCTGTGTAGATTTGTGCCATTTCTTACAAGCACATGCCCCCATGACCATTGGTGATGGAATAGTTTTCCATTGGAAAATGCCAGAGCATCACAAATGAAAAGTTCAGCAGAAATGTGTCAAGTTCAACTAATTTCCTTTGGAAATTTGCCTGGCTTCCTGCCAGTTTGTCCACCTAGCAAGCTACCATAGAGCCAGGCTTCCTGGGTCCGAGGCCATCTGCTCCTTGGGTCTTCTGACACCCAAGAAATAGGCCACAGCCAGCCAACTGCTCTTTGAGCTGAGGAACCCTGGTGACCCAGCTCTCAAGCTCCTGACTCCTCAGTAGCTTGTCAGGTGGACTACCATAGAGCCAGGGATCCTAGTCAGCCTGTCTGGTGAGATTTCATTATGAATTTTTCCAAACAAAATAAGTGAATGTTTTGCTGTGAAGTGTTTTGGAATCCCTTAGCAAAGAGCTGATGTTCAGATAGCTAATGTATGGACACGAGAGAGGGGGATGTGCAATGGAAGCTCAGCAGTTGAGAGGTGATGTGTTTAGCACAAGAGCTGACGGCGGTATCAGTCTGGGATATTTCCTTGTTCAAGGAGTAAAGATTTGAGGTGCAATTCTCCTCTCAGTGCAGTTGTTTGAGGAGTAATTCTGCTGATGCAGTGGCTCCACTGTCCTCTTACAAGTGCCTAATGACGTCCTGACAGTTCCTACCTGCAAAGACATGATGGCAGGGACAGTCCTGAAAACCTTACTGTTTAAATAGACAAGACCAACACAGGGTGGGAGGGAAAGCAAACACAAGGATAGGGAATGTGACAGCCCCAAAAGACATGTTGCTCTGTTTTGAAGCCTACCTAGTCAGCTGGAACTTCCACTAGGGATAGCTTGCTCTGCATCACATCACAGTTTCTATTTCATGAGCACTCCAGGCTCCAGTCATATCTTGTGGCAGGGAGTTCCCCAGGCTAATTTTCAATTGCAAAAAATAAGTATTTCCTTTTGTTGATTTTAAAGAGGTATTGTTTTACAGAACACAGAATTAATCTGTGAAAGTCATTGCCACTAGATGTCACAGAGACCCTGAGCTCAATAGAAATGAAAAAGACTGGATATTAACGGGGACAATAAGAACATGTATGGTTGTATTAGGTGGCGTGGAAACATACACACCCATGCATCACAGCATAAGCCAGCCACTAACAGAGAGGTGAGAGCTATAGGCAGGTTCTACTGTTGTTCATTACAAGGGGTAGGTTGTGGGGCGGGGAAGGGGGGTGTTTTGCTTTGCTGTTTTCTCTGAAGCGTCTAGTGCTGTACTGCTGGAAGCATGATAGGGGACTGAAGCCTCTGGTGTGATTGTGGGTGGCAGATCCTCTGTTCTTTATGGGAGTTTGCCTGGGTGTGACATCTGCTCCCTAAATCTGGTCTGGTGTGCCGCTATGACCACTGAAACCCTGCTCCTGAACCCCAATTCACGCTGCCCTGCTGGGTGACCACTCACTCCTGAGTCAGTCCCCACCAGCCACCAGCATGTAATTGGTCCCAGGCAGTGGGTGTAAATCCACTAGCCACACAGGCATTGGTCTCCAAGCAAGCACCCCAGCCCCAGATCCCACACCGGGAGCCGCTGCCTTACAGGGATTGGGACCCACTCCCAATCACCATAGTCTCAAATTCGACCACTTAACAAAGAAGTGGATCGTGCCCAGCCTCCCACATCCACACCCTCTAAAGATCACACAGCTTTAGATAAAACAAATACTAGTTTATTGATCAGAGTACGATTTCAAGTGAGAACATGGCTAATCAAGGCAGAAACATACTATAAATGAGTCAGGAGTGACCACTATCAAATAAAAGGTATAAACCTCATACTAATCTAACATCTCTACCTAAACTGACCTCATAGTCCAAGATTATACACAAGGTGTTCGGCTGTTCAGTGTTTTACAGCCATTCTCTGCCTATTACAAGGTAGGGCCCAGATCTTGCTTGAAGTTGGTTGTAAGATAGTTTTCCAGGAGAAAGCCTGCAGCTTCTCCCCAACAAATGGTCTGAGTCTTTGTTTTTACAAACTCCTCACAGTCCCTCCTGCTCCGTGCTTCTGTGAGAGGCTCATCACTTCCGCCTGAGCAAGGAAGGGCATTTACATTCCCTTTGTCATGTAATTCTCCAGCCTCTGTGTTAGAGATAGTCTGAACCCTGTAACATGCATCACATCTGTACACACATGTTGCTGTAGGGAACATGGCATCCTGTAGAATATGTTGTGAGCATTCACAAAGGAACCTGGTATAGCGTATTTGGCATCAAATCACACAATTACATTGCAAAACTGAACAGAAATGTTACACAGATTATACCCTATGGGTGCACGGATGTGCATCCCGTCACACTGAGCAAAGGCGTAGTCAAAGTTAAACAAGGGCTCAGGAGTATAGAAACCTCATTGCCCTATTCTGTGGATTCCCAAAGCAATACTAATCTTCTTCCTAGATGCAATGGCCAGTGCTGAATGCAGCACACCAGAAGCATCTTCTTTTGGGATCCAGTGTTAGAGCACATTTTCTTCCCCGCATAGAAACCAAACACCCAGAAGCTTTCCCAACCTGATGGATGGGGAGACTGATAGCTGCCTGGCTACGCTACATGATAAATAGCAATCTGGACAGGTGAGCGGTTTGGATTGCATATAAAGAACTTGATGGATGGATGGATGGATGGATGCCTTTTCCTAAAGAGATGGGCAGAATAGAAGCTGGTAAGTGAAAGTGATGGCTGTGGTTGAAAGGATGGAGTTGGACAGATGGGGGCGCTGATTTGCATGGCTCAATTGGACGGGAAGGATGACCGGGATGGCTTAGATCAGATAAGGTAAAATAGATTAGGCAGATTCTCCAGACTCCTCAAGATTGGGTCATGTTTTGTTGAGAGCATTTCTGGAAACAGGTGTATGAAATCCAGGACCAGCTCATCAGTTCCACCTTCCAAATGACAGTGAAGCAACCTGCCGTTAACAGGAAGCTGGAAAAAGCAGCAGCCTTTCAGTTGCTTCGTTTGTTTTCCACACCGCGAACATGGTGTTCTCGGCTCCTGGCAGAGACCCAAGTGCAGTCCCACCATGTATAACTCAGCACAGTTGGCCTGGTGCTGTGGGCTCCTGTTGACGAGAGAGAATGAAAACCAGTGCTGGACTTGCCTTAGAGCCTTTCTACCTCAGCCGCCTCCACTGCTGCTACGTGTTTCTGGCCCGTTTTTCTCCTGCTGTGCCCATTTCACGCTCACTCTCTTCTGATAACTCTGCTTCACCCAGAGCTCCCACTGGCACAAACAGACCCATTCTGAGACAATCAAATCTCACGAAAAGCCTGGCAAGAAAGCCTCTTCTGATCACTGCACAGCCTGTTTCTGTCTGTGGCTGGGAGGAAGGGGGAGTAGTTCTAGAGCTTGTTGGCCCACCGCTGTCTCCCGGTTTTCTTTGCCTCGGATGGAATTAAGGGTGGCTCCTTTGGAAGCAGCAGCATGGATGCTGGATGTTGGTCCAAACTGGGCCCCCGTACATAAACTGCCGTGAGCATTCAGGACAGAGGTGGATCCACATTTCAGTGGTGACCCATCTTTAGTTGCCGGGGGGCAGAAATTTCCAAAGGGCTCAGTGTCCACAGCTGGGTCGTGGCTCCCGCTTAGACACCAAAACAAGAGGCCAGATGTTCCGCGTTTCTCCGGTTTTGAGCTCTTAGAAGAGCCTGGCCACAGTCATTGGTGCTGACGGTTTGACGGTCTAGCTCTGGGCTCTTTTGAAACTCTGGCCCTCCGTTTTTGTGGGTTCCGAATATTTCACAGGCTCTCCAAGTGTACAACAGACAATTTTTTATCTGTGACTACATCTGTGAGCTGCGGCATCTGCATCTATGTAACTGTCATTATCTTCCTTTGCGTGCTGGTGGCAGATAGACTAACCCCACACCAGATCGAAAGGGGGTACGGAGCTGCGCTGGGCTCAGTTAGACCAAGGCGTCTTTTGGGTTTGGTACGTTTACTGGATTTGGACTCAGGCAGTTACACCAGAAGGGGTTCAATGCATCAAAATGGCTTGATTCACTCTGCGCAAACGGAAGCAGAATTTACCCATCACCACAGCCAACTGCACAGGCGCGTGCTGGGATGGACGTGACTGCAATTCTGTGCATCCTACACATAGTGCAGCGCGTTGCAGAGATGATGCTCACAGACACATTGTGAGCTCACTTTATTTTGATTATTTTCCCGTGATCTAAAATAGCCATCGTTCAGACTGGAAGTGCCTGGCTGCTCCAGTGCGTGGCAAACACGCGCCAGCATCCCCTGCACAATAAAGGGTGTCAGCCTCATTCGGTTGGCTGGAAAACCGAAGCACAGGGAGATGAAGTAAGTTGTCCAGGGCGTCTAAGGAAACAAGTGGAAGAGAACTGAGAACACAGCCCAGAATCCTGACTCCATTTCCCTGCCTCAGCCCCTAAAGCACATATAGGTCCTGACCCTCTGTTATTTACATCTGTTGGAGAGTTGGGGTCTTCCTTGTATTGGACCAGATCCTACCATTCTCGTTCACATTGAGAAACACTTGACACTGCAAATTACCCCATTGACTTTGAGTACTGGGCAGGATTGAGCCCAGTAACAGGAAGATGGTGATATGGTATTTAACCCCTTCCCAAGCAGGCTTCTAGCCGGACTTTGACCCCCTTTCTTCGCAAATTTCCTCTGCTGCCAAAAACTTTGGATTGCTTCTTAGCGGGTCATGAAGCCATTGACTTTCTCACTGGATTCTTGAATCATTTACTTCATGGTTGAAGACAGAGTCAATGTGTCTGGACCTCAGGCTCTTCTGTCCCTCAGGCCTTCTCCTCTCCCCTATGGTCCTGTGCTGGAGAGTTCCTAGCCAGCCTAGCAGCCAGTGCCAAGTTGAGGGTGGCAGCTGAGCTGGCAGAGGCCGGCTTAGGGATGTGTGTGTGAGGAGGAGAGAAGCTGAAGGCAATATTTCTGTAACCTCCCCCCTCATCTCACTATCTGGAGTTCTGTTTTCCTTTCGCTTACGCAGCACACTGCAGTAGAGTGCTATCAGATCAAATGAGAAGGGATTCGCAAGGCAGAGAAAAGCAGCCCACACGCTCAGGAGGTGGGAGAAGAGAAGAGCCGGAGCACAGCTGCTCTGCTTGGCACCCTCTCCCAGACCTGCCGGAAAAAGACTGTGTTTTTGCTCTGTTTGGTTTAGTGTGCTCACCTTCTTTTCCCCTTGGTGCTGCTCACACCAGCAAGAGCTCAGAACCACTGCAGTGTGCTACCGGTCAGTCCCCAAGACCGAATGCAGCATAAACCGAGCAAGTGGGTGGATGCATCTGACACCTTGCAGCCTTTCTATCTGCAGGAGGAGGCTGTGTTGTCTTGTGGCTAATGCACTGACCTAGGACTTACCCGCCTTGGGTTCAAGTCCCAATTCTGTCACGGGGCTGCTAGGTGACCATGGGCAAGACATGACATTGCTCTGTGCCTCGGTTTCCCTGTGTGTAACATGAGAGCTATGGGTGAAAAGCAATGTATGAAAGGGTGGTGGTGGTCTTAGCGTTTTACGATACTTTGGAGCAGTGTTCTAAATTGGTGATGAGCACATGGGGCAAAAAGTGCTGGATTGGGTGGGTAGGATAACATAGGAGTCGCTGATTAACTCCAAAGCAAAAAATGGCTAGAACAAATGACCGGAGTCCTGAAAAGAAAAGCCAGCTCAGGAGGGCACTTGGGGCTAACTGCCTTAGGCCTTTATTTCTTAAGTTAGGAATAAAGATGAACCCCAGGAAGGAGGTGAGTGTATGGGGTGGAGGGGAGGGTCCTAATATACACACCTTTACATAGTATATTTCATCCTGATGCATATACGGGATTCCCTTCGCCCAGCACTGAAATGCAGCTGTCTCTGGTTGCAAAGTGGCAATTGCTTACAAGTGTACAGCTCACCAGTAGCTGAGCAGAGGAAATGGAAAAAAATATAGGGGGAAATGAGCTTGTCTGAAATCCAGAGCTGGCATTTGGCCCAGACCCCACAATCTTACATCGCTACTCTGGTGGTAAGTGCCAGACAATTCTGGTGGCTAGGAGCAGGCAGGAGCTCTGTGCCCTAGCACCACAATACCACTCTGGTTTAGTTGTGAGTCCAAAGGGAAAGCGCCATCTCTTGGACCCGTAGGATCATGTGAGCAGCCAGGGAAGAAGGCTGCATAAAGACCCATGATCTCTGCAGAACAGATTCTACATGCCTGTCTTAGTCCATTTGGGGGGCTTTGTACATGCCACTGCAAAATGCTCCAGTAGTGAATGCAAATGCGTGAAACAACTGTCCAGAGCAGCCACCAATGCCCATTTCCAGGGGCCTTTGGCCCACCAGTCCTTGCTGCAGGGCTAGATATGTGGTCTGTAGCAAGAGATGCCTTAGGCAGGAAAAGAGCCAGAGCCTGGCTGGCTGGCAGGGTGGAAAGAGGCTGTTGAGACTCCATGCGCTCGCTAAGTATTCACAAGCCTGGGGTCTCATCTCTGGCAGGGCTGAGAAGATTTGTCCTTCCTTGTGAGTGAGCTTCTCTCCGCGAGGTTTGTGGGGAGGACAGTCAGCCTGGCTTTCATAGCTCTGCCTTTTCCTAGCCTGTCACTCCAGGACAGGTTGCGGCTCCAAGCATCCAACTGAAATGACTCGTGGGACGTCTCTCTCACTGGGAGGCAGGAGGCTGCCCAGCCAGCCGAAAGGAGCCCCCAGCACAGAGATCGGGCTGCTACTGGGTTTTGCTGCTAATATTTGGATAACACTCATTGACCTGAGACACAGGACTGTCTGCATGTGCTGCACAGAGCGGGGCGAGGAACAGGGGCCTCTAGCTGGGTATTTTCTCACCCAAACCAAAATGCTTTCTCTGAAGCAGACTCTCCAGGAGTGAGGCAGCAGGGCCCAATGGTCAGGGCTGGGATTCAGGAGCCCTGACTCTGCCACTGGCTTGCTGGATGACCATGAGCAAGTCCCTTTGCCCCATACCTCAGTTTCCCTCTCTGTAAAATGGGTGTAGGAGAATGAACATTCCCCTGCCTTTGCTGAGCTCTGGGGGACTGGTGCTAAGAAGCACTGCAAATAGCCATACAGGTACCGGCTGCATGCTCGGCTCTGGCAGCAGACTGAGTGGCCTGATGGACCAGCCAGTACGCCAGGAGTAGCACTGAGCTAGGGTCAGGAGGGACAACAGACATTGCTCCAAAAATCCCCATCACATTACTCTTCCCAGATACTTGATATTTAAGGCCTACGTCCTCTCTGTCAGGGGTCGTCCAGCAATATCCATGGAGCAGCAACACCCCAGTGGCAGGGAAATCGTCCCCAATGGTTTGGAGCCAGAAACCAGGAGCTCCCAAGAACGCCCCCTCCCTCCTTTTCGCTGGGGCTATGGGGAGGCGGTCCCTGTCAGCAATGGGAAGAGTCCATCTTTGTGGAGCTGCAGGGTAGCAGGTCCACTCCGAGTTGTGCTTTCCCAGCTGGAGAAACCAGGCTCAGATGCTGTGGGCCAGGCCTGCCCACTGCTTTTCCCATGGCTGCCTGCTGCAGGCCATCATGGCCAGGGTTAAACGCCAGGGGGACTTGGCCCTGGGGAGCTGCAGAGGCGGCAGAACAGGAATCTAGTCTTACAAAGCTACGAGCTGATGGGGCCCTTAGCCTCACTACTGTCCTCACCATGACACAAGCCCTGGGGCATTTCTAACCCCATCTTCCAAAGCCATCATGACCTTCGAGGGCACGAGTCTCCTTGTGTCTCTTGGGAAACTAGCATCCATACCTCCACGACCACCATGGCTGTCGCAAGCAGCCCTCACGGCAGAAGTCCCTGCGCTGTGATGACGTACCACAGTACCTGGCGTTTGTCACTTCTCCCAGCTGTGCAGTCAATGCGCTTTTAGTGATCCACCGTTCTGTGAACCTTTGATAACTGGCCGATCGCCCTCACCTATGTAAATTCTGGCACCCGTCAGTGGATAAGATGGTCAGCAGAAGCCATGAGCGGATATCTGCAGCAGGATAATATCTCTTGCCCTGCATTTCAGCCTTAAAGAGCACAAAGCACTTCACAAGCTATGGTATAATTATTTATAGAGAGAGAAACACACATCTGGAATTCACCTTCTTCGTCCCCACACATCATGTGATCTGGGCCAGGCACGGGGAGTTGTACACTCGTAGACTCTAAGGTCAGAAGGGACCAATATGATCATCTAATCTGACCTCCCGCACAATGCAGGCCACAAATCCTCACCCGCCCATTCTTGCAATAAGCCTCTAACCTATGACTGAGTTATTAAAGTTCTCAAATCATGATTTAAAGACTTTCAGATACAGAGAATGAACCGGCAAGTGAGCCATTCCCAATACTAGAGAGGAAGGTGAAAAACCCCCAGAGCCCTAACCAATCTGCCCTGGGGGAAAATTCCTTCCCGACTCCAAATATGGCGATCAGTAAACCCTGAGCTGGTGGGCAAGTCACAACAGCCAGTCACCAAGAAAGAATTCTCTGTAATAACCCAGAACCCACCATCTACCCTCCCTTCTTGGGCCACTGGCATATCCACCACCAGTAGCCAAAGGTCAGTCAATTGCCAGCCTCGGCTGTCCCATCACACCATCCCCTCCATAAATGTATCAAGCTCAGTTTTGAAGGCAGTTATGTTTTTTGCCCCCACAGCTCCCCTGGGAAGGCTATTCCAGAACTTTACTCCTCTGATGGTTAGAAACCTGCGTCTAATTTATATCTGTTGTACCCGGTTAAAATGACAGGGGAAATCAGAGGTGCAGGATGCCGTTACTGGCACACAATATGGCCAGGACGTAGGGGTCAGTAGTGATGTGAAAACGTCATGAGATCTTCAGAGGACACAAGTGGTCACTGGTGCCTGGACTGAGAACTTCAGGAGCCTCCAGCAGCCCTGCCCCTTCTCACAGCAGCTTCGGCACAGGCTTGGCTCTGGCTCAGAGAAGAGTGCCACTTGCTGACAACGGCCACAGC
Source organism: Pelusios castaneus (assembly GCA_007922175.1). Classification (NCBI taxonomy): domain Eukaryota; kingdom Metazoa; phylum Chordata; order Testudines; family Pelomedusidae; genus Pelusios; species Pelusios castaneus. The sequence goes on along the minus strand of ML685852.1, from coordinate 5,718,794 downwards.
AGCTCCTGCAGAGCGGCACTGAAGTTGGGGGTTGGTTTGCTCAGATTCAGGGGCTGCTCCGACTTGCACTGCCATCCAGCATCTCTATAGCACGGATGCACTGCTCCTCCCAGTTTGCAAGGGGCCAGCGTGTTTTATGGTACAATGCACCATTCTGCTGGATTCTTATGGCCCCCAAACCAGTTTAAATTGAATTCATCAAGGATGAAAAAGTTCTTCCTGCCAGGAAGGGGAATCACTCGACTGCTGCAACCCCCTCAGAATTGGAGCCACCTGGGATGTGGCTGCAGAGATGTATTTTCACACATGCAGTAGATCTGCTAACGTAAAAGTCAATGCCAGCATCACGGCTCAGGAACACTGTGGGCTGGGACATGCTGGGGAAGATTTTAGCTCCACAGAAGAAATTTGGCAGCTTGGGACAGATATAATCATCCTCCTCCCATATGCTTGATTCTATTTAAAAGGAAATTGTACCCAATTTCTTCCAACCAGCGCACTGACATTTCCAAAGGGAAGCTTAAATACGCTTCCAAGTAGAGTTGGAAATAAATTTGGCATCCTCTGCTGAAACTTCAGCTCAAGCACAACACTGGCAATTTGTGCTTAATGATCACAGGACTGTCTTGTGACTGATGAGCACCTTTCACGCCGAAGGATCCCAAACCTGCAAATATAAAGCGGCTTTCCCAGCAGCTGTAATGCGGCTGCCTCTGGGGTGGAATGCAGCACTTGTGGGGAATGACCAGCAATGCTTCGCAAGAGCAACTGAAGAATGCTGTCTCCTGCTGACGCCGCTGGGTGCGTGTGGGTAATGAGAATGTTGGCGGGATCTGGCTGGGATCCCAGGGCTAACACCCATCCTTGCGACACTCAGTTTTGACACCTCTGCTGAAAGACAGATCTGCATCACAGCACTCCGCCAGGCATTGGTTCAGTCTGGATTCTGCAGGAAGATCACCTCTTACAGAGTCATCAGCGCCATTTCCGCCAGCACCCCTACTCATCCAAATGCTGTGATATTACAGGCAGGCCTTGCCTTGCGGGGTCTTTAAGCACCATGCTTTCAAACAAGTGTCTACTTCCTTTCCCAGGCTGGTGTCCAGTTGTTTGAGGGCCTGATCCGACTCCCTGTGAGACCAAAGAGCAGCTTGCTAGCTAAGAAGACTTGGATCTGGGCTCCACCTGAGTGTTTTCCTTTCCTAATCCTCCCCCTATTTCCCAGTACACTGTCCTCCAGGTCTCAGTGCCAGCCTCAGGCTGATTTTAACCAGTGTGCACTATCTCTCTCACCTCTGCCCTACCGTATGTCAGGGCATAGTCCTCACACGTCTCTTCCTGTGGAGACACCAACCCCACAACCTCCTTCCCTTCTCCTCCAAATGCCGCTTCAGACCCACTGTGCTAAGCAGCCTTTCCCAACAAGGACCCCGGCAGATCCCTCTCCGCTTCGTGCAGCCCAGGATCACATTACAGCTGGGTGCAAGGGGATGGGTATCGCGGTGCCTTGTGCATTCTGGGGGGGCTGGGGGCTGACCCAAAGCACATTGAAGGCTATGGGATGATGCTCAGTTTCCAGCAGCATGCCCCTTCTATGTATCGCTCTTCCGGAGCTCTCCTTGCTCCATTTCACTGGCAATAGAGCTGGTGTGAGCTAGACACGGAGCATCCAACCTATTCTGGCTGCTGTGTACCCAATCGCTGATCGTCTGAGCTGTCTGAGCACCAATAACTTGGCCCCTCCAAACACCAATCCAGGATCAGAGCTGCATTGCACAAAGAACTGTGCAGAGAATTCCCTGCTACAAGCTACCTGTCTACCACCCAGGTCTTGGACACATCAGGACAAACCAGACAAATGGAGGGGGTGGGTAGGGAGGATAATGCACCGCTACACCAAGCAGAAAAGCAGGGGTCCCAGTTCCCCCCTTGCCAAAGCAGTGCCAATGGCTCATCCCTGGATCACCCACCTTTCAAAAATCCAGAGAAAGCCCTGGGCTGCAGCACTGGGAACGAAAAGCTCCTTGGTTTAAGCTCAAGGCTGCCTCACATGCTAGCTTCTCATAAATACAAGCATAGAAAGAAACATGCCACTCCTGCGAGCAGCCCATGAGAATACCAGGGTGGCTCTGCTCTCCAGCCATAATGCACATGCTTGCGTTATCTTCAGCCAACTCTGTTGTACTTAAAGAGAAAGACTAGCAGGATCTTTTCGGGGGACAAGGCAATGTGCCACGTTTATTGTGAGGAAAACACAATTATGTGAATAGCTAATATCTAGTGTACACACACACACAGATGTTCTGCTGTTGATCATGTATAGTTACCAGTCCTGATTGTTGCTTGTGATCATAGCTTGAATTTCTGGCTGGTGTTCGCAGCTCATGGCAGCTACCTGGCCAGGGAAGCTGGGCATGAGGAAGAGCTGGGTCTCTGTCAGGCACACAGCTGGGCACCGACACTCTTGGATGCTGTGCAGAACATTACCCAAAGTCTCACCCATCTTTTATCCATGGATCTTGCTGTGTCACACGGCCTCAGGGGACTGTATGACCAGGAGTCATCCGTTAATGGCAGATGTGACTTTGATCTTGTTCTTGATGGGGCTTTTTGTCCCTTTCTTTCTAGGGTGGATTCTTCTTGCTTTTGCAGGGTTTGATTGCATTGTTCTTCAGCCATTAAGGTGGTGCCGGCCGTTTCTCATCAGGACAGGCTGGAGTTGGAGACGGATCCCGTCACACACACCCTTCATTCACACATCCAGGGCCGTCCCTGCGGGTGGGGGGTGGTCAAACGGGGCGATTGTCCCGACTGCAGCCGGCTTCCCCCACCAGCAGCCCCCGCTTCCAGGGCTGGGCCCGGAGCCGGCTCTCCCCACCAGTGGCCCCCAATTCCGGGGCCAGGCCCAGAGCTGGCTCCCCACACCGGCGGCCCCTGCTTCCAGGGCCAGAGCCGGCTCCCTGCTGGCAGCCTGAGCCTCCCCACCCGAGCTGGCTCCCCTCCAGCATTGGAGAGGAGTGGGGCTCCGCCTAGGCCAGTTGGCCCTGGGCCCCACTCCCCCCACGGGACGGCCCAGCACACATCCAAACTAAGTTAAAAACACATCTAAATGAAGTTTCAGCAAAATTTAGGCTGGGCAACACAAAATGAAGAAAACAATTCAAAATGGAGTTTTGGTTACAATATGGAGTTACAAGTGACTGAGTGAGCATGGTGTTTTTATCAATGAATATTCCATTGTTTGAAGCAATTCTATGGTATAAATTCATCTTTAACGCTACAACTGCACAGTCTGTTTGATTTAAATAAACAGATTCTCCCCAAGGAAGTTACTGTGTGGGGTTCTCCTCTTAGCAGGCTCTTGGCCATGGTTCATCTTTGTTGGGTATTTTACAAGCTTTCCCTTGGCTGGGTGGGACTGGCTAAGGTGGGGAATCAAAATTGTGGCGGTTTCCTGGCATCTGGAAGTTGGCAGTTTCATGTCCCACCCCAAACTGTGCACGCACATGTGTTCATCTCCAGCCCCTTCTCCCAGTGCCCTGCCTGCAGCCAAACCCCATTCATTCCTTTCATATCCGTGCCCCAGATTCCTCTCGCTATGTGAGTTCTTAGGCAGAAACCAGTGAGATCTGATCAGGACAGCCCCCAAAAGGGAAATGCTGTGGGATGTTGCCATCAGGATTCCCTGCCCTGGGAAGTGAGAGATGCAAACACAGCAGTTGTTTGACCCAAGGGGGGTAGGTAAGCTTGTGTATTTTTATCCGTGTTTGCTGGACAAAGCAGGGCGGGGGGCAGTTCTCACACCTCTGGGTGCAAAATTGTCATTGCAGGGCTGGTAGAATCAGGGAGGAATCGGCTTCCGTTGTTCGGGTGCAACAAACACAGTCGTGTTTAAGAACGCGTTCGCTCCTTGTGGCTAGCTCTGCGGAGCAGCTGCTGGGCAACTGGTGATGCTAAACTAGCCTCTGAATTCAGGCATAGCTGTAGCTTCATGTGAGGCTGCAGCCTCCCTTGTTGTCTCCACCCATACGATTGTGGGCACCACTCTGTGGCCATCCCCATCCGAAAAGGCCATGCGGATGTGACCCAATAAACAACCAGCCCTATGCAGGAGTAGGACTGGGTCCAGAGTCATGGGCCCATCTCACACACACATGCAGAGAAATCCTCCTTGATCTCCTTTTCTTGAAGTGGCTCCTTCCTCTTTCCTGTGAGACAGCAGGGTGAGAGACGAAGACACTGGGGTGAGTGCGGAAGGAGAAAGCAGGTTCAACACATATGGAAGGATTAGCACTTTATCTCTGCCTCCTAGCTATACATGTGTTCCGGAGCTGTCTGTGCCATTAGCTGCCTTAGAGATGCCGGAGCGGTGGATTAAATCCAGCGAGCTGTGCAATGAGCCTCATTGCTTGAGTCAGTTTGAAGGATTATCGTGAATTATGAGATCAGAATCAAACTGCAGCCTTGACAGAGCCCAATGTCTCAGAGGGAAAACGCAGTAACTCCGCCATTCCGCAGGTTTACTCTGATCTAATGAGATGCTCAAACAGTGTCATTAGCCCCCCAGCCTTGGGACTGCAAACACCCATGGTTACTGCCTTGTTCTGTTGAGTCAGCTTTGCAGAGTCCTTGTAAACAAGCAGTCACAGATCAGTGGGGGGAGGAAAGCTCTGTGATGAGTCTGCTGTACTATCAAAGGCAAGGAGGACCAGTGAGATGGGGAAATCACTTTCAGTGGTCTCCCTGGCCAGAGGTGTCTGGACTTGCGACTGATTAGATGCATTGATACATGGGCATCACTTCCTGCTGCCCTAAAATATAGCCATCTTGGGGGGGGGGGGGGGAAGGAGCAGCCAGCGAAAGAGTTAGGAGAGCAAAGGAGAACACCGTGACCAATTGAAACTGTAGGGTGAGGCATGAGATTCAGGGAGTCAGACTGCACCAATACAAGACGGAGTTGGGGTAGGGAATCAGGATTAACTTCCTGCCTTCTCTTAGGGTAAGAGGGCTGGGTGTGCTAGTGACCCAGATCTGTGTAATGTCTCTCTAAGATGCTCTGTGCATGCTCTTGTATAACACACCTCACCATGGCCTAATAGACTCTAAGGTCAGAAGGGACCAGTACGATCATCTAGTCTGACCTCCCACACAATGCAGGCCACAGAACCTCACCCACTCACTCCTGTAATAAGCTTCTAACCTATGACTGAGATATTAAAGTCCTCAAATCATGATTTAAAGACTTTAAGGTACAGAGAATCCACCAGCAATTGAGTCATGCCCCATGCTACAGAGGAAGGCAAAAATACCTCCAACTCTTTGCCAATCTGCCCTGGGGGAAAGTTCCTTCCCAATCCCAATATGGCAAGCAGTTAAACCCTGAGTATGTGGGCAGGACTCATCAGTCAGACACACAAGAAATAATTCTCTATAATAACTCAGAATCCACCCCATCAATCATCCCATCGCCATATCTACCACCCGATGCCAAAGATCAGACAAATTCCAGACTAGGCTGTCCCATTAAATTTATTGTTCCAATAAATTTATCAAGTTCAGTTTTGAAACCAACTATGATTTTTGCTCCCACTGCTCCCCTTGGAAAGCTATTCCAGAACTTCACTCCTCTGAGGGATAGAAACCCGCATCTAATTGAAAGCCTCTGGCCCCCTACCTGTAGAGCACCCCATAGCAGATCCAGGTACAGCATGGAAGGAATGTTCCCTTTGATGAAACCAGCACCACTCCCTGCTGCACATTGAGGCTATGTACACACGATCAGATTAAAGCGCAACATGGCAATCGCGCTATAAAAAACACGTGACCTTTATTGCGGGATAGCACATACACACGTCGCTCCTTGTAACGCAACAGAATTCTCTGCAATATCGCGGTGTAGCGCAATGAATTCTGGGCACCTATCCCACAGTTCAATTTTCCCTGAATCGGCGCTTGGAATCATGGGATGAAGGAAAGGAATGCAAAGCGCCCTGGGTAAACTCTCAGTTTCCCGTGGTGCACTGTGTTCCCCTTGCGTCTTCCTCGTTTCCAATAGCAACTCGCGCCTATTTTCAACAGTGCAGTGATGCACCACTTGCGAGCAATCACAACAGTGACAGCATGGATCCTGCTCTGATCTCCACTGTCGCCTTCAACATTCTAAATACATCTCGGCTGGTTGCTCAGTACGCAATGAGCTCCGAATCAGACGAGGACGCTGAGGAGCAGGGGCTGATCGATGCCATACAGAGCAACAGCACCTTGTTCAGCTCCTTCACTGATCACCTGCACACGGTGCAACGCCGTTTCTGGTTGCGAGAGACGAGCACCGAGTGGTGGGATCGCATTGTTATGCAGCTGTGGGATGACGAGCAGTGGGTACAGAACTTTCGAATGCGTAAAGCAACCTTTCTGGAACTGTGTTCAGAGTTGGCCCCTGCCCTGCGACATAAAGACACCAACATGAGGTCAGCCCTAACCGTGGAGAAGCGTGTTGCGATTGCTGTCTGGAAGATGGCGACTCCTGACTGCTACCGGTCAGTTGCAAACCAGTTTGGAGTCGGGAGGTCCACCATCGGATTAGCCCTCTCACAAGTGTGCCGAGCCATCAATCGCATTCTGCTACGGAGGACGGTGACGTTGGGCAATGTTCATGAGATTGTGGATGGCTTTGCCGCCATGGGATTCCCTAACTGCGGGGGAGCCATAGACGGCATACACATCCCTATTTTGGCTCCAGACCATCTCGCGACCGAGTATATCAACAGGAAGGGCTACTTCTCCATGGTGCTGCAAGCACTCGTGGATTACAAGGGGCGTTTTACAGACATCAATGCTGGGTGGTCAGGAAAGGTGCATGATGCCCACATTTTCAGGAACACTGGTCTGTACCGGAAGCTGCAAGGGGGTACCTTCTTCCCAGATCAAAAAATTACTGTGGGGGATGTGGAGATGCCCATAGTCATCCTCGGATACCCAACATACCCACTGATGCCATGGCTCATGAAGCCGTATACCGGGAACCTAGATCGCACGAAGGAGCAGTTCAATTACAGATTGAGCCGCTGCAGAATGACTGTGGAGTGTGCCTTCGGCCATTTAAAAGGGCGCTGGTGATGTTTGTATGGGAGGCTGGACTTGGCGGAGGACAACATCCCTGCTGTGATTGCATCGTGCTGTGTCCTTCATAACATTTGTGAAAGTAGGGGAGAAAAGTTTTCCCTGGGGTGGACTATGGAGGCACAGCGCCTCGAGGAAGCATACGAACAGCCAGCCACTAGGAGTATTACGGGGCCCAAGGAGAAGCTGCTCACATAAGGGAGGCACTCAGGGACCATTTCAATGATGCCCTTCCCTAGTTAACTTCCAGGGCACATCAGGTGCACCTTATGAGATTTTCAATGTGTACAAATAAAGCCACTCTTCAAATTATTTGTCACTGTTTTTATTAAAACCTAAAGGGGGGGGTTACAGGTGGGTGTAGCTGCGGGTCTTTAAAAAGTAGCTCTGGGGGGGACTGGATGTTGCAGTGTACCAGGGGGACGGGTGGCCTTCAAAGAAATTCTTTGAAGCACTACGGGCTGTGGGAGGCAGACACGGCAGAACTGTATGGAGTGGAGCCCGTATATTAATCACCTGGGTCTGCAAAGCAATCATGCTCTTGAGCAGTTCTGTTTGCTCCTTCATCACGTTTATCAGTTCGTCCCTGTGTTTCTGCCTCGTCTGTTGGGATTCCTCTCTCCAGGCTCGATTCTCCCTCATGGATTCCTGTGCTGTTTTCAGCAGCTCCTGAAACATATCCTCCCTGTTCCTTTGAGCACGCCGCCGAATGTTTCTCATGCAGTCAGCTGGGGTAGACACCGGCCTTGTGAAGGTTGAATCTAAAAAAAATAAAAAAATAATAAGGCTGTTGTTAACACATAGCCTAGATAACCAATGTAACCTTCCAGTAGCACATTCCACTGGAAGGTGCAGGGCAGTCAACATCCTATGCTTTGCTGAAGCGGACAAGGTACGTCCTAATAGAAAGCTTACTGGGAGCTAACATTCTGCACAGGGCATGCAGATGGAACCCGATATCTCTCTCCTCAGAGTGCCCCTGCCAGCTAGAATACATATCCTACATGCCACCGGTTGCAAGCCAGGACCGTATGCTGCTGCACTGTGTGCTGCCATGGTTCCCAGGGCTGTGCTTTGCTGCTGGCAAGGCAGAGTATCCATCTTTGGGAGCATAGACACAAACGCTCTCCCTTCTAACCTGAGTAATAGGCTCTGGAGGTACATCGAGGAAACCTTTACTGACCTAAATACAGATGATTTTTTGACAATCACTGCTTGTTTTGATGCACTTCTAATGAATGCAGAGTAAAGAGCGTGCACAGCGGGGACTGAGACAGCAAGGACCCCCACCCTGGACAATGATATTTTAGCAGGAGCCATAGCTGCACGAAAGAGAAACTTACCTGAACCCCTTTTTGCCGCCTCAGAGGACACACTGCAATTCATGTCTTGGGTGGAGGTCTCAGCGGGGGTGCAGAAGAGCTCCTGGCTACATGCTGTTGCGCTTTCCTCCAGGTCATCCTCCATCTCCTCCTCCTCATCGATCATGTCCTCATCCTGCTCGGGTCTGGCATTCACTGGATGGGGGGGGGGGCGATGTGTCCACGGGACTCTTTGCAGTGGTTGTGGGGTCCGCACTGAGGATGGCTTCGATCTCCTTATAGTACCTGCATGTAGCAGGTGCTGATCCCGAACGGCGGTTTGTCTCCTTCGCTCAGTGATAGGTTATTCTTAGCTCCTTCACCTTTGATCTGCACTGCACAGTGTCTCTATCATAACCTCTCTCTGACATGGTCCGAGGAATTATACCATATGTATCATAATTTCGCCTGCTGCCGTGTAGCTGCGCCTGCACAGCGGACTCTCCCCAGATGCTGATCAGGTCTAGCACCTCTGCCGTGCTCCAGAGGGGTGTGCGTCCTCCACGACGGGCTGCCATTGCTACTGAAGATCGGAGCTGCACTCCACTCCACGAGGAAGAGAACAGGAAGTGAAACAGACGAGAAATTCGAAAATCCCGGGAATCTGATCAGGGCGGGGACTGTTTCGTCACGGCCACAGAGCGGGTGGGGGGAAGACCAGAGAGGACGACTTTGGAATGCTGGGACAGTTCCGGAGGCCAATCATTGCGCGGTAAGCGTACACACGAGTCGAAAGGCGCAACAGCTGTTCCGTGTTAACTGCTACCACCCTCGTCGAGGTGGTTTTTGTATTGCGCTCCAACAAGGCAGTTAACGCGCAGCAGCCCTATTGCACGTGTGTACGCCGTTGTTGGGATCGCGCGGTAATGATTGTTAATGCGCGATAAAGTGATCGTGTGTACAAGGCCTGAGTTTTCTTCAGAAGTCTCCTTTCCATACGGTGACTGATCCTAATGCTGCTTAGCTTGCAGTGTCTCAGAGGGTCACAAGTATCGCTGGTATACAGCGCAGACCCACAACCTGCTGGATGTGCAGAAATGGGAGAAAGAATTGTCAGCTCCCTGACTGGCATGTGAGTTGGTATCTTCTTATCCAATCCTATTCCAGAATGAGGGGTGGGCTGGTGCGTCAGGTCGTAGTGCACTGTCTGGTCTCATTCCAGAACCAAGGACGGGCTGGCTCAGGAGTTGCAGAGCCTGCAGTGGGAAATGAGGCACTGCTGCCTTTAGCTATGCTTAAAGCCAGTGCCGGATGGTACCTGCAGCATGTCTCTCAAACCCTGATTCCCCGAGGAGCCCTTAGCAGTTGGATGGTTTGTCATTCACTCACTGTCGCAGGCTCTCGCTGACATTTGACTCTATACTCACTCTCTTGTGCTTTTGTTTTAAAGAAGAGAGAACCAAAAAAAGGCGAGGGTGAAGTCTCCCGAGTTTTATCTCCAAAGATATTTGTTGAAAGCTTCTCCAATTTCCCATGCCCCAGCTGTATGTAGGTTCTATGCACCTATAGGACTTTTCTATCAGGGCTTTGTTCTCTGTGGGTGCATCTACACTTACAAATTAAGTCGACTTAAGCTTGCTTAAAGCATTTGCCCAGACAGAAGGGATCCAGTGAAACAGAGAGTGGCTGGGAATTGAACAGCACTTGCTCTTGACTGAGCATTGAACACGTAGCCCTGTGACTCACAGACAAGGGGTGCATCTACACTTACAAATTAAGTTGACTTAAACTTGCTCAAGTCGACTTAATTTAATCTGCATCTACACTACAATTTCCTTAAGTCGACTTAAGGAAATTTAAAGTCGACTTTATAAAACCTCGTTTAAAGTCAACTTTACTGGCTAAGTCGTCTTTATTAAGTTGACTTAGCCAGTGTGGATGCAGATTAGCCCTAAGTCGACTTTAAGTCTACTTAAAGGGCTCCAGGGCTCCCCCACTACCCTCCCTGCCAGGGTGGCTGGCACAGGCAGAGCCTGGCATGCCGCCCCACAGGGCAGGACCCAGCCCTGCCCACCCCGCTCCTATGCCCTGCCAGTGTCCCTGTCCTGCTCAGCCCCCATTGTACCTGGGTGCCCCCCTGCCACTGTGGACCAGTCCCAGGTCCACCTAGCCCCTAGAAGTCGATTTAGGCATCCAGTGTGGATGCTCTAGGTCAATTTGGCAGGGTCTCCTTTAAGTTGACTTAATTTTTGAGTGTGGACGTGCTAAGTCGACTTATTTGGCCAAGTGTAGACATAGCCAGTGTTTCCTTTTGAGGAGCTGACCTAAGGCAGGCACACATTTACCACGGTGGTGGGCTTTTCCTCATGTGGACGAGTGTTGGTCTTACCAAGTAGATGACGTTACCATTCATAATAGCCACCAGAAAAATGCAGGTCAGCCAAATTGTGTCCGTCCCCTTTGGTTTTCCTGGTTGCTTTTGCACAGCGAGATGTGCATCTGCAAGCCCCAATGGTGCATGCACAAAACAAGCCCACCGCTGCATGGAAAGGAGGCAGGGGGCAGCCAGCTACCCCCTTTGTGCCTGCCTGTTGTTGCAGGTGCAGGGGAGGAGGCTGTAATGGCAGCAGGAAAAGAAGCACGTTGCAGATTCAGGACAGGTTAATAAGGATGACACCCATGCTACATCTACGCCTAGAGCTGGGCAGTGGGGAGCGATTTCCAGTAGCTGTACTCACGCTGGTTCTCATCGAGGTAGCGTGCTGGGCGTACAGCAGGTGCACAAGCAGCAGTGAGCAATGCATGTACTAGCTGTCCTGAGTACAACCCCTCTGACATTTGTGGCTATGTGCCCAGCTGGCTGCCCTGTCCCTGCCTGTGCTACCTCCAGCTGGGCTCCTATTTTTAGCATGCTCGCTCACGTGGAGCTGGGAAGGTGCAATGCAGAGAGGCCTAACAGAGGAGGAGATCGGGGTTGGATAGACACCCAAAGGGGTCAGGCTCCAAATAAAGACAGGCCTATCATACGTTCCCACGCCATGGGCCAGGGTGAAGGTGTGTTCCTTAATGCATCAGTGAAGCCGGTTGGCCTGAGTCCACTGCTGCCCTATATCTCCAGGCCTGGTTGCTTCTGCAGAGGACTTCTCTAGAGGCAAGCATGATGAAAAGCCAATAAAGGAGCCTGTTAACTTCAGTGGGCTTTGGACTAGCCTCTGTCTGCACCACAGTGGTGTAAATCCAGCAGCCCCAAGGAGCTACTGCTGGCCCGTTCCCTTCCCTGGTGAGACCCAACTCCTGGGACCGGACGTTAGTAGTTCTGCCGCCACCAGAGAATGATACCAACCCACAGTCGTTCATCATTTGAAAATGCAGCAGCGGCTGCCCTCTGGGTTATTTCGGATAACTGCTAGATGTGCTCCCTAATGCATACAAAAGCCGTGTCGTGGGGCTGACTCATGGGTGCTGAGCTGTCTGCACTGTTCTCTTATTGACGGCTGGGCTTGGCACACTGGGATGTGATACCAGAGTTCACTGCATTACTGGGCAGTGGCCCCGGGGGCTGGGCCATACATACAAGTTTACTGTAGGATTGCTGAAGTTCACCCAAGTTTAGTATTATTGGTTCGTTTGTAAGCTGTGCAAATGTGTATACTGCTCTGCTATTGTGGGGCTGCCAGGAGAGCTGGGCTGCAGACCCATGCCTGCTATTACAGGGTTATTCGTATGTTGGCTGCAGCGTTTGCTGATTCCTTAATTAAATCAAAGATTGCTGTTACACTGGGCTTGGTTAAAAACAACGAGACCTGGAGGTGACGAATGACAAAGACTTTTACTAACAGAGCAAGAAAAAGTCCTGGGTCAGATTTTGGCTCATCAAGCTTGATGATTTCCTTTGAAGAATCTAATTGACATTATACATGGGTATTCCCAAACCACATGGAGAACCATGCCAACCAATTATACACCCATTTTAAAAAGTCTGCCTTCATTCAGTCTAGTTTATAGGCACTTAAACTGGCCTGGAATAAATGCTTAGAGCAGGTCCAATTTTAATTTAGCACTTACAAAAAATAAAAAGCAGCAGCCAACTGGCACCCCACCTTTAGTTCTTATATCCCCTTCAGGTACTGACTAAAGTTGGGCGAGATTGATCTGGGGGCATTGTGAATTTAGCACAGAAAGAGTTAAAATCTCTAGGAAAGTGGTGCTGTATTGAGTTGCAGCCATTACCCAGCGTCAGCCCAGCCATTGGGCTGGACAATAAGTGCTTTAAGTAGAAAAAGTTGCTGAATCATAAACCCAGAGGTGTCAGAGAATTGCCCAAAGAAACCCAAACACATTCATGACCTTTTTCATTCACTGCTTTACTGCAACAGATCCATCCAGATTAAATGAAGAGTGAAGATTTCCCTGGTAATGCTTTGTTGCTGTTGGTGTTCTTTTATCAGGCTATAAACTGTCTGCTTTAGCAAAGGGTTCAAGCTCTTTTATTCCCTGTGTCCCTGAATGGTGTCGCCGTCAGGCAGCTGTTTCAAAATTCACATAATACTTGGTACTTCCATGGCATATTTCATCCAGGACTTTCAAAGAGCTGTATAGATATGAGTGAATTCAGCTTTCCAGCTCTCCTGTGAAGGAGCTCAGTATTACCATCCCCATTTTGCAGGTGGGGAAACTGAGGCACAGTGAGGTGAGATGACTTGCCCAATGTTGCCCAGCAAGTCCATGGCACATCCCGGGATAGAACATGGATGTCCTGAGTCTCCTACATCCGTGCTAGCCACAGAACTTTCTTTTGCACCTTGCTGTAGCTTGTCACTGAGCTATCATCATGGGAAGCAACGAATCTCGGTATTAACATAGAGCATCAGGGCTCTCAGTCTGCACTTCAGTAGCACCATCCATGGAAAGATGTCAAGGCGCCTTACTAATGTGATATCCCGCCATCTTACTATGCTGCTGTGAACTAGAGTTGAGGGCCCCATCACAGGATCCCGCCGTGAGCATCCGAGTCTCTTAGCGGAAGGCATAGAGGGAATCAATACAGGAGGCCAGAGTGTGAAAGCTTAGCCTGCAGATGGAGAATTTCTGGTTCAGAATGGTTTCCTTGGCATCAGACACTGAAACACTGGGCCCAATTCTGCTCTGTTACGCTGGTATCAGTTCAGAGTAGCCCATTTTAAATGAGGGCAGCATCTGGCACAGTGTTTGTGTTTCTGGGCAGGGTGAGGCTGCCCCCAAAGAGTTTGAGATTAAACCTCCTTCCCGATGAAAGCACAAACGAATGTCCATGGATTTTCCCAGGTCTCACCCAGGCCAAGTGTTGTGAGGGAACAGATGCCTCATTTCAGACTTCGGTATCTTCTCAAGCAAAGACGGCGCTGTGGATCACAGTGACTGTGTCCATGTGCAGGCTGGATGGGCCTCCCTCAGTGAGGCAGTCGGATCTGCTCCTTATGGCGATTATTAACTTCCTTACATAAAAGAGATGGGAAAACTAAACCCAGGACAGGAGCGCCTTGCGGGAAAAAAGCCTCTGGTCTTGGTTAATTTGAAAAGGCCGTGAACAAATGGGTGACAGATGTAGTGTTGCCATGACAACCCCCACAGCTGGCTAGAAAGGAATTCAAAGGCAACCCACTTCAATGAAGTGTCAGCATGTTTGCTTTAATATAGTGTCATTACAAATGCACATGAAAATGTTCTGATCCAAATGGCTTCTCGTTTTGGAGATAAAGTTTCTGGATTATTCTTCGTGCATTAGTTTTTCTTCCACCGGATCTGTGGTTTCCTTCTGTTTGCTGCCCTGGTCATTTCCCCTCTATTTAGGGTCATGAATTTTAATGGTGAGATCCCTTCTGTATGTTCTTGAAAGGGTTCGGCCGGAGGAGAATACAGTCTGTCAAGCTGGGACATGGGGCTCTGTGTGTTTGGTAAACTGGTGCTTTGCAAAGAATGCTCTGGGCCCTGCTCCAAGTAAATTAGCCTCATTGGGGATAAAAGAATTAATGGCAGGTTTAAGTGAGCACCGTCTTACAAACGCTGTGATTTACAAAATGGACAAGTCTTGTATTAAGGACTTGAGTTAGAGCTCAAATACCCTGTTGTGAATCCAGAGTAACTAATTTCACATGAATGGGGTGGGGAATGTACTCTGGATTTACACCACCAGCAGAATCTGGCCCATTCTCTTTACCTTTGACACTTAATTGTTAAAGGGACATTGTCCATGTAAAAAAAAATCACCTTTCTGTCTGAAAATCTTTCATCTGTTGTTGCTGTTAAATGAAAACTCAAGAATCACATATCTAAAAGGGCTTAACGGAACATGCATTCTCTTTCTTTTTTTCAGTGGTCTTCCTTTGTGCATTTGACACTTTAGTGAGTCAGCTTCAGTGTGTCTTGCAAATAGCTGGTGTGGTTTGTGTGGGATTTTTACAGGACAGCAGGGGATAGAAACACACACACACACACGCCCATATGTCACTATAACTAACATGACCGGGGGACTCAGGTCTCTGACCAGAAACAACTTTCAATTTCTTTTCTTTTTTCTTTTTCTTTTCTTTTTTTTAAAAAAATTGACTACATTTCTCTCTGCTGATGTCTCTTCCAAGATCTTGGGAGAAACCTTTTATTGAGGCTTGACATGTTGCTCCAGGAACAGCCACACCTGGCCATGTTCAGTCTGATCTCTGTCCAAAGGAGTTTAATATTGGCCGAGTCAGATGTCTGTGCACATGAGAACTTTGGTCCTTTCAGGCTGTTATTTTCCGAGGAGAGAAGGGAGTTACACGCCCAAGCAGCGTTGAAATCCAGTGTGATTTCGGTGTCTAACTCCTTTAGGATCCTTTGAAAATCCCAAGTTTCTGGCAATGCAAGTGGGAGGCTCCAAACTAAGGAGACATCAGAGGAGGGCTTGAAGCCCAGAAACATAAACAACTGAGACTTGTTCGCCTGTCTCTGGCCGGTTGTCATTGTCGATGGCTGAATTCACCAGCTGGGAGGAGCGGAGTGCTGGCTGAGCCTGCCACAATCTTGCCCTGCCACTGTGACCCAGTGGCTGGACCCATTTCCCTGCACTTGTCCTTCCCTAAGTCTAGCTGATCAGGCTCTGAACATGGCTGAGGACTGGGCCATAATTCCGCTATCTCCTCAGCCCTCCAGTAAAAGTCTCCTGTCATCTGAGCTAAACTCTTCATTCTCTCCACTCCAGCATGATCATGCCTTGCCTTGCTGATGGTGCCTAAATAACTCTTTCCCCTTCTTCATATGATTGCCCTTTAGATATTTATATAGTCTTATCCAGTACCCCCTTAGGCATATTTTTCTAGGCTATACAAATTAAATTCCCTTAGTCTCTCCTCGTAAATCATCCTCTCTAGGCCTTGCATCATTTCAGCTGCTCTTCTTTTTCCTGACTGTGTGATGTCTATTTTTTTGCTGTAAGATTGCAAGCTGAAAACCACATTGAGTATTCTAGGCACGTGCCTACAATCACTGTATAAAAACGGCATTATAACCCATCTCGTCCTTCTGTACACATGCTTCCAGATCAGTGCAGCCTTTCAGGAGGCCAGCATCGGACTGTGAACTCGTCACTGCTTTCTCATCCATCTCTTTGGATGCTTTGTAAATAAAGGACCATTCCCTCCCTCCTTTGGCCTGCCTCCACACTGTACATTATCCTTCCTGAACTATAGGAGCTCAGGATCAGTCCTTTGCAGGGTGCAGTGAGAATAACCAAGGCAATCCATTATGGCTGTGGGAGTTTTCCATTTCTTGGCACTCACATATGCTCTTTCATATGACAATTGTTTGTGTGTGAGAGGCCAGGCTGCAGTCTGTGGCTGGGGAGCGATATCATCCCGGATATGCAGACAGACTTTGGACTGATTGCTGTGCTCGGTCCACGGGTGGGCGGAAGACGTAGGGAGCATCTTCCTCTGCCACCTTCAGCACAGCACACTGGTATGGGAACAGGGCAGAATACAGAACTAATTCCCCCTTGAGAGGTAGGCAGAGGCCTGACTCACTTGCCCTCGTACTGCTCCACAGCCCCACGAATGCAGTTGATGATCTCCGGTGCACAGTGCCATCAGCAGCCGACTTTCTGGGGGGGTGCACAGAAGAAATAAGGGTGGCCGTGGAGCACATTGGCCCCTGAATCATCCTATTGTGGACAAAGAGGATGGCGCTGGGCTACTGTGCTTTGCTCCAGCTGTAGCAATCTCCTGAGGATTTTATGGGGAATGGATTGTATGAGAGCACTGTGGTTTGGTGGCCAGGGATGGTCATTAGAATGAAGCCACCTGTCCTCTCTCTCCTCGTCCTTGAGCGCATCACTTAGCTGTGACTGTGGTAGAGAAAACCGTCAAGCCATGACCCAAAAGTAACCAATGTAGCAGGGTCTGCCTGAGTTTTCAGAAAGCCTGAAACGAAAGCTCTGCAGTCTAAACTGCTCAGAATTCCAATGTCAGTGATTTCCATTAAATGGCAACGTGGTTCAGCAAAGCAGAAAATAAGGAGCGAAGGATTGTGTTATGAAAGTCTACTCATGTGTTTTCCAAAGGATGGGATGCCCTGTCTTGGAGTAAGGGGTAGAGCCCTGCAAGTCAGAGGACATCCACTTTGTACCTGTGGATATCCATGGGCCATTTTTGCAGATCACAGATGGATGCGGATCCAAATTTTGTACCTGTGCAGGGCTTTAGTGGGGTGGTGGGGGGGTGGAATTGGAGGATTAGCTGAGGGGGCCATGGAAGGTGTTTAAATTAAGATATCAGTCTTTAGTAACACGTAGCAGGGCTGGCTGAAAGGGGTGAGTGTACGGGACTCCTTTCTAAAGGGCGAGGGACTGGTAAATATTCAGGAAAGGCTTCTTTAAAGAATTCCCATGGGTGAGATTATACAATGAAAGGCCGATGGAAACTGATTTGTCCTGAGATTGTAAATGAACCAGTTACTAAAAATAACTGTAATGAAAATACATGTTCTGTCTGTCTTAGACTTCTGTATGCCACCCACTGCTGGAGGAGGTGCTGAGAGACTGGCTGTGCTAGCGGATTGAATCGTATTGGGTGGAAAGTTTGTTCACAATGAATCTTAATCTCTGTAATGTTATGTGGCACGAGTGAAGGGAATCTCACTGTTGGTTGTTTTCCTAGCCTGTACGACCAGTAACAATAATCGAACAGAGACTAGACAGACACTTTGAGCAGCTACATTTTGTTTTATTCATTTTTCCTGCATAAAATTAAATCTAGCCCCAGCAAGCCCTGCTGGTTTAAAGCTAACTTTATCATTCAAGCTAATAATACAGGACTATGGTCCTATAGGATGGGCTGGCTGGAATATATCCACCTTCCTAAACCACAAAGGGACACATGCAAACTTCACATAGAGTGATGCATCTGCCAGTCTCCCCTCACGCCTGAGGGCCCAAAGAAGATGCCGTTGACAGAGGTTTGTTACACCTTTGGAATTTGATCATGAAGAATGGTTTCTGTCATCCATTCTGCTACTCTATAAGCTATTGTGAATCTCGCACTCTGGGGCAGTGGTTCTCAACTAGGGGGATGTGCTTACCCCCCCTTGGGGTAAGCAAAGATCTTCCGGGGGCACATCAACTCATCTAGGTATTTGCCGAGTTTTACAACAGACTACATAAAAAGCACAAGCAAAGTCAGTACAAACTGCAATGAGTTGTTTATACTGCTCCGTAGACTACATACTGAAATGTAAGTACAATAGTTATGTTCCAATTGACTTATTTTATAATTATATGGTAAAAATAAGAAAGTAAGCAAATTATCAGTAGTAGTGTGATGTGACATTTGTATTTTTAAGTCTGATTTTGTAAGCAAGTAGTTTTTAAGTGAGGTGGAACTTGGGGTATGTGAGATAAATCAGGCTCCTCAAAGAGGCACAGATCTCTGGAAAGGCTGAGAGCTACTGCTCTAGGCCACTATAGCATATGGGTCTCATGTCCGTGTATGTATAGCGGCGTGGGCAAGGAAAACCACAGAGCAGCGCTCACACACACACACACACACACACACACACACACACGCTACTGTTTCTGAAGTGTGGCCTCTTTTTTTTTAGTTTGCACTGCAGAGAGGCTGCATTGGGAAATCCTTTAGGGACCTGTCCAAAGTGCTGAAACAGTTTCTGATGACTGGTGAGGAGCTGTCTGCAGTCCTGCAGAGCTGAGGCAGATGCTGGACTGAAGAGGAGGACACTTACAAGAGCAAATACTACAAGCTCTTATCCCAGGCTGTTGGATTTGAAATTGTCACATTGACACTGAGCCGTATGATTGACGGTGTTTATTCTGTAGACGTTTCGCCTGTGAAGTGACCAACAAACTTCTTTATTGACTTTTATTGTTGTTTGTTGTTCATGTAGTACAGGGGTCAGCAACCCAAAAGATCAGAAGAGCCATTTTAAAAAGATTCCTACAATATCCAAGTGTTTTGAGAGCCACGATGGGTGTAGCCTCTTGGTGGGGGAGCTGGGAGCTGGGCCAGGGTGCCTGCTGCAGGGTCCCCTGGCTGGGAGGGGGAACCTGGAACCAGAAGCAGGCCTCCAACAAGGTCCACCCAGTGGTAGGGGACTCCGGAGCCAGGAGCCAGCCACCCACAGGTTCCCCTAGTGGCAGGGGATGAGCCTGGAGCTGCAAAGGGGCAGCCAAAGAGCTGCATGTGACTCTAGACTGCAGGTTGCAGACCCCTGGTATAGCAACTAAGAACCCCAGCCATGTACCAGGACTCCAGTGTGCTAGGTGCTGTGCAAACACCAAGCAGAGACACTCCCTGCCCACAAAGAGCTTACGAACAGAGAGTTCCCTGCCATGTGGAATAATTAATGCTTCTGATGCCTCCCTCCCCTCTTGTGTCCTTCAATTTGCTATCACCTTTGAATGCCTCTAATATTCACCAGGAGGTTTCATCTACTGCTTGAATCAAGGAACTAGTTCAAGGAATCCTGGGTCACCAGCCCCTGCCACTGCCACCCTTATGACCTCAGTCAGCTCCCTTAACATCTCATGTGCCTCCTTTGCTCCCCTGCGACCCCAGGCCACTTGCCTCAGAAGAGGTTGGCTGGATGTCATGAATTCATGCCTGCAACCTGCATTGCACAGCTGTGTAGCTTGGTCAGGTTTGTGCTGATGACCTTTCTAAGAATCATGACTCTAATGATGGAGGCAGAAGGTTTTCAAAAATAGGAGCCAAAAATGAGGCCCTGAATCTATAATTGGGCATCTGCCTGGCTTCCCAAAATGCTGCTTCCCAAGATTACAGCTCCCACCAAAGTCAAGAAGCCTCAGCCACGACACAGCTTCCCATCACCCTCTCTGTTTGCATGCCAGGGCTTCGGAGGGATTTGTACCGCAAGTCATCAGCAATCAGTGGTACTGCATGCATATGATCAGTGCACGCAGGGGGAGCAGTGGGTGAGTTTGCAACACATCCATCCCATAAGAGGAGTTTGGCTATCACGTTTCCCCCCCCCCCCCCCCGTTTTCCCTCAGTACTCACAGCCCTTCCCTCTCTGCTTCACAAGCACCTCACCCAGCCTTAGAAAATGTGGTTCATATTCATTGAAGGAACATCTTACAGCAAGGCAGGCTGTCTTGTGTATTCACTGCAGCTTCTTGACAGCTGGAGTGCTAAGGTCTGAGTCTGGTGGTCGGGTTTGGTGTGCGGGTGCTGGGGGGCCTGGGTAGCCTGTGATGTACCGGATCTGGTGGGCCCCTGCTTTAGCCCCTGTCCTGGGAAAGGATTGTGGCTGTGCCGCAGGAAAACATTGAAGCACAGGTTGAATTTTCAGCTTATTTTGACTTCAGTGGCATCTCAGGACAGGTTGAAGTGCTCTGTTGAACCAGGGAAGATCCTAGTGGAATTATGAGACCAGTCAGCTGTGGCTGCTGTCAGTGCATGGTGCTGCACGTGACAACTTCTGGCTCCTACTGCAGGCTGCACCAGGACCTGCCGTGTCACTTCTCCTCTCCTCATCTGTAAAACAGGGACCACAGCACTCACCTGCCTCTCACGCATGTGTCCATAGGGGTGTTTGAACGCCGCAGACAGACACTGCTAGAGAGAGGTGACATATTAATGAACATAGCAGGACTGTCTCTTTGTGATATGTTTATACAGGGCCTGCCACACGGGATCCTGGGGTGGTACCATAAGATAACGTACTAATAGTAATCGAATGATTTCCTCCAACTTTTCTTTTTATTTGTCCTGTCCAGAATTTATACTTTAAAAAAATATATTGATGGCATTGTCTCCTTTTAGGTCACATCAGGAAAAACACCCTCCATAGCTGCTATGCCTTAATGCTTATCTGCCATCCACTAGTTATTAGGTCACATCTTATTGGACATATTTTCCTGGTGGCTCTTTTTAAAATTCAGTTGTATGAAGTGCGTGGGGGCAGTGAGGAGTTGACCCCTGAGAAGCCAAGAGTGACTGCACAACCCTTCTTCAGAAGTCGGAGGGGGAGGGGCTGGGGAGAGATTAATCTTGAAGCAAAAAAAGTTGTCATTTGCATTGACAAGGCTGGCCGAAAAAGGAACTCAGTAGAACACTCGAAACGCAGCTGCTGAGCGGAAGAAAGAATATCCAAGTAGCACACGTAGGCTGAGGAATATTTGGGTTATGGGAAGATGAGACTCCCAAATAGTAAGAGAGGTAGCTGACACATTTTAAAACTCATTGGGCTGTTTCTGATCTCTGACACTGGGGTAATTCCACTGACTTCAATGAAGATACTGCAGATTTACACCAGAGTGAGATTTGAATCCAGCACATTGGTTTTCGTGCTGCTGACTGAGCTGTGGGATTTGCAACACAGCCTGCCTGGGTACTTACTTGGAAGTTTCTGCTCCGTGGCCGGGAATGGAGGTTTTTTTTTTTTTTTTTAAAGCTCTTGCAAAGCCCACGGCATCAACAGGAAATGTACATTATGAGAGCAATTGGGTTGAAGGTCAATGGAGCTCAGTTCCTCGCTGCGCTGATGCAGCTGAGGCAAGCGGAGAATAATCGGCCAGCCTGGGCTCTCTGCGGAGTGCATCTGGACAAGTACAACATCAGCAGAAATTCTGCCTGAAGGGAAACATCCCAGAGCAGGACAATTGCTCTCCAGCACTTTCAGTAGCATGATTTCCCTTTCCCTCGACTTCAGTCAGACAGAAGGGAGTTCACGAAAGGAGGGGAGAAGACTTTGCTAGGTGAGAGAGAGAGAACAGATTTTCTGCAAGACTGGCAAAGGATAATTAGGAGTTTAGTTGCTATAATCTGATCTCCTTCCCCGCTCCCCATCTGTACAATCCCGGCAAATGAACATCTCCCTGCTCCCTGCAGCATTCTGGCTCTCTGGCAGGGGCATGCCTCGCACGCCTCTGTGCAATGGGCTCTAGCCCTTTGCCAGAAGGAGTGTGGGACAGGGTCTCTGCCTCTCTGCTGTGCCAGGAATCATCGGCAAGGGCAGAGAAGGGGGAATTGGGCAAGTTAGGGGAGAAGTGACCACGACTGCGCAGGGGGCTGGCAAGAAGTGCATCTTCCTCCCTCCAGATGCACGGAGGGGTCTGTGTTATCTTACCCACTACAGAGGGGATTTGCCTTTAGCAGGGGGCCCAGGGAGTCCTGGGCAGCAAGTTCTGTCACGGACCAACGTGATCATCCAGTCAGAGCCATATAGCACTACAGAACAACATAGTTCCTGCTTGAACTAAGGCCTCTCTTTCAAGAAAAAAACAAGCCTTGATTTTGAAAATTGCAGATGTCGGAGAATCTACCATGACACTTGTGTTAATTACATTCCCTATTCAAAACTCACATATTTCCTGTCTGAATTTGTCTAGTTTAGTCTTCCAGCCCTTGGCTCATGTTGGACCATAACTAAAGCAAAGAGTTTGTTATCAAATAGTTGTTCCCTGTGTAGATATTTACAGACTGTGATTGGCACCCCTTAATCTTCTCTTTGTTAAGATAAATAGATTAAGTAGTTTGAGTGAATGATGGGAAATGCTTTGTTTTCCTTCTGCGAAAGGTGATATATCAGTATGAATTTTAACAACACTGAATTCTTTGTATACCCCAATCTCATTTGGCCTGATTAGCCCTGGCCCTGGGAATTCCTGGGCACCTTCTTTGTTCCGTTGCTTTCTGTTTTGTCTCAGCATATACCAGCACATATTCTCAGGATCACATATTCAAATCTTTTGCCAATCAATGGAAAGTTGCCCCAAGACACCTGATCTAACAGCCCGCCTCTCTCTCTCTCTCTCTCTCTCTCTCTCTCTCTCTTTCTCATGCATCCATTTAGTTGGCTTTCTCCATTTTTCATGTGCCATTTGCCATGCTAAAATTGATGCCACAACAGCAGCACTGATGCATTTACATTCAAAGATAGAAAAATCAATTATTTAAAAGGCTTTGGCTGAATTAATTTGTGAGCGAGGAGCTAAATTCAGAGAGGTTTAAGGCGTCTTTAAGAAAGCCGGGAATGGAAGAGCAAGAGGAAAACATTTCTGCACTAAGTAACTTAATGCTGGTGTCATGCATTTGTTTATTTACTTCACATTGCAAAAGTTGGCCTGGCCAGGCCTACAGGGCCGTGCACAATTTAATTGAAAACACATGCAATTTTCACATGACACCAGTGTCCTTAGCTTGATCCTTTTCATCCTACCCACACCAAAACTTTCCCATTGCTCTCCCCCATCCACCCCCTCCACCACAGAAATGCTCAGAAGATAGGTAGGTTTTCCAGCTCTGGGTCTCAATCTTGCTGTGATCACCATGTATAGATCCTGCAAGAGGGCTGATCCAGCAAAGCATTTAATTACTGAAATAGTACCACTGGCATCCGTCTTCCAGTGTTTTGCTAGCTCGTGGCCAGAGGGCTCAGCACTTTGCAGGACTGAGCTCATCTAGGCCCACTTGACCTCAGCTGGATTCTGCGTGGATCAGAGCCATAGACAGGCTTTGTGATTAGGCCCAGTTCCCAGCCCATTTCAAATCAATAATAACCTCCCGTTGACTTTCGCGAGGATTGTAGCGATTTCAGTTGTTGCTCTGTGAGGGCTGTTGCTGCGGCCAGTGCAGGCGTGTGGTAAAGCAGCAGCACAAGCAATTCAGACCACACGTATTCCCGCACCCTCCCAAGGAGGTTAAGTGGTGTGATTACTCACTCTCATAACAAAATGTCAATCATCATCTTCAAGAGCTAAAAAGCCCTCCTGTCCCCTGCAGCATCTCTGGACTATAACTGGAGCACCTTTTGGTAAGGGTGGGTGTGCTAAGGTACTGTTATCAGACACAAAAACTGGAGGACTCACTGGCGACTCTAAGAAGACCAAAAGGAGGCAGGTCATCCAAGGGTAATGCTGATGGTACTGGCCAGTAAAGTACTGTATACTTCGGAGATACCAACTATTCTACACTGAAGCCAATTACATTTTACAAGCATCAAAAATTGAATCTTTAATGTTCTTTGCGTCTCAGGAATCTCTGATAAATATTTTATTTTCCTCCAAGCAAAGATGGTTTGGAATATTTAAAGAGAACACCAGCTCCTCTGTTCTGTTCAAACCCAAGTTGGGTCCATCTCTTTTCAGCACTGGGCCCTCACTCTCTTGCACTGCCAGCCAGCGTGGCTCTCTGCTCAGCGTGCCTTAATGCACAATGTGTAATGCAGCAACATTTGCAAAGGGAGAAGACAAAGGTGGAGGAGAGGTCCTACATGAAAGCAATTGCTATTCCATTGGTCATTTGGACAGCGTGTTTCCACCATTGATGCCGGGCTGTGTTTAGTGCTCCTCTCAGTCAGTGGAAGCCAGAAAGCAGGTTTTGATAATCCCATGCTGATCCGTCTTAATGGAAAACCAGTGGCAATTAGACGTTCAATAGGTGGAAGTTTAGATTGGGGGGAACCTTTGTTGCTTGCTAAAGCAGGGGAGAATTTTCAGTGGTTTTACAGCCCTCTGCATCTGACCTGGGAAACAGGGAGTGATAGATCTGGGAAGATAAATAGAGAGGAAATGGATTTTAGAAAGTAGGACAAGTCATGATTCCACAGTGCGTCTTAGCTCAGTGAACCTTTGCCATGTTATAATGGCTTTACTATGAAGCAAAATGGTCATGCAGCAGAATAATATTACAGTAAAATCTCAGCACAGTCTGGAAAAGTCTACATTGGGCACGAGGTAATTCTGATAGCATAACAATGTCTCTATAGCCAGTAAAGCAGATACAAACAAGGAGTCCTGTGGCATCTTAAAGCCTAAGAAGTTTATTCAGGTATAAGTGTTCATGGTTTAGAATCTCTGAGGTCCTGGGTCCTAACCCATGAAGGCTATGCCCTAATAAATTTGTTAGGTGCTCCAGGACTCCTTGTTTGTTTGGCTGAAACAGACTAATATGGATACCCCTCTGGAACTTTAGACCAACAGTCTTTGCATTAGCTGAGATTAGATCAGGAGGAGGCCAGTAGAAACAATCTGGAACCTCAGTCTTTTTCATATAGAATAGTTCAAACTGCAAGTGCTCTTTAATATTCCAGAGCCCTGTGATTTTGGGGGGGCACCACCTTGAGCCAGCCTCTGATAGCCTTTGTAGAACTTCACCTCTTCCAAAAAGCACCTCCCTGCATGGTGCCTGTGGAGTAAGGGACTATTAAACTGGAGTAAGACTATTTGAATCTCGCCCATCCCTTTAGAAAACAAATTTGAAGTAAATGCACTGAAAGTCATTGGCTTGACAGCCTTAAAGAATGAAGTCAGCCAAATACAGGACAGGTTAGATGCCTGGGTAGAAGCAGAGTCACTTTTCATCCCATCAAAGTGCCTTAGCCTCAACCTGGGGGGATCACCTCTAAGGAAAAATGCTGGGTTCAGGTTCTATCACCCATTTATTCCATGGCCTGTTTTCTGGGACTGCCAACAAGGGGGCTAATCAGTGGCAGTGGGGACTGGTGGGTTTTGGTGCTGGCTCCTGCCCCCTTAGAACTGGGCAGACCTCAGAAGGGAGTAGCCTAAAGCCATCGCCACATTGGGCTAGATTTTGGCTGCTGACCTAGGGACGAAAGACTCCATAACTAACCATCCCCAAACAAGGGGGCGTTTTTTAATTGCAGGCAGATTGACTGGTCAAAAGCCCTCATGTAAGCAGGGACATAAAGGTATTCACACACCCCCTCCTCCCCGTTTTTTCAACAAAGCTAGAGACGATCACGTGAGGCTGAGCCATTCACTGTCTTTTGCATGATGGGGCTGGGTCTTGCTGGGATTGGGCTGGAGCGTCCCTCAAAGATGACTCTCTCCAGGTTTGTGACGTGGCCTTCTGATGCTGGATAGACTGCCAGAGTATAACCAGGGGCCATTTTAATAAGCAAAGAGTGGTGGAAGTAATGAAGTTAATTATTTAAATACATGGTTAGTGCCAGGCAGGTAGTGCAACGTGAATGTCAAGCGGTTGTGTAAACCGTGCGGTTTCAGATCACTCTAATTGTTAGATTAGAGCGTCTGAGTTGGCATTATGCTTTGTGTATTGTTAAGGATTTTTTCTAGTAACTTATTTTTTGGCAATCTAGGATAGCGCTTGTGAAAAGCACCGCGCTGACTTGGAGGAGTCATTCAATATCCTTATTAAAGAGTCAGGGTACCGGCACAATAATAACGCTTGGTGCATGGAGAGTACCTTTCATCTCACAAGTTCAAGTCACTTTACAAGTGCTAATGAATTAAGACCCACAACAGCCCTGTGTGTGGAGCCAAGCAAATATTATTCACCTGGAACCTCAATACAGCTGTTAGAGTAATAACCGTTGGGTTAATTTTGCTGCTTCTTCTGGCCAGGGAATACCTCTGAGCTGATTGCGGTTTCCTTTGATTTAGCCAGTGTTGAAGGTCAATATTTTTCATGCAGGGGGAATGGCGAAGGGCTCTCTGAGTGTATTTGATAGTCAAGCTGTGTTTGGGTTAGATAAGGCATGTGGCATTGTTTCAGATCCCTGATGAGGGCTCTGATTCAGCAAAGCACTTAGGCACAGAGTTATTTTGGCACCTAATTTCCACTGAAATCCTAGTCAGGTGCTTAGACATTTTTGTAGCTCTGGGCCTTAGACTCAGACCCAAAGTATGGAGCTCCTCGATCCCCATCCTGCAAACCGCTTAAGCACGTGTTTAATTTTAAATACACGAGTAGTGCCGCGACTCTCAGTAGGACGACGTACATGCCTAAAAATGTATGTGCTTAAGAGCACTTCTGGGTGTAGGCCATGATGTGCATTGCAAGCTTTAGCCCTAAAGCCTGTGTTCATTTCAACCATTTCAGCAGTCCCAATTTATGCCAAAGGGCTTATTCACATGCTTAAAGTTAAGTGTGTGCTTAAATGCGTTGTTAAATCGCTGTGTGTCCACAATTGCTTCTGGTGTCATCGCTCACTGAGAGATAATATTTGCTTTCCTTGAAGACTGGCACCTACTTTGGAAATTCACTCTCAAGGAACGCTCGTGCCCTGACTCAAAGTCAGCTGCACAAATGTCTGTGGAAAGCAAAGAAAACGGGCAGAAGAACAACTGGAGCAAAATGGCAAATTTTTTACAGTGCAAAGGAGCATAAAATTGCCTGCCTGTCTCAGACACCATGTTTATCTAGCTTAATATCCTGACTCTGATTGGCTATGTCTACACTTGCACTTTTAAGACGACTTTAACTAAGTCTTAGTTAAGTTAACTTAGTGTGTCTACACTTAAAATTAAAGTCGACTTAAAGGGGAACTTACAAAGTTGACCTAGAATGTCCACACTGGATGCTCTCAGTCGACTTTGTGGGACTAAGGGGACCTTGGGCAGGTCCACGGTGGCAAGGGGGGGCACGCTTTGTGTGCAATGGGGCAAAGGGGGACAGGGACCCTGGCAGGGCAGAGCCCTGTGTGTGATGCTGTCTGGATTTAGGGAAGCATTTATGATATTATTTTTCAATGGATATCTCATAAATGCTATAATCCATAGGAGCTATGTCATGTTTGGTATCAATAGAAAGGTAGTAATTTGCTGGGAATGATTATATAGTTTATGTCTAGGAATTCTATTTCAATTAGAAGTTAGGAATATGGTGTTCTATCTATACTTTAACTTATGTTATTTTATTGAAATGGCTGAGAGAGGCGAGTGTGTCAAACCATTGTGTCCTTAATGTTTAGGAATTTTCCAGCTACAATGGGCCCAGGGAGTAAATTCATGAGCCATTAAGGACACAATGCTTGTATTCCTTATGTCCTTAATGGCTCATCAGGTCACTCCCTGGGACCATTGTAGCTGGAAAATTCCTAAACATTAAGGACACAATGGTTTGACACACCCCGCCTCTCTCAGCGATTTCAATAAAATAACAAATTAAAGTATAGATAGAACACCATATTCCTAACTTCTAATTGAAATAGAATTCCTAGACATAAACTATATAATCATTCCCAGCAAATTACTACCTTTCTATTGATACCAAACATGACATAGCTCCTATGGATTATAGCATTTATGAGATATCCATTGAAAATAATATCATAAATGCTTCCCTAAATCCAGACAGTGTCACACCCTGCCCACATGCCCTGCCCTTTGGGAGGCATGCCAGGCTCCCCCTGTCCCCCCCCTTCCCCGGCAGGGAGGGCATTGGTGTAGTCCTGGGGTAGCCCTAAGTCGATTTAGGGCTACCCCAGAGCTACACTGCCTTAACTCAACTTTAAAAAGTCGAATTACGCCTTAGGTCGAGTAGAAAGGTGGTTTAATAAAGTCAACTTAATTTCATTGTCTACTTTATTTTGCTTAAGTCGACTTAAGCAAGCTGCTTAAGTCGACTTAAGCAAAGTGTAGTGTAGACGCAGGGCAAATTATGTCGACTTAAGCCAAGCTTAAGTCGACTTAATTTACTGGTGTAGATTCAGCCATAGTGCCTAGCACCAGATGAGTCAGAGGAAAAGGCAAAAGAACCCTGCTGTAGAAAGATGTGAGATAATCTGCCTCCGTGAAGTTCTCATCCCAATGTCTAATAGTTGGAGATTGGCTTTAACTCTGAAGCATGAGGGGTTTTTCCTTCAAAACTCTGGTTTTGCATTTAACATTACAAGGATGGATATTCTTACAAATATAATTGTTAGAGCTGTTAAATTCAGGAAATCAATTTTGCCAAAAATATTCAAAATAATTTCCATTTCTTAGGCCTCAAAATGCCCCATTTTATAATCCTCCTGACCTTTTACTGAAATCATTTTATAAAGCTTTTATTTATCAAGAATCCAGTTTTCAGTTAAAAAATGGAGTTTTCAATTGTTTCTAAATGATGTTTTTGGTGATAATTTTGGTTAAAAAAAATACTGTAGGCAGTTTTGCAAAAAATAGGTGTCAATTTTTTTTCTTAAAAGTCAAGGCGTATTTTGGGGGGGTTCCTGTTAATGATGAAAACACTTTTCAAGTAAAAAAATTATGGCCAACTCTAACAATTGTCCTTGTTTTAAAAGGAAACTGAGTTCTGTGACTTGTCACAGCGCGTGCCATAAGGTAATAGTAGTGCCTACAAAATGAAGCCCTTTTCATCAGTAGATCACTCCTAGCCCCCCAGGTCAAAATGCATGGGCAATATCCATCAACCTTCATGGGCTGGACAGGGCTCTAATCTCTCTTAGATCACCAAGAGTCATGAGCAGCACCAAACAATATAGAACTATCAAAACTTCAATCAAATCGATCTCTTGCCCAAGCTAGTAGCTCTTTCTCGCATCTGGATAAATGATAGGACTGAGAGTCAAGATTTCTGATCTTGCTCTGCAAAGAAAGTCATTTAGCTTCAATTTCTTCATCTGCAAAATGAGAAAGAGCCAAATGCATTCCTGGTGAGAGTCCATCTTAGCCACATGTATCTCCCTACCTCGCCCCAATGCTGGGAAGAGTTATTCACTATATATATACACTAAGGACTCCACCTCCCAAAGGCATCTCCTGGCCTGTTCTACCCTGGATTCTCAAGACTTCCTGGGTAATTGTGTTTGCTCTTCATTGCCAGACTCCCTAACAGGCCGTGGGTGTTTGCTGGTCTCTTGGGTGGTCACTTTATGAAGGGTTCACTGAAGGCACATGGCTGAAATATCCCTGGCTTTCAAGCCACAGAGATCCAGATATGTTCTCCGTACCCCAGAGACTGGGGCTGTGTCCCTAAATGATGTCAATCCCCAGCAGCTGTGAGAAATAGTCAAAGCACCAAGATCTATGCAGGCCTCAGATACTGGGTGCAGAGGCCTTCCTTCCTCGAGCAGCCTTCTCCTGCAGGGGCTGGGCTGCCACCAGAAGACAGGCATTAGAAGCCATGTGGGGACGGATATTGCCCACTGCAGTAGTCACTTCCATCCATGTTTCCCCTGAGAAATCCATGGGTCTTTTAGGAGGATGTGCCAGACAGAAAAGCCAGTCCTGATATGGGTCCCTCCCAGCACCCCCCAAACCCAGGAGGTAGATACTCTGGACACAGAAAGATATTTCCAGTCTCGAAGGAGGAAGGGACAGGAGCATTTCCCCTTCCTTTAGTTGTAGGATGCTTTGGCCCCTAACTCCTCCTTCTTAACTCCTCTTTGACCCGCCTTACAGATGGGCTTATGGGGTGCACACACTGTTTTTCTGCATTGTGTTTTCTCCTTTGGAAAGAGTCCAGAACCTATGCCAAAAGTGTACAAAATGCGTGTGGTCCTCTCTGCTCTCCCACCTAAATCAGCCCCAGCAGTCGCGTATTGCACAGGGAGTTCCCCTTTATTCTGGTTTCCATGGTGCACATTTGGACAATAATTATAAGAATACTGCAGATGAGCACATTGCTCCATTACATGTCTGAATGGCGAGGTCAGTGTGTTCAGCGACAAATGCATAAAAAGAAATCTTCTCTTGCAGCACAAATCTCATCACAGTTGCTGCCATTTCTGCTTCCAAAAGAGGGAAGATACATGGCTGCCCATCCACGGCAGCTGCCATTTTCTCTCCACAGTCTTTAAAACATAAGCACCCCAGTAAATATTGCATTCTTGAAACTTCTCCAAGGAGGAATTGCTTGAGATGAGAGAATTCAAATTACATATGAGCTCCAGCTGCAAAACGCCAAAGTTTAGACCTGGAAACATGTCCCTGTCCCTCCCACCACGCTGGAAGATGTAATAGGTAGGACATCAGTTTGGTCCTCAGTGGCTGTTCAAATACATTTTACCCTGTTGCATAGTGACTGAGTCATAAAAGTGATTGTAGCATAGAGTCTAATTAGTGCGAAAACCAGGTAGACATTAAGGAGGTATTAATAAGGATCTCATAACTGCGGTCCTTCTTGTGCATATCCTGAATGCCGTGACAAAAAAATCTATAGCTCTCGCCATATAAAATTTCCATAATGCTCACTGTATGAGCTTGGGCAAATTGCATCCCTCTCCGCGCTCTCCATCTGTAAAATAGGGACTTGACTTTCCAGGGCACTTTGAGCTCTGCAGATGAGATTGCAGTATATGCAAATGGTAATATTGCTGTTATTAACGACACCCAGGACACCTGTAGTTACAGGGGGGTCAGCGTTAAGAATGTGTGTTTGAGATTATGAGCCACACAACACATGGATCGTGGATCTTGGAGTGTGCTGGAGCTGAAAGGGAGTGTGTGTGTAGATAGAGAATATGCACATGCATATTGGTGTGAATGGCAGTGCAGTGAGTGATTTTGTGAAGTTAGCACGTGTGTCGGTGCAATGGGTGGTGTATGGCAGTGTGTGAGAGGAGTTAGTGAGCTTGTCGGTGTAGTGGGTTGTGTAAAGGCAGGTGTGCAAGGAGGTAGCGAGTGTGTTGAAGGCAAGGGTGGTGTAAGACAGTGTGTGAGAGGGGAGTTAGCGAGCATGTCAATGCAGTGGACAGTATAGGTCAGGCTGGACGATGCCTGTGTGGAACCTGAAATTCTTGGGTTTACTTTTTACTTTACAGTGTTGCAAATACAAATATTCAATGGCCGTGCGGGATTCTTTTCCATTTCCTGACTGTTGGACAGCTCAGACTCTGACGGTCTCTTCCATATGCCCAGAGGAGGCAGGAACTTAAGTGGGGTACCCCTGTCGCGCCCCCCCCCCACTCCCACACAGGGTCACTGTGGCTTCAGCACTAAGATTAGGTGACCGTCTCTCACCCACTGATCCTCCTGGGGGTGCTCAGCCAGGATGGAGACTTTGGGGAAAGAGGAGATGGCAGCCTGGTATCACAGAGCCTTGTTGTTAGAGAAAGGGATGGGCTGTTAAAGGTTGGACTAGAGGAAGAGGAGACCTAGAGGGAGACAAGATCAGCAGTGAAAAAGCTGAGGGAAGAAAGCCTCCAGCTAAGTCACAACCTGTCCCCTCTTCTGCCCCACCTGTGGAGTCCCTGTGCCCTAAGGAATTTCACAGTCTACTCTCCTGGTCCAGTCTGGGTTCGTCAGGAAGCACCCCACACTGAAATGAGCTTCCCATCTTACTGAAACATGTTAAGAGTAAGGTTTCTCTGTGATCCATTCCAAGAAATGATGGTTTCTAAGAATATTCAGCCAGAGCTCCAGCTCCATGGACTTCAGTGGATTGATGTTGCCTTACACCAGGTGAGGATGTGGCCCATTACCATTATCACATAGGAGAGTGGACCCTGAGATCATTTGCTTTGTTAGAAATGGGGCCTGATGATTTAAAAAAAAAAAAAAAATTAGATCCACTGATGTAAGGCATGATCTGTGTGTTGGGTGGCTTTAGAATCATAGAATCATAGAATAATAGGACTGGAAGGGACCTCACGAGGTCATCTAGTCCAACCCCCTGCTAAAAAGCAGGTGATTTCCATGGTCACCTTCACAGATCATGTGTAGGAACAGCAACTGAGAAACAGGAAGTGCATGTTAACCAAGAAACATATATGTGCAGACATCTTTGTGTCTGCATTTACAGGAAAAAATCCTGCAGGGGATTGATAGATCCATGTGGAGTAGGGAGCTGTCCTTGGTCTTGTCAGCAGCGACCATTCTCTAGCTCAGATGAATGAACAGGCTAAATGTTTCCTGTGTTCAAAAGCAATCATCAGGGAGCAGCGCGTTACATCAGATTAGTCAGCTGAGTGCTGGCAGGACCATTATAAAATATTATAATATTTAGCTGGATGATTTCCACTCAGGCTCAGTGTCGGTGGAATGTTGTTTTGTCAATGTAGAGAAAAGGAAAGACACAGGTGCTGTTTTGTTTCCTGATGAGAAAAGACTTGGCAAATAGGGATCATTTCACTTGTTAATGCATGTCTGAAGTGAGTCATGTGCATAGCAGCACTGTTTCCAAAACTTAATTGAAAGTTCTGGTATCTGTTATTATAAGGAGGGAACCATATGCTATGAAAAGACATGAATTGTTTTTTATAGTCCAGAAAGATTATAGCAGCATAAAACCCCAACTGTTCTGGTGCTGCCTTCAGACAACATAAATAAATCTAAGAGTTCCTACAGTAAGAAGGCAAAAGGGGGCTGATTATAAAAATATAACTTCGGTCTGTGGCATGACGTTATGGCACCAGATAACCATTGCCTACTCATCTATTTAACATGCGGGTGTCTGCCGGAATCATTCCCGCTCTCATGTTGTCTTTTGTAATTGAATTTGTGTTAAAAGTTAGCTGTCTCTGACATGCCAATGGTCCTGGCAATCCTGATTGCTGCTTGGGAAATCCTATTTATTCATTGTACTCCATTCCACATCCTTTATTATTATTTGCAAAGCTATTGCTCTGCTGGAGAATGAAGCCTCTGAACAACACATTGGGAAACAAATCCGCACAGAGATGCTAACATCAGCCTGCTCTCTGAGCTTACCCGTGAGTCGGAAAAGCAGGGTGCATGCAAACAAGGTTCCTCATGGAAGAGGTTTTCTAAGAGCTCTGTTCACCACGTGGCCTTCATTCTAAGATTGTATCAAATTGTGCTAAAGAAGACTCATTAAATGATCATCTGGCACATGGTTAACATGAGGCAAGACACTGATACTGATGCATTGTTCACATACCCGTAGGCTATATCTACACTGGCAAGTTAGTTTGAATTAAGGAAGCTTAATTCGAACTAATTTAAGCCTCAGCCACACTAGGCTTTCATTAGTTCGAATTAAGGGCTTCCTTAATTCGAACTAATAAATTTGATTGCTTTGTTCGAACTAACCCTTAATTCGAACTTGTTAGTCCAAACTAATCCAATGTGGCCATGTTAGTTCGAACTAACTGCTTAGTTCGAACTAACCGGCAGATTGACCTTCCTGCAACTGACTAATTCGAACTAAGCAAGTGCCCTGCATGGCCATGGCTAGTTGGAACTAGCATTCCAGTGGGGCCATGCTAGGTCGAATTAAGTTAATTCGAGCTAACTAAAATTAGTTCGGATTAGTTAGTTCGAATTAACTAATTTGAACTAGCTTTTGTAAGTGTAGACAAAGCCTTAGAAATGAAACAGTGTAATCACAATCACACCTGTCTCTGCTTTTATTTTAGCCCCAAACCAGCAATCCAGATCACTATTCAGCAAAGCACTTGAGCATGTGCCGAAAATTAAGCATGTGTTTAAATCTCACTGACTTCCATGGATTGAAGCACATGAATCAAATTAAGTATGCTTTGCTGACTATGGATGGCCTTAGGTTAAATGCTTTTCTGAACAGGGACTGTGTTGAATATTGTCTGAAACCTCGATTCTGAGTATTCAGGGCAGGGTCTGTCTCTGTGTTGTTTGTTTGCACTACACTAGAGCCTGCTTTGAGTCCTTAGGTGCTAACACAATGAAATAATAGCTCCATTGAAAAAACTCTCAACTTTTCTGTAATTCTGCTTCTTCATCATTTGCATGGGCACCATATGCTACAGTGGTTTGTGTCAGAAGATAAATTGTGTGTGGCAGGGTAATGTATTGTATATAACTTGGTCACTGGCATCCTGTCATCAGTATATACCTTTTATTTCCCTCTGCATTGTTTATCAGTTAAGAAAAACTCAGTTCCAAGAAAGATGGTTGAGAAGTTCAAAAAACTTTTATCAGCGGCCTTCAAACATAAATAAAATCAAAGGTTCAAATGGGGGCCTAAGTGAAATGTATCAAATTTCAAGTGATGTGATGAAAGGAATGTGAGTTGCTACTTTCAACAAAACAAACAAGGAGTCTGGTGGCACTTTTAAAGATTATTAGTTTATTTATACAAGTTTATTTCTCGCACAGCATAATCGTTAGCCTGGAGACATAAACCCAAAGAGAAAGATAAATACATTTGCAGCAGCAACACAGAAATACTTTACATTGAAAGGACATTGCAAATGGCCTATTGGGCTGGAATGCGAAAGCAAAGACATTTAGGTCATTTGAGAAGCAGTTTGCTACTATCCTTAGAGAATTTGTATGACATCTGATGAGCTCCAAAAATAGGCTCTCCTTTCCTTCTATTACTACAGTGGAGGGATTTGAGTTGAAGAAAAATGTTGGTATTTCTCTAGAACCTTTTGCCTTTACAAAGCAACATCATGGGGCTAAAAGTTCATCTCAGGGGGTCTGATCTTGCAAGATGCTGAGTTGTTTCAATGCTCAGTGAAGTCAATGGTAGTTAAGGGTCCTCAGCACCTGACAGGGTGTGCTCAGCAGCATATAAAATCAGATACCAAGAGACGACCTGCATCAATTAAAGGTTTGTGTAAGCAGTTGAATTCTTTTCTTACTGCTGTGATCCAGGAAGCTGTTACCAAGGCCTTGGAAATGTAGCTCTCTATTTAAACCTGCAATTACAGTGACTTCTACAGAAAGGGTCTTGCTCTTGCTCTATTGATAAAGTGTGGCTATCTCTGTCTTAATTCACAGCAAAGAATCAGGAAAGACATATTTTATATCATTAGCCTTCCTGAAAATTGCTCAGTGCTATGCATTAAATCACTAAAAATCACATTCAAGTGAGGCTGACGCTACAGGCTGCCATTCCATCCTTGAGCCGCACCTGCCACAGCCGATGTGAGACCCAGGCATAAGAGGGAAGGTTGCATGCTGTCTTGTAGGCTGTGTCTACACTAGGAAAAGTTAGGTCAACTTAACAAAGTGCTGTCCATGGACGTGGACTAAGTCCACTTTGTTAAGTCGACCTAACTGCCGTTAGATCAACTTAACAAAATGGACTTAAACATCCACACTGTGCTTAGGTCGACCTAAGGAGGCTTAAGTCGACCTAATGGGCGGTTCTTATTAAGTCGACTTAAGCTTTCGTTAAGTCCACAAGGAATTTCTTAAGTCGACTTAATGAAAGCCTGGTGTGGACGCAGCTTTGCTTATGTCGACTTAATTTGTAAGTGTAGACATAGCTAGTGCCTACATTCAGCTCATGATGAAATGCTTAGAGCACCCTTCCCTACAACTGTTGGCAGGAGTGAGGAGTCTCGGGTCCTTCAGCCTACTAGAGTACTTAATATTTAAATTCTTTTGTATATTGAAAATTGGGATCTTTTTCTCTCTTCTGTTATGCTTGGCAACATTTGAACAGAGGGAAAGTGAGGCTGTAGATGGAAGCAGGACCATCAAACTGTGAGGCCAGAATACCAGGAGATGAAAGTGGCCGGTGGAAGCATGTGACTGTGAGAAGTCGGCAGAGGAAAAGACGGGCTAGCGAAGGAGAAATAGAGCTCAGAAACAGGTTTGCTGGGTTAGCAAATGAAGGAGCAGAGCATGTAGTGACTGATGTTGGGAGTGCAAGGAAAAAGAGAAGAGCAGCTAGTCCTATCCAAAGAGGGGATGAGCCAATGGAGATTCCTCCTAGTAAGAGCCCTAGAAGACTCGGGAGCGGATGCAAAGGATTGCAGAGAAAAACAGGAGGACTGAGGACTTGCGACCGGAACGCAGTGGGGATAGGCTAGTGAATAGCACTGGTGCCAGGAAAAGGCAAGTGTACATGATTGGGGACTCCCTGTTGAGAAGGACAGACAGACCTATAACCAGAGCTGATCCCGAGAACAGAAAGGTATGCTGCTTGCCTGGTGCAAAGATACGGGATGTTGATCTGAGACTGAAGAGGGTCTTAACGGGAGCCGGAAAGAATCCTCTGATTGTCCTTCATGTGGGTACAAATGATGTAGATAGATTCTCACTGGAACGTATCAAAGGTGACTATGCCAGGCTGGGGAGGACTCTCAAGGAAATAGAAGCTCAGGTGATCTTTAGTGGCATTCTGCCTGTCCCTAGAGGAGGACAACAAAGGTGTGAGAAGACCCTGATGATAAACATATGGCTTAGGCAGTGGTGCTATAAGGAGGGCTTTGGCATGTCTGGTCACTGGGAGGCATTCATGGACAGAAGACTGTTCTCCTGGGATGGACTGCACCTGAGTAGGGAGAGAAATAGACTTCTGGGAGGGAGATTAGCACAACTGATCAAGAGAGCTTTAAACTAGAGAGCTGGGGGAGATGGTTGGGAGATGCCCGAATAATCTCCATGCCTGATATTAGTGTTGAGAAGGAGGAAAATGAAATAAGAAAGGACACAAAAATAGGGAGCGGCATGAGGGTTACGAGAAGGAGGAGTAGTGTAAATGCCAGTCTAGTCAGTGATATTGTCTGTGGAATGACTGTGTCGAATCAGCCAAAGAACATGACTGAGGCCAAGCAGCACAAACTAAAATGTTTATATACCAACGCGAGAAGCCTGGGTAACAAAATGGAAGAGCTGGAGCTACTGGTAAAGGAAGTGAGACCAGATATTATAGGATAACTGAAACATGGTGGAATAGTAGTCATGACTGGTGTACCGGTATTGAAGGCTATGTGCTCTTTAGGAAAGACAGATATAAAGGCAAAGGTGGGGGAGTGGCATTTTATATCAATGAGGAGATAGACTGCAGGGAAATTCAAAGTGATGGAATTAACAAGACAGAATCAATCTGGGTAAAAATCATGTTAGGGAAAAAAGCTACTAAAGTTTCTCCTGGAATGGTGCGTGGAGTGTGTTACAGACCGCCAGGATCTGATTTAGACATGGATAGGGACCTCTTTAAGGAAGTTAATACTACTGGGAACTGTGTGATTATGGGAGACTTTAACTTCCCAGATATAGACTGGAGGACATGTGCTAGTAGTAATAAGAGGGCCTAGTTTTTCCTGGATGTGATAGCTGATGAATTCCTTCTCCAAATGGTTACTGAACCAACGAGAGGGGATACCATCTTAGATTTAATACTGGTGAGTGGTGAGGACCTCATAGATGAACTAGTTGTAGGGGACAACTTAGGTTCAAGTGACCATGAGCTAATTCAGTTCAAACTAATTGGAAGGATAAACAAAAATAAATCAACAACCAGGATCTTTGACTTTAAAAAGGCTAACTTTAGAAAATTAAGGGAATTAGTTGGGGAAGTGGACGGGATAGAAGAACTCAGGAATGTAAATGTAGAAGAGGCTTGGAATCGCTTCAAATCAAAGTTGCATGAACTATCTGAAGCCTACATTCTGAGGAAAGGGAAAAAATTCATAGGCAAGAGCTGTGGACCAAGCTGGATGTGTAAGCATCTCAGAAAGGCAATTAGGAGGAAGCACAGAGCCTACAAGGAGTGGAAAAGGGGAGAGATCAGCAAGGAAAGCTACCTTTTGGAGGTCAGAACATGTAGAGAGAGAGTGAGAAGGGCAAAAAGTCAAGCTGAGCTGGACCTTGTGAAGGGAATTAAAACCAATAGTAAAAGGTTCTTTAGCCATATAAATAGGAAAAAAACAAAGAAAGAAGAAGTGGGACTGCTAAAAACTGAGGATGGGGTGGAGGTCAAGGATAATCTAGGCATGGCTCAATGTCTAAATAAGTACTTTGCATCTGTTTTCAATGAGAGTGAAGTTGAGCTGGGGAGTAGAAGTAGGGAAGCTAATGGGAACGAGGTCATGAATGTGGAAATTACCATACCTGAGGTAGAAGCCAAACTTGAGCTGCTGGATGGGACTAAATCGGGGGCCCGGACAATCTCCATCCGAGGGTACTAAAGGAACTGGCTCATGAAATTGCCAGCCCTTTAACGAGGATTTTTAATGAATTTGTAAACTCAGGGGTTGTACCATATGACTGGAGAATCGCTAATGTAGTTCCTATTTTCAAGAAAGGGAATAAAAATGATCCGGGTAACTACCAGCCTGTTAGTTTGACCTCGGTAGTATGCAAGGTCTTGGAGAAAATTTTGAAGAAGAAAGTACTTAAGGCTGTAGAGGATAACGGTAACTGATAAAATACAACATGGCTTTACAAAAGGGAGATTGTGCCAGACCAACTTGATCTCCTTTTTTGAAAGGATAACAGATTTTTAAGATAAAGGGCATGCAGTGGACCTAATTTACTTAGATTTCAGCAAGGCATTTGATACAGTTCCACATAGGGAGTTATTAGTTAAGTTACAGAAGATGGGGATTAATATGACTATAGGAAGGTGGATAAGGAACTGGTTAAAAGGGAGACTACAGGGGGTCATACTGAAGGGTGAACTGTCAAGCTGGAGGGAGGTTACCAGTGGAGTCCCTCAGGGATCTGTCTTGGGACCGATCTTGTTCAACCTTTTTGTTACTGACCTTGGCACAAAAAGCGGGAATGTGCTAATAAAGTTTGCGGATGACACCAAGTTGGGAGGTATTGCCGATACGGAGAAGGATCGGGATGCCATACAGAAAGATCTGAATGACCTTGTAAACTGGAGTATCAGTAATAGGATGAAATTTAATAATGGGAAGTGCAAGGTCATGCATTTAGGGACAAATAACAAGCATTTTCCCTATAAGTTGGGGACACATCAGTTGGAACGGACTGAGGAGGAGAAGGATCTGGGAGTAATGGTTGACCATAGGATGACTATGAGCCGCCAATGTGATGTGGCCGTGAAAAAAGCTAATGCGGTTCTAGGATGTATCAGGAGAGGTATTTCAAGTAGAGACAGGGAGGTGTTAGTGCCGCTGTACAAGGCACTGGTGAGACCTCATCTGGAATACTGTGTGCAGTTCTGGTACCCGATGTTTAAAAAGGATGAATTCAAATTGGAACAGGTGCAGAGAAAGGCTACAAGGATGGTCTGTGGAGTGGAAAACCTGCCTTATGAGTGGAGACTCAAGAAGCTTGGCTTGTTTAGCTTAACCAAAAGAAGGCTGAGGGGGGATATGATTGCTCTCTATAAATACATCAGAGGGATTAACATCAGGGAGGGAGAGGAATTATTTGAGTACAGCACCAATGTGGACACCAGAATAAATGGTTATAAACTGTCCATCAAGAAATTTAGGCTTGAAATTAGATGGTTTCTAACCATTAGAGGTGTAAAGTTCTGGAATAACCTTCCAAGGGGAGTTGTGGGGGCAAAAACCATAACTGCTTTCAAATCTGAGCTTGATAAATGTATGGAGGGGATGGTATGATTAGCCTATTTTGGAAATTGACTGATATTTGGCTACGTGTGCTGGATTTACAAGTGGCCTAAGAGGGGAGAGTACATGGGGTGGGTTCTGAGTTATTACAGAGAATTGTTTCTTGGATAACTGGCTGTTGAGACTTGCCCACGTGCTCAGGGTTTAACTGATCACCATATTTGGGGTCGGGAAGGAATTTTCCCCCAGGGGTGATTGGCCTGGGCTCTGGGGGTTTTTCGCCTTCCTCTGTAGCAGAGGGCATGGTTCACCTACCGGTGAATTCTCTGTATCTTAAAGTCCTTAGATCATGATTTAAGGAGGTAAATAACTCAGTCCTAGGTTGGTGGCCTATTGCTGGAGTGGGTGGGTGAGGTCTTGAGGCTTGCATTTTGCAGGAGGTCAGACTAGATGATTGTACTGGTCCCTTCTGACCTTAAAGTCTTTGAGTCTGTACAATTGACACAATGATGCATGAGGACATGTACGAGGAAATGTTGCTGAGAGAGAGGTTGGATTCACCATTATATTCTGAACAACTGGAGAAGCAATAACAATTTAAGGACCATGTGGGAAATGCTGGTTCTCTCTTACTAGACTGAATATTGTCAATCACTTGATGAGTCTTTTATTCCAATTTCTTTCTTTCTTTCTTTCTTTCTTTCTTTCTTGAGTTATTACAGTGTGCAGGATAGCATCATAAAAAAATTCACCTAGGATATCATGCTGAATGCATGCCCTTCAGCTATTTTTAAATTTCACTATGGAATAAATGCTTTTAAGTGCTGAGCACCTGCAAGTCCTATTGATTACAGTGAACTGTGTTTGCTGAGTATTTGGCCCTGTTTCTGCATTCTTACTGCATTCAACTTTTTGACAGTTCCCCAAATGCTTAATCCATGTTAGGGACTAAAGACCTGCCTGCTATCTTCTGTTGTAACAGGCAAAGTTGATTAGAAGTTGATCAAATGCAACTGGGTAAAATTCAGGCCAGTGAAGAGGGCTCCCACCAGAGCTATTTATGTACCCTTAGTCTTAAACCTACTGCTACCCCAGGGGCAAGTCTATAGTGACAGCAGAAAATTTGCCACTGTCAATTTGATCTTTCTAGATCAATTGAGTGGTCAGTGAAGACCCGCTCAATAGACTGGGAAGTCAATCCGGTTAAGTCCACCCCCTGAAAAAGAGTACTGCTTAGTTGATGGGAGTCCATTTCCCATTGACACGTAAGTAGGTGTTAGAAAGTCAAAGGGAGATGAGCAAGTTATATTACGTAGCTTGCGTATCTCCCATCAACTACCACTGAAAACCATGGTAAGTGTAGACCAGGGCCAGGTCGCTGACAAGACAGAGCAATGAGAAGTAATTATTGTGGGATCCACATAAAGGAAAGCACGCACTGCACTCTCTCTTCTGGC
The DNA here is from genome assembly GCA_007922175.1 of Pelusios castaneus. Classification (NCBI taxonomy): domain Eukaryota; kingdom Metazoa; phylum Chordata; order Testudines; family Pelomedusidae; genus Pelusios; species Pelusios castaneus. The sequence goes on along the minus strand of ML685852.1, from coordinate 5,677,495 downwards.
TAGGCAGCCAAAGTCAGACACCAAGCCTTAATTCAGACCTCTGTGTACTCTTGTAGATACAAGTTATGTGTGTGTTAAAGGAAGCAATCAGAAAGAAGGCACAATGGCCTGGCTTCCATTAGATATTGGCATGCAAGTAAGATGGAAGTGGTGCACAGCTTTTGTGGAACCTCAGCACAGGGGTGAATTTCACCTGAGAATTAACAAAAGTTTGTTGTGTTTGTTTTTGTTTTTTAAATAATTTTAACAGTGTTAAAAAAAATCACTGATGTACTGTTCCCAGGGGCCAAATTCTGCTCCATTGGACTGGTGTAAAACTAGAATAACTCTCACTTCAGTAAAACTGAAATAACTCAGACTTTTACCTGAGAGCAGAATGTTTCTCTTTCGTCCACCACATTTCAGCACTTCTTGTTCCAGTGAAGTTACAAATTCCATCCATCTGTTCTGGAGGGTGTTGCAGTGATGTGAATGGGAGGTTTTGAATTCTGATTTCTGAACCCTCTCTCCTATGTTCTGTCTGCAACTGGAAAGACTCAGTTGAAATTCTTGACCTTACATTTGTTGAGGAAAGAAATCACTAACATTCATTATGGAGACACAAACATACAGTTAACCTCGACTTGCTGCTTTGAAAGGGAGAGTTTGCCGGGCTGTGTGACAGGTTAATACCGAGCTGAGAGTTGTCCACTGTGCTGAAGGACACACGAGCTATAATGTAAGAGTAAATTAATGACTTGGGCAAGCTTTCAGTCTGTTAAAAGGCTATTGCACAGCAGCACTCTACGGTTTTAGACCAGACATTAAAAAGTTTAGTACAGAATAGTAATTTGACAGCGTTACCTTGCTTCCGTCTCCCACTGCTTGGTTAGCACATACACTTTGTGGGGTGCAAAAAGGAATCAAGGGTTCAGACTCTTGGAGTAAGATCTGATTAGAAGGGTACTATCGTTTCTTGTGCCTTTTATTATTTGTAATATCACCCAGAATAAATATCACTTCAGAATAAATATTACTAATACATTGCTGTCCTTACCACTTTTTCCATCCTTCCATCTGTGCTTCTTTCTGTGTTCTTACTTCTTTCCATACCAGTGTGGTTGCAGTCAGCAAGAAATGTCCGTAAGTCTGGGACCAAGGTTCAGTGTTTACCTTTCACTGGCTAGCTAGAAGAGGAGTCTATAACTGCTATGGTGACTCCCATGAAAGTGGTCGCATTAGGACTGTTCATTTATTTTGCCTCTTATTTTGTAGAAATCTTGAGGAGGGAGTCTTGCTGGTGCCAGTGAAAAACATTTAGAAGATCTGACAAACTCCAAACATGGAGCAGATAGACTGCAGGTTATGTACAGGTTTGACAGATAGGCAGATAAGCCTAGGAAATGTTCTGAATTGCTGAACTAGAAGCTGATTAACTGTGTAATATAATGCGAGGGGTAAGTTGCAGTAAAATTGCATACTGCTTATTCCATTGTTGTCAGATATGGTAGCGTAAGTCTCAGCATCCCATGTGGCATCCGCAGTAAACACAGAGTAGCACACATAAAACTTACACTGCCGGCGTGGCAAACGGACCACAGCTACCATTGCACTGTGCCTCAACTTCAGCATTTTTATAGCGGTTGGGCCAGATCCTCACCTGTGTAAATCAGGGCAGCTCCACTGCTGTCAAATCTTTCACAGGATGAGATGGCTCGGGAGACTCATACTGGATACTGCTCCATGGCTCGCTTGAATCTCATGCATGCTGGGAATGGTTGAAAACCTTTATGATCTGGTGGCTGTTCAGTGAGGGATGAATTACGTACACTGGTCTAATTCCCAGTCGACAGGGCACACATCACAAAGACCCTGATGAAAAGTGACATTAGTTGGTGTTCTCAGCAGAAAGGCCAAGTAATTAATGGGTTTGGAGAACAAACAGGTCTTTCCTCTCCAGATGCAGCCCCACAGCTAAGGGGTGAATTGTTAGGGAAGGACAGTCAAGGCTGGAAGTGGAAACTAACCAGGCTTTGCCAGCCTCTCTTGATAAAGAGAGGAAGCTGAGCTCCTCTGTAAAGTGCTTTGAAGTCTACCAGTGAAAAGTGCTAGATCAGAGCTGGAATACCTAGCTAATGTTTATTATTTTATTATTTGTTTATTAACACTGTTGCTGTATCTGCATATTGGTTCACAAAATGGCCAGTTAGACATCTAGCTACCAATCTGCATGCATGGTTACCCAATTTACCTGTGTAACCAAGATGACAGCATGACTCACCCCTTTGGAAATTTACCTGTATTTAATAGAGACAGTTCCAGAGCATTTCTTTACATCTCTGAGGAAAGCACAGATAGGGAACATACACATGTCCACAGGTGACCTGCCATTTACATCACTTGATCTTCATCAACACCTGCATCAACCACATGTACTTCTTCTCCTTTTGCATAACCTGCTTGGTCTTGGGGGATTAATTAGGAGGTCTGGTGCCTGGGGAAGGTTGTGTGTGCTGTGGGAAAGTAACAGAAATTATTTTTAAGTCTCTTAAGTTGTACATGGAATTCCCTATCCTCTGACAGAATTAAATTCTAATAATCTTTTAAAAATAATTAAATTTGAACATCTTTCTGTGGGGGAAACCCACCACTGTAGCACTATACTTCAGAAAGGAGAACTACACAAAAATAAGAAAGCTAGTTAATTAGAGTTTAAAAGGAACAGGCACGGGGGTGAAATGCCTGCAAACTGCCTTGCGACTATTTAAATACACCCATAATTGAGGCTCAAAATGAAATGTAGACCCCAAATTAAATTAAAAAAAAACAGTAAGAGGACCAAAAATTGCTATCAAAGTAAAAGAGGTGGTTAGAGGCAAAAAGGCATCCTCAGAAACTGAAAGTCAAATGACAGGGAGGAAAATAGAAGAGTAAACTCTGGCAAGTCAAGTGTAAAAGTATAATTATGCAAGCCAGGAAAGATTTTGAAGAGCAGCTAGCTAACGACACAAAAACTAACAGCCATTTTTTGTAAGTACATCAGATGAAGGAAACCTGCCAACAAGTCAGTAAGGTCACCAGATGATTGAGATATTAAAAGAGCACACAGGGAAGACAAGGCCATTGCAGAGAAGCTAAATGAGTCCTATGCAACATTTTTCACTGCAGAGGATGGTCCCCAAAGAATCTGTACTGGGATGTGCACTGTTCAACATGTTCTTAAATGATCTGGAAAAGGAGCTAAACAGTGAGGAGGCAAAATTTGTAGATGATGAAAAATTACTCAGAATAGTTAAGTTCAAGGTCACTGCAAAGAGTTACAAAGGGATCTCACTAAACTGGGTGACTGGGCAACCAAAGGGCAGATGGAATTCAGTGTAGGGAAGTGCAAAGTAATGCACACTGGAAGAAAAAAATGATCCCAACAATACGTACAAAACTTTGGGTTCTAAATGAGCTGTTATCACTTAAGAAAGAAATCTTGAAGTCACTGAGGATGGTTCTCTGAAAACATCCATTCGGTGTGCTGCAGCAGTCAAAAACCTAACAGAAAGTTAGGAGACATTAGGAAAGAGCTTGGTAAAATATCTTAATGCCCCTGTGTAAGTCCACAGTACACCCACACCTTGAGTACTGCATGCAGGTCTGGTTGCCCTATCTCAGAGAAGATGTCTTAGAAATGGGAAAGGTACAGAGAAGGGCAGGACCCAAGAAGGGGCAGGTCTGGAGTGCAATGGAACAAGGCAGGAGCAGAGCTGGATAAAGGCTGGGAGCAAGACAGGCACAGGAGCAATCACAGCGGCAGGTGGCAGGGATGAGTGGCTGGCACCCAGCGCTGGGCCCCTCCAGTCAGTCAGGCTAGTCTGCTATAGCTCGTCTGGACTGGAAATGAACTAGCTGGTCCCAGGTTGGGCTGCAGGCCTCATTCCTGACACATGAGCTGGAAGGCATTAGAGGAGACTGCAGTGTCTGATCTCCTGGCCCTCCCTTGCACTGCATGCAGGAAGCCATCTGTACCGCGCAAGGGTGCACGCCTCCAATACGAGCCTTTACATTCAGTCCTCCCCTACACAGCAAGATGGCCCTGTTTCTGCTGCCAAGGAACCGCGGGGGCTACAGTAGAAGGGGTTGGATTTGCCCCATAAACTAGCATGAGGAAGGACTAAACAACAGGCCAGCATGGAGAGCATTAGTGATAGACGGACAGGGGATCTGTCCTGCTCCACCCTAATATGTATGTCTGCCAGTAACTGCTTTGCATGAAGAGAGTTGGCTGAATCCTGCTGTCAGCTGTACCAGGCCACCCCACTGCAGAAGGGCAAAAGTTGATCACATGACTCTTGAGCCATCTAGTATGTTTGTTCCTGTCAGCGACCCCAGGGGAGGTGTGGGCTGCTCAGCCAGCTTTGGAGCACATAGCACAGGCTACGTCAACATGTGAAAAGTCGACTTAACTTTTCTAGTGTAGACGTAGCCCCTTTCCGACCTTATTAAGTCAACTTAACCCTTTAAGGTGGACTTAGGCACTAATCCCTGTCCCTGTCTCTGGAGTGATCTCCCCTGAGGACAGCTCAGTCCGTGTCCCCTGCGTTTTCTCTGCCTCTTTGCACAGTCAACCCACCACCATTACACAGTGCACAGAGCAAGCTGAGGTCTGTCGCTAACTCTTTCATATGTTAGGTCACCTGTGGATCTGCATCACCCCCTAGAACAACTGAACGAATCTCATAGACTCTGGTCTCTTTTTGACTAGGCACACCTGGAAAAAACTTCTTTCCCAGCCTCCAGGGAAGCCAGAAATCCAGTAAGACCATCTAATCAGCTTCTGCCTCTAGGCTCGCTTCACTCAAGGGTCTGATGGCTTTGCAGTAAAAAGCAAGTTCCTGTGTCTGACTCTTTCCCTTGTCTGACTTTCTGTGAAATCCGAGGAACTGGCCCTGCTGTTCTAGTGGAGGAATTGGAAATGGGCAAGCCAGGTCTTCCCTTCCCAGCAGCGCACTGCATGGGAGTCACAGGCAGTGGGTCTAAAAATCCCCCCCACCCCCCATTTGCACATTGTGTTGTCACCCGCACCTGTTCAGTGAGAGCGGGGCGGGCTATCATTCTGATCTGGTGGGATTTTACACCCTGGTGCACAGGTGTAAGTGGTGACCCAAGGCATGAGGCCAGGGAAAATGAGACTAAGGTGCTGCTTTAGCAAAGCACTGGACCAATGCTCTTAGCACAGGAGTGATCCCCCCCAAGTCACTGGCGCATGTACTTAAGGGGAAAAATGAGACCAGACCCATTGACTTCAATGGGATTTAAGCCTGTGCTAAAATATAAGGGGGCAGGAAGGTTAACTGCCTTGTTGAATAGGGATGGACTTAAGTATGTACGTAAATGCTTTTCTAGATGGGCCTAGAGTCTGTTAACAGATCGTCTGGACACTGCTATGAGGAAGTTCACAACAGAAAGAGTCCCTCCCATGGTGAGATCAGAGAAAAGCAAAGGCAGCGAAGATGGTACAATATGGAGGAAGGAGACAGACATGCCTAGTTTTAACCAGGGTCCCAGAAGTGGGAAAAGAGTTTTAATTAAGCAGTTTATCTTTCTTAACGATCATTCCAATCACATCTGTGAGCCAGCCTCTCTGCAGAGACATCTGCCTTGGATCTCAGAGTGCTTTGCTTGCTTGTTTGGTTTGTTTTGCATCATTAAAGCATTTGCCCAGACAGAAGGGATCCAGTGAAACAGAGAGTGGCTGGGAATTCAACAGCACTTGCTCTTGGCTGAGCATTGAACACGTAGCCCTGTGACTCTCAGACAAGGGCTGTGTCTACACTTACAAATTAAGTCGATTTAAGCTTAATTTAATCTGCGTTTACACTACAATTTCTTTAAATCGACTTAAACTGCTGCTTAAATCGACTTAAGGAAATTTAAAGTCGACTTTATAAAACCTCGTTTAAAGTTGACTGTACTGGCTAAGTCGTCTTTATAAAGTCGATTTAGCCAGTGTGGACTCAGATTAGCCCTAAATCCTCTTTCAGTCGACTGAAAGGGCTCCAGGGCTCCCCCACTGCCCTCCCTGCCACAGGGCAGGACACAGGCCTGACCACCCTGCTCCTATGCCCTGCCACTGTCCCTGTCCTGCTCAGCACCCATTGTACCTAGGTACAATGGGGCAAATGCTGAGCCCCCCTGGCACTTTGCAAGGAGTGCCCCCCCCCGCCACTGTGGACCAGTCCCAGGTCCACCTAGCCCCTAGAAGTCTACTTAGCCATCCAATGTGGACGCTCTAAGTCGATTTGGCAGGGTCCCCTTTAAGTCGACTTAATTTTTGAGTGTGGACATGCTAAGTCGACTTATTTGGCCAAGTGTAGACATAGCCAGTGAGAAGAGTGGCCAGGATTGAGGGGGAGTCTGTGTGGTGGAGGAAGGGGGTGAGAGGAAGAGGCAGGGATTACTAAACATCTGGAGCAAGGATCAAGCCCTGGGGTAGCAACACATACTCTTGGGTTGGCTAAACAGTGAGCCCTATAGATTCCAACACATGGCACTTGCAGCAGAGGGGTCTGAGCTAACCACTTTTGAGGGTGTGTTGACCCTGCAATCAGAGGGTGACCAGCCCATGCTTCAGTCACAGCTCTGCGTGCTGTGCAGACAGACTCTTGGGTGTGCATCCGACATACACAAAGAAGCAAGGGGGTGATATTCCAGCCCCACAGTGTGCGATAGTGCATCTGGGATCGGCATTGGTGCTCTGGGTTAGTCGAGGAGGGATGAGCGAGAACACTGAAGCACGGTAAGGAATACAGAGTGCCACTACTCAGCAAAGCTCTGTACTGTAAACATGGAGCTCATCCTGAGAGCTGATTCAATGGGACTTGCTCTCATGCACCCCTCACCAGATCAGACCCTGTGTGGACAGCTAGGCAGGACAGAGTGGAATTGCCATCGCTAGAGGACAGCTGTGCCCAAGAGAGCTTGGGTACCATGTGATCAGACTTGCCACACTGGTGTGCTTAGGGCTAGGGGAGCCATTCCCACTTAGACAATAGCAGTCCAGGTCGTGTAAGGAGCTGATTGCCCTCCCGTTCAAGTCTGGTGTGAAGTGAAGGCTCTCAGCACTTTATAGGGTCAGGACCTCTGTGTCTAAATGGGAAATGATCATTGCTTCCTGGGTTGCTTGCTGCACTAATGCAAATCATGACGTGAGATCCCAGTGATAAGGAAAAATGATCCTTTGACATTCGTCATTGCCAAAGCTACAAAGTTCCCGTGATGCGTGTCTTGAGGGACTCCACTGATTTGAGCGAAATACTGTTCATGGGCCCTTATTTTTAACTTCCTGGTCCTGGAGTTCATGTGGAATTACCCTGGAATTCCTATGAAAGCACATAGGATTTTCCCATTAAGACCAAGTGAATTCATCAGGCTCAGTGGTACCATGACACGTACACACTGAATTGGTAATGTTGTGACTCTTAAATAAAGCCATACCAAGCAAAGCTCCCTCCCAGAGGGGAACTCATTGACTCAGCGGACCTGCAGCATGGCCACCCACATAGCAAACCATTCAAAGCAATGTTCTCACTCCCTCCCCCCTCCCCCCGGCTTCTTTTTTGAAGAATGGCAATTGACAGCTGTGTGGTCTGCACAGCTCCCCACTAGAGGCAGAAATGGTGCCTTTTCTCTGTTACCAAGCAGATGGGGAAATATATTGTGGATGGCTCGTGCAAGACAAAAGCTATTAATTTTTTTTCTCTTGCCCAAGATGTAGAATAAATGATGGGGGGAGAAAGAAATATGACTTCATGCAAGCAATACATTTCTGCTTGAGATCTGTCATCCCCCAGGAGCTGTTCGCTGGTCAAGTCCATTGGTGTGTGGTGTAGGAGTGTTAGATTCTCCTTTCACTTTGGGAGGTACGGCTGGCTAGGAAGTCTGGCTTTCCCACCCACCCTGTCCTGCTCCAAACACTGGGGGCTCTAGCAGGGCTCTTGTTAAGGGACATTCAGAACTGCGTTGTGAGCAAAATCCTTTCCCATTTGTCAACATGAGGAAACTTTCTAAACAAATTTGGGGCCGGGGAGCTCCCACTACTTAGTGTTTGCAACACAAGCCCCAGGCTGAAACCTCGATTGTCCCTGCCTGTCATGCATTTCTCTAGTGAAGGCCTGGGTGGACCATCACACTGGTGTCACTGGAGTTAGCCTAGGAAGAAATTTGGTCTGTTGCTTTTTCACCTTCCATGGCATTGCAAAGTCCCCTCTTCCTTCATAGCTCTGCCCCATATAGCGGTTTGCAGCATAGAATATTATGGAGATGGCAGCAGATCCAAAAAGGCCATGACACTCCAAGCTGGAACTGGCCTCGTTCTGAACACACATCCAGATCCAGATCTGCCACAGGGGTCCCCTCGTGCCTGTAACGAGACAAATCCACAACCCAGATCTCACCACTTTGGGAAGCTGGAATCCAGGTCCAGAGCTGAATCCTGACATTGTAGTTGGAGCCCATCATTGCCTTTGACCCCCTAACTCATGCTCGGGTCTTTTCTCAGCCATAGCACTTGCTCCCCTGTAGTGCCCATAGCCAGGATGTGCATGAGGGAACCAGATGTGTAGCTTTTGGGAGAGGAGGCATTGGAACCCTATTCAGCACTCAGCTGTAGGAGCACATTCGTAGTGGGAACAGCAGCTTTCTCTTCCCCCACTGCTCCTCCTCTCTGCCCTGATCTGGTGCCCCCTTCCCAGGTGAGCTCCCCAAAAGGTGCTGAATGTTGCCACTGCCTAGTTCACCTATATGGTTGACCTGGCCCTGCCAGTGCCTGCTGCTCTATTCAGAACTGGTCCATGAGTTTTGGGCAGAGCAGCCAACTTTGTCCCAACAGAAAGACCTGCTGAAATGCCAGAGAGAACCACCCTGCGGGAGGAACATCTTGGGGAGAAGAAGGCTACTGATGATTGTGTGAGGGTTGGGTTTGACTTCGAGTTGGTTCTTATCTCCCAGGAACAGTTCCAGTTCCAGCCTTGACTATGCAGTGCACTAGTTGTTCACTTCCCAGGACAAACCTGCTTTGGCTCACAAGCAAAATGAGCTTGGAGGTGCCAGACTGTGTCCACATGACCACATGGCTCAGAGCTGTAGGGTCTTTATGTGCAGGCGAGGATGAAGGTTGGAACAGCAGGCAGTACTGCAGTTCAGGAAAGATCTGGTTTGGCAGAGCTGCTTGGGAGCTGAGGAAAGATTTCAGGAAGGTGCATGGCAGGCTTGATGGTGGCTCAGGAGCAGAATAATGGGCTGGTGCAGGTCGGGACTGAGGGACACTGGCAGAGGTGAACAGCAGGGGAGCCACAGAGCAAGAGTGAGATGCGCTGGCAGAGCTGATGTGGAAGGGAGCTTGGTCAGAGCTAATTGCTCCTCAGGTCCCTGAAGATGGAATGGAATGAATGGAATGTTTGGATGGAATGGAATGTTTGGA